>CAIGQQ010038154.1:13879143-13892179 GCA_903798035.1 Danio albolineatus
ACTGAATAGACTGAATTCTGTATCTATTTAACTCAGTATTGATCCATCCAACCATCGGTCCATCATTCCATCCATCCATCGGTCTATCAGTCCATCCATCCATCCATCCATCCATCCATCCATCCATCCATCCATCCATCCATCCATTCATAGATAGATATAATGAATAGGTATACTGAATAGAATGAATTCAGTCTATACTGAAAAGAATACTATTTATATCTAGATATCTATGTTCATCCTTTAGTCCATCCTTTAGTGGTTGCCCAGCCTCCTCTATTAACAAACTTCAGCTAGTACAAAATGCAGCCGCCAGAGTTCTTACCAGGTCTAGAAAATATGATCATATCACCCCAATTTTATCCTCGTTACTCTGGCTGCCTGTTAAGTTTCGTATTGAGTTCAAAATATTACTTCTTACATATAAAGCATTAAATAATCTAGCTCCTGTTTATCTAACCAACCTTCTGTCTCGCTACAATCCAACCCGCTCTCTAAGATCTCAAAACTCAGGGCTTCTAGTAGTACCCAGAATAGCAAAATCAAATAAAGGGGGTCGAGCCTTCTCATTTATGGCTCCTAAACTCTGGAATAGCCTTCCTGACAATGTCCGGGGCTCAGACTCACTCTCACAGTTCAAAACTAGATTAAAGACCTATCTTTTTAGTAAAGCATACACTCAATACATCACTTAGCGGTATGATGCACGAATGTGCTCCACGCATCCCCTTTATATACACTATGAACTGCAGCTACGCTAATTATTTTCTTTGTTCTCTATTCCAACTGGGGATACTCTTCCCGAGGCCCCCAGAGACTATGCAGCGCCACGGATGCGATCCAAGACCCGTGACGAGACGATCCCAAGGCTCCTTAACCCTGGACCAGGCTGTATCCTGAGCAGCTGCTTGGCGGAGTAGCAAGCAAGAGACGGATTCCCGTGACCCTCCAAGGACAGACGAGTCTCGAGTTCTCCAGCCTCCAGCGACTAGACTGCAGCTAGAGCTGCGCACCGATGGATTACTCTTCAGTGTTTGGACTCTAAGTAGTGAATATTAAACAACACTGAACTGACCTGAACTCAGCTATATACTAGCTAATAATTTAATAGCTAATAACTAAACTGACATTTTCAATTTACTATAACCTTCTATGTGAAGCTGCTTTGACACAATCCACATTGTAAAAGCGCTATACAAATAAAGGTGAATTGAAATTGAATTGAATAGTCCATCAACTAATCCATCCATCAATTAATCCATCCATCAATTAATCCATCTATCCATATCTCTATCACTTTACAATATGTACCAATCTTTTCATTCCATGACTGATGGTGTTCCATGACTGACCTAAGTTCTGCTGGATAGTGAGTTTCCAAGAGCAAAGAAATTAATAGTCGACCATGTGATGTGATCCCATTGCTCAACTGAGTTAATCGGAAACATTGCTCTACCTAAATGTGTTGTTATACATTAATGTATTGCATTGTGTTATTTTTTCTGCTGAACATCAGGCTGATCTCATAAGCAGGGTTTGATCTCATTGTAACAATCTTTCTCTGCGCTGTCTCTCAGCTACTTCCTCTTGCTTTCATCTGTGGCGCTGTCAGGAGACTGCTGCAATAGCTACGTGTGTGTTGCGTTTAGCACCCTCATTAACCACGCTTTTGTTTTCCCGCACCATGTTCAGACTTTACGCTTAGGAGAGAAACACAAAATAACAAGAGAAAGAAGGGAGGGTGAAAAAAGCACAACACTCTTTGAGCGATTAAATCTTTTCTCACCTCTCAATTCACCGCTGACGGCTGAGCCAGAAATAAGGGACCGTACAGACATGGAGAGAGGAAAGGAATTACTATATGGAGAGTTGTAGTTTGGTGCTGTTTGATCTGATGAGAGCTGATGGAAATGGGTCAGGATGGGTAGTCATGTAGGGCTGTGTGTCTTTTTGCCCTCCGGAGTGTGAATGACCTGTTGGGGCTCAATGCACAGGTTTCACACCCTTAGGGTTAGCACACACTCTGAGTATCTGTCAAATGCAGTCAGATGCCCAGCCATGTGAGAAGCGCACATGTGTGTTTGTGTGAAACAGCAACATGGCTATCATATCACCTTGAGAAAGCAACCCAGTGGTTATTAGGGCTTGTGTGTTTCTAACTAATTAGCCGTGCGGCAGACTTATAAACAATTAGATGCGACTTGAGACACGACATAAACATTATTACATAAATATCAATGGCATGGTATTTGCATGTTTATTAAAACAACAACGAAAGGTTTCATTTAGAAGTCTGAATCCAATTAAATTTGGTGAACTAGGGTGAATTTATAGTTAGCATATTAAATCCAAGTGAAGAATTTGGATTGTTTCAAATAATGTTTGTGAATATAACATGTCAAAATGTGGGTGGAATAATGTTTCCGTAATAGATTCAGGCAAATGATGGCAGACTCATTCATTAACTTCCTTCGGCTTAGTCTCTATTTTCAAGGTTGTCACAGCAGAATGAACCGCCAACTATTCCGGCATATGTTTTACAAAGCGGATGCCCTTCCTGCCGCAACCCAGAACTGGGAAACACCCATATCCACTCATTCACACACAAACACACATCCACACATGTCCAATTTAATATATTCAACTCACATATAGCTCATATCTTTGGACTGTGGAGGAAACCAGCCGGAGGAAAGCCCAGCCAGCACGAGGAGCACATGCAAACTCCACACTGAAATGCCAACTTTCCAGCTGGGACTTGAACCAGCGATCTTCTTGCTGTGATGATGGCAGACTCCTATCCCTTAAAATAGAGTAATTGCATTAAAAGCTGATTGTTCTGGAATGATCCAAGCATTTAATTGAGCATCATATGCTAACCAATAGCCAATCGTTATTTTAAGTATGATTGAACAATAAAATTACTTGTTATCCAGTGTATGCTTTATCACTGAATTAATAGTGTTGGGTTCAGACTACATATTTTCTGTATTATTATTGGTTTGTTGCAATGCTAGATGTGTAATTTTGACTTTTAGATTCTTGTCATGTAGCAGACAAGAAACGTGTCAAAATACTGTATGCTGCCTCCTGACCAATCACTGTCATTTTTTAAGAACATGTGACGTCCTTGAGAACACGGAAGTAGACTGACTTCTAGAAACAACAGCGTAAACAAACCTTGAGGAACCATCATAAATGCAGGAGTTTCTGCCATAGCTCTTCCAAGCCTTTCTCCATTCCAATTCCACATGGCAGAGCCAAAACAAATCCTTCATGATTGAAAGCCTGGATGAGCCCCTGTGCTTTTATTGGTTGTTGTCAAAGGTGTGGAGGAACCCCTAACGGAAGACTGAAAAAAGTTTTTAAAATATATTAGTCTTTTTGTCAGGACACAGTTAAGCATCCCAGATGTGGGTTCAATAATTTTCATTATAATACAGCATGACACACAACATGAAATAAAATGATTGATTCTTGATGCTTGTTGTTACATTAATATAATTGTGCCAATATGAACTGATAGTATATAGGCCTTAAAGGATTAGTTTACTGCCCACTTACTGTGTGTGAGTGTGTCTGTGTGTCTGTGTGAACTTTCTAACAACATTGTTTGTGACTCATCGTTGCAGAAAGGCTTGAATTAACTCCACAACAAATACATCCAATGATCATTGGGGAAGTTTTTAAGGTAGTATTTCTTACAAATGTTACATGAGATCTGCTTGCTTCATGTCTGTCACTGTGCTGTTTATCTGATGCAGCCAGAGATGGAAACCCTCTGACAGGAATGTGGGAATGGTGGGTGGGGATAACTAGCATTAAAGGCACAGGCAACAAACCAGCTACATTGTGTTTAGAGCAGATAATTCTAATATTCTGAAAGGTAGAATAAATAAGTTGATGGGTGTTTTGAACTAGAAATTTACTGACACATTCTGGAGACACAAAACACTTCTATAGGTGCCCTTTAAATAATCTTCATGCCCTTCCAATCCCCTGAGATCTCAACAATAGTCCAGAAATGTTCAACGTCTAGGAAAGCAACAAAAAACATTGTCAAATCATTCTGTGTGCTTTCAGTGGTTTATCTGTAATGACATGTATTTCCAAGATCATTTTTTGTCTCCCCCCACCTTCATCAGGATGTATGTTTACCATGGGCAATATGATGTATTAACACAAAGAAATAGAAATGTCTCATTCGTTTAGTACATTAAGAATATCTCAATATCTGGCTTGTTTCTTTTTTGATATTTGAGAGTGAGCTGACTTTTCTTCGGTTATTTTAATACACTTTGAAAAATACTGGTTTCCACACAATTAATTTGTGTCAATTCAGCATGGCTCTATCCTGCCTTGTATCAACAATTCAGGCTGCTGGTGGTGGTGTAATGGTTTGCAGGTTATTTTCTTGGTACACTTTGGACCCATTAGTACTAATTGAGCATCATGTCAACACCAGAGTATTGTTGCTAACCATGTCCATCCCTTTATGACCAAAGTGTACCCATCTTCTGATGGCTACCTCCAGCAGGATAACATGCCATGTCATAAAGCGTGAATCTCAGACAGGTTTCTTGAGCATGACAATGAGTTCACTGTACTCAAATGACCTCCACAGTCACCAGATCTCAATCTAATAGAACACCTTTGGGATGTGGTGGAATGGGAGATTCGCATCATGGATGTGCAGCCGACAAATCTGCAGCAACTGCGTGATTCTATCATGTTAATATGGACCAAAATCTCACCTGGTTTAATCTATCTCACAAAGGATTAAGGCAGTTCTGAAAGCAAAAGGGGGTCCAACCCGGTACTAGTAGGTACTAGTGTACCTAATAAAGTGGCCAGTAAGTGTAAGAATCATTCATTCATTCATTTTCTTTTCAGCGTAGTCCTTTTATTAATCTGGGGTCGCCACAGCAGAATGAACAGCCAACTTTGTCTTTGGACTTGTGGGAGAAACCGGAGCACCTAGAGGAAACCTATGCAACCACGGTGAGAACATGCAAACTCCACACAGAAATGCCAACTGACCCAGGCGAGGCTCAAACCAGCGACCTTCTTGCTGTGAGGTGAACGTGCTACTCACTACGCCACCGTGGCACCCAGTGTAAGAATCATATGTTGATTAAGTTCATTAAAGTGTTCAGTGTTATTTATGCAGGACTAAACATTCCATAAAGAGCATCTAATAAATTCACTCACATACATACAATAAACAGTTCTATGGCTAGTTTTTACCACCATTTTTTCTTATTTCTATTTTGTGAACCATTTCACTTGCATTAGAGCTTTTAAAATGAACAGCCAAAACGCAAGGGAGTTTTGATCAGTGCACGCAATGATGAATCTGAAAACTAAACCTTCAGTTCCTCCTTGATTTGCATTTCTCCCTCTGCCTGCCACTCGTTCTCTTCAAGCTCCACTCCTTCTTTCTCCCATTCTGTGAGTTGTAAGAGCCCAAAATAAAATCAATTTCATGTGCTGCTGAAGCTTTAGATCTTTTTTCATTACTCTCAATTCTTCTCTCCCTCTTCCTCACTCTTAGTGGGGGTCTTTCGGTGGAGCCATATGGTGAGTGCGAGCGTATCAGGGTGGTTGATGGGTATTTCACCCCAACACAAAAGCAGGGGGCCTGCTAAATGATGCCCATGAATGCATGAGGACAAGCCGGGTGAAAAGGAACCTGTGGCCGTGTCATAGAGGAGCGCCGGGGGAGGGGTCGCATGTGACATCACAAAAAGGGGACAAAAGAGTTTAGCAGGTCTTTCTCCTCGGTGTTCTCCACCCCCTGCCAGAAAAGCACCAGCTAATTATCCAGCGGCCTGACAGGAGGGCTGCGCATGCATGCATTTTGGCTGAGACTGAGCAGCCGGGTTCACATACTTTTGGCTCCAAGTGAGAAATGAAACATCTCTAGTGCTCTGATGGATGAGGTGCTTTATTCATGTGTATGTAACAAGTTCTTTCAGAATGTTGAGTGTTCTTATAAGTAATGACCTAAATTATTTCATTTTAAAATCGTGTTGATTTTTATACAATGTGAAAATACACATAGTAAAGGGAAATTAGTTTGATGAGTTGTTGGGAATAAAAACGCTGCATTCACGACTTGCTGATCATGGTTTACACTGTAGATTTTTGACCAAACAAAGTTAATCACAACATAAAAATAGCAATAAAAACAATATATATATTAGTATAGTATTAGTCTTATGTTACATGGGTAGGGGAGAGAGGGGATAAAAGTAAAAAATTTCATAAAAACCTAGATTTAAAAGATAATGTTTTTAGCAGAAATATATTTTTGCTGTGGTTACGAACTCACAAGAGTGGTCTATCAAAATCAGGTGTTATTTTGCATCAATGTAGAACAACTTAATTGTAACTTCACTTTAAACAAAAGTTGCACATTGTTATATTTGACCCCATAGGCACGAAAGTAACACACGAGTGGATCAAAAGTAACACAACAATATTTGCTAGATTCACTGGCTTAGTCTTGTTTATTTTAAATATATCTGTCCTTGTTACTATTCACTGCAAACATATTTTGTGCTTTATTTTTGCAAAATAATAATAATAATAATCTGCATTTTCATTTTAAATTTCACTTCCATCTAATGTTTCAACAGCAATCCAACAATGCAAAATGTTAAAATTTTACAAATTGTTTAAATATTTTAGTATTATTGTCAATATGCATTTATTTAATAAAACATATGAATCCAAACACTGCAAAATTTAATGAGAAACTGAAAAATAAGACATGGCTATTAGCAGTGTTACTTTCATCCCTACAGGAACTCTTGCTATTTAAACCTGATTTATTTTTAAACTGAAAGACGCAGACATTTCAAACTCAATTATGTGTTAGTGCACTAAATAACCTGTAGATTGGTCATTAGTGTGACACATGAAAAGAGAAACACAACTTGAAGAAAAAAGAAATTTAAAAACAGATTTTTGGAGCTAACTGCTCGACACGCTCCTGAAATCAGGTGATATTTGGCAGCTCCATCAAGTGTTGCACACTGAATGTGCTGTTATAGCCTGCTGCTTCCCTCTTCTGCGTGCCTGAAAGTATTTGAGCAGCACTCCTCCGACTACAATGTCCAACAAAACATCACATAAGTCCAAGTCTGGAAAAATATTTGGTGGTGTATGCGTCCGAATGTCCAACAATTCTTCTCTGGTGAAACTAATTGTAGGAATGTGATTTAAAACAGGACAAACTAACAAAAACACAAAAACTAACGCAGAGCACGACACAGAGGCGGCCATCATCATCTGCGCCATCTTGTTCCCTCAACATTATGATACTTTTGAACCCAAAAATTGCATATTTTAAAATAGTTATTAGATAAAATAGTTATCCAAAGTGTATCTCAGCGATATATTATCTTATCCTAACAAACCATGCATCAATGAAAGAAATATTTATTCATCATTTATGTAATATATAAATCTCAATTAAAGAACATGTCATTTAAGACATTTTGTGGTACAGGGTCACATATAACAAAGAAACCTAACAAAGAAACAAATAAAACAAAAAGCCTAACAAAGAAACAAAACAATCTAACAAAGAAACAAAAAACATGCAAATTATTTAATAATAATACTAGAATAAACAATAATGTAAAAAAAGACATTTACTCAGCATTGTTTTGCAAGGGTTTACCATGCACACTGTTGATAAGAATATTCAGTTTATTTGTGTGCCATAAGCACCCTGCTCTCGAATTGCAATGATTGCTAAGCAGCTTTCAATGAGAGAGCGAGACCAAACAATGATGGTATTCAGTGCCGGAACCCCCCTTTCTCCCTCTGTCCAGCTCTAAAACACATCTGTTTTCATGGTACTTGCCTGTCACACAATTGCCAACACCCTTTCAGTGGTGTCCCTCCCACTCTCTTTGGGATGATGATGTTGGGTATGAATGTGCTACAGCACTAGAAGGAGAGGAACATTTGGTGAGGGCTATGGCTAAAAGGAGCTCCCCATTCATACACACACCATTACCCCTGCAAACATTCACTCTACAGATGGACTCTCTGAAAACACATGCACACACCCTTATTGTCTAATCATATACATTCTTCCACCATTCCCCCTGTATGGCTTTCTTTTTTTTGCATCTCAAATGAATTTATGTCCCTTTTTAAAATACAAATCCCTGATCGGAATATTTAGCTTACACTAAAATACAGAACTTTTCTAAGCAAAGAACTCTCCCATATAACGTATTTGGGAAAGGCTTTGGAAAGTTGAAACCCAGATGCCTCACATTCACCACAGCTCAACATTCCATCTGCGCATAACAACTAGGCAACAAATCCCATGTTTTTATTGGAGTATTTGGGAGTATTCTTGGTATGTCCAAAGTGAAAGGTGTATCATTTTCTCAAAATTCTAACTGAACCTTTATATTTTTTGAAGAAGGGTGGTTGCCAGTGATTTTTGAGGTGTTCTGAGTGCCCAAGTGATGTAAGAGTGTCTGATATCTTGTTCTAAATGTGCTGCAAAGGCCCTTTCATCAGTTTAAACTTAATTAATTCAGCCGATCTCCCGGTCTGGTGGGAGAACATTTAGCTTAGCTTAGCATCATTTAATCACATTAGATCATTAGCATCTCACTCAAACAAATAAAAAAAAGAAGAGATTTGACAATTTTTCCTATTTAAAGCTTGACTCTACTGTAATTACAATTACCAAGACTGATGTGAAATGAAAAATTGCTCTTTTCTAGGCCGACATGGCTAGGAACTCATAAAGGAGCTTTGTTGTCACACCATCGCTTCAGTAGGTGCAATGAAATTACATACAGCATAAAGCTCCTTTATGAAATGAGCTTTAAATATGAAAATGATGCTAACAGTCTAATCCAGTGGTCCTCAACCACCAGGCTGCGGATCGATCCGTGGATCAGTTGGTACCGGGCCGTACAAGAAATCACTAATTATGCTGTTTTGTTTATTATCTGAATCGGAACGATCTTTTATTTTGAAAAATGTCCGTGTTCACTTGCTTACATCTTTGCTATTAGAGCGCCCAAATTTAACCCACAAGCAGCAAAATGAGTGAGAAACATACTTCTTTGGAAAGTTTCTTTGCTTAATCCCACAAGCACCGAGCAACCTACAAGCGTTGATCAGTCAACGGTGATAAAAAGGTTGAGGACCACAGGTCTAATCTGATTCAATTACCTACGCTAAGCTAAGCTAAAAGTGCTCCCACCAGACCTGGAGAATGGCTGAATATATTAAAGAATGGTAAAATTCAGCTGTTTAACTTTAGGAAACTTGTAAAATGAGCCTTTTATATTTCCAAAAAAGTAGAGTTGTTTTCGCAATAGGTAGGCTTGATTAGGACAATTTGTCTTCGTGCAATCTGTATAAACAAGTGTGAACCTGCTATCCAAACAACCCATAAATGCAGAACATCATCTAAACCAACAAAAACCAAAAGGTGAAGTCAAAAGAAGAGTCAGGGTCAGTTCAGTTCAGTAGCTGAAAATTGATTTAGTCAGAACCAAAGACAAAACGTGAAATATTCTAACAGAATTATCTAGAAAGATGGTGCAAAAAACTAGAAACACCCTAAATAATATGTTCTGCAAAAAATATTAAAGAAAATCGGGTAACACTTTAGGTCACAATTCATGGTATTAACAAACAATTAACCACCACTGCTAGCTTAATAAACTAATAATTCGCGATTTATTAATAGTTAGTAGGTAGAAGTTGGGTTTAGGAATCGGGTAGGGTTAGGAATGCAGATTAAGATCATACTTTATAATTACTAATGAACAATTAATATCCTAATAATAGTCAGGTAATAAACCGATAGTTAACGGCATGAATTGTGACCAAAACTAAAGTGTTTCAGAAAATCCAATGCTATCTCACAGCAATTTATCACTTTTTGATTTAGTGGCTAGTTCGTATGAATCCGAACGATCTCATTTGTAAAATTTAGTAGGATTTGCTTATCCCAAAATCGTGGTTGGGTTAAGAGGTGGGGTGCGATGCCTCATTTTTTAAATCGTTCATTTTCGTTTGACTGAACTCTTAATTGGGCGGTGTGGTGGTGCAGTGGGTAGCACTGTCGCGTCACAGCAAGAAGGTCGCTGGTTCGAGCCTCGGCTGGGTCAGTTGGCATTTCTGTGTGGAGTTTGCATGTTCTACCTGTGTTTGTTTGGGTTCCCTCTGGGTGCTCCGGTTTCCCCCACAGTCCAAAGACATGCGCTATAGGTAAATTGGGTGAGCTAAGTTGTCTGTAGTGTGTGTGTGTAAATGAAAGTGTATGGCTGTTTCCCAGGGATGGGTTGCAGCTGGAAGGGCATCCACTGCGTAAAACAAATGCTGGAAGTTGGTGTTTTTTTTCCGCTGTTAATAAAGGGACTAAGCCGAAAACAAAATGAATGAATGAATAAATGAACTCAGAATTGTATGAATTTCTACAAATTAGTTGAAAAAAAAACGTAAAATTCTTATTTTTTATATTTCCTTGTGAGATCAGGCTGGAAATTCAGTTGATTTTCTCTTGTAGAATGTAAATAATGTAGCAGCATTTTTAATTTCATAACAATTATGACTGCATTAAGCGTTGCCAAAATTACTGAAATGGAAACAGTTACTATAATGTGTAATAATAAATCGCAATATTACTATATTTACTATATTTTTGGATGATATAAATGCATACTTGATTAAAAAAAGATAAATTTTAAAAGGCATTTTTCAATGAAGTTCTGAATGGCTCACAGTTTTACAATTCAAATTCGTAAAAACTCTTTCACACACATTTTCATTGTGAAACCCTCCATTTATCCTTCTAACGGCTGACACAATACTTTATCTCAGAAGTTATTTTTTCCATGTTTCGAGTTTGTAGACCAAAACACTCTCCAACTCCCTCAAGACCCTCTCAGCGTCAAAACTTTTCAGGTTCTTTCTCTGAATGCATATCAAAATAATGACCATGCCTGGCAGTGAGAAGAGGCCTGGGCCATTGTTGGGGTTGTCAGGGAGGTCTCATTAAAAGGGACCAATGGACAAATGGGGCGCCTGTAGGCCTTTGTCTGAATGGAATACCCTCACACTAAACTTCCACTCCATCACTCCGGGACCCTTATGGCTCAGCAATCCCCTCCCAATGGACTCAGTCTAAATCTGCTGTACCAGAAAGCACCAGCTCAGGAGTGAAATATTGGTTGTCCCTCCCAGTCCCTTTTTCTTTGGATGGGACAGTTGGATAGTGAGGTGCGGAATGCTAAGCTGGGGGTTCTTTATTAGGTTCACTCATGGGTCATATCAACTTTTCAAGGGGTGATTTACAACCATGGTGGCCGGTTTGGGTTTTTGAACGACGGTTTGGATTTGTGCGTGTGTGTGATTTGGGGCAGGAGCCAAAAATAGATATAAAAATGGAGATTGCGATATGTTTCACCGCTCTGCCATGCTAAAATAAGTTGCTCTTTTCAGGGTGCAAATGAACTGTCAGGGGTTTGGAGACAAAACTATTTCGGCTGCAGCAATAGTGCAGTGTTAAATGCTTTTGCTCCTTGTCCTTGCCTGACATTTACAGATAAAATGCAAAATCCTTTTAAAAATAGTCATTAAAAAGCACTTTTTTTTTTCTTCAAAATTCAGCATCTTGAACTTTGAGAAGCGTTCTACCCTCTAACAACAAATGGTCTTTTAGTGGTTATTTTTAACCCCCCCGATTCCTTTCAAAGAATGCTGGAAAATTCTAGCTTTACTAAAAATAGCCGCTATGACTGTGATCACAGTAACAAAAACCATGTGTGCATTTTTATTTCCCAGTTTTTTGGGTATGAAAGGATGTTTTTTTTTACCCTCTTGTTTCCGTGGTGA
Organism: Danio albolineatus; assembly: GCA_903798035.1. Lineage (NCBI taxonomy): Eukaryota > Metazoa > Chordata > Actinopteri > Cypriniformes > Danionidae > Danio > Danio albolineatus. The sequence continues at coordinate 13,891,033 of CAIGQQ010038154.1, forward strand.
ACTGAGTGGGTGATGGGATGGATCCCCTTCAGGAAGTCCCATGACCTCTGTGTGTCAATTTACACCAGGGGTGTCCATTCCTGCTTCGGCAGGGCTGACATCTCACAGATTTTATAGCTTTAGCATGCTTGCCAAAAAGTTTTTAGAGGGCCTACTTTTTACTCGTTCGTTCGTTCATTCGTTCGTTCGTTCCTTCATTCGTTCGGCTTACTCCCTTTATTAATCAGGGGTTACTACAGCAGAATGAACCACCAACTTATCCAGCATATGTTTTACAGCATAAGTTTTACAGGTTTACTGTAAAACACCCATACAATCTCATATTCACACACACACTACAGCCAATATAGTTTATTCAATTCACCAATATCGCACTTCTTTGGACAGTGGGGGAAACCGAAGCATTTACCATTGGAGAAATTGTGCTGGCTGACCTTCATACATTTAAAATAGCCTTGACATTCATAAATTTGTTACCCAAATAATCCACTTTTCTAGACTCACACCTGAAAATGAAATAACTATAACATAACACTAACTAATGTTTAAAGATAAACATGCTGAAGATTAGCTGATATTCTGTTGATTCCTAAAACAAAACGTTTTTCCACAATAGCGGGGTACTGAGCGAAGTGAAGCTTCTTACACTGACACACTGAAGTGTCATTACGCTTGGCCTTTCAGGAAAAGGTTGTGTTTCAAAAAAAAAAAAAAAAAAAACATTGTGGATTGATAGTACAGTATGTGTTATGCTGATGCGTTCTGTCAGTGAACTGCATGGCTTGTTGTCATCATCAAGTTGTCGAGTTGACATTGATGCAAATGAATCACGTTAGCACAAGCGTTGACACAGACAAATGTGTGTTGTTGTGGTTGAAGACAAAACTGTGTACAGAAAATCTACTGTAAAATAAAAAAAAACAAAAACAAAAAACTGTAAAATACAGCATCAGGGGAAATTTCTGCAATTTAACATCCATTATTTTACTATTTTTTTTCTGGCAGCCGGGGTGCTAGAAAACAAAATTACGAATTACAGTAAATTTCTGTAATTTAACATTCATTATTTTAAAGTAAATTTCTGTAATTTAACATCCAACATTTTACAGTTAATTTCTGTAATTTAATGTCCATTATTTTACAGTAA
>CAIGQQ010038154.1:13892189-13908747 GCA_903798035.1 Danio albolineatus
TAATTTAACATCTATTATTTTACAGTAAATTTCTGTAATTTAACATCTATAATTTTACAGTAAATTTCTGTAATTTAACATCCATTATTTTACAGTAAATTTCTGTGATTTAACATCCATTATTTTAAAGTAAATTTCTGTAATTTAACATCCAATATTTTACAGTTAATTTCTGTAATTTAACATCCATTATTTTACAGTAATTTTCTGTAATTTAACATCCATTATTTTACAGTAAATTTCTGTAATTTAACATTTATTATTTTAGAGTAAATTTCTGTAGTTTAACATCCAATACTTTACAGTTAATTTCTGTAATTTAACGTCCATTATTTTACAGTAAATTTCAGAATTTTAATGCCCAATATTTTGCAGTAAATTTCTGTAATTTAATGGCTGTTATTTTACAGGCTGTTATTATACAGCTTTTTTACTGTATTTTTTTTAGTTTTACACAAATGACTGTTGCCTTCTTAAATGTGTACTAGCAAAGCTGAAGTGTTGGCTTAAGCCATTACGCTTGGCCTTTCAGGAAAAGGTTGTGTTTCAGGCGATAAAAAAGTATGTGGATTGAATGTGTGTGTGTTATGCTGATGTGTTCTGCAGGTGAACTCTGCCATTTATTGTCATCATCAAGTTGTCGACATAGTAATGCAAAAGAATCACATTAGGATAAACGTTGACACTGACAAGTACCGTATGTGTGGTTGTTGAAGACAAAACTGTGTAATAGTCTTCCTTAATATTTTTTCCAAATTCTTAAAACATATCAAAACTAATGTTTAAAGGCAAACATGCTAAAGTTTAGCCAATATGCTGCTGATTCCTAAAATGATAATAATAGTAGTTTCAAGAGTTCACACTTCGCTGATGATTGATTATGTTTGTTTGGCATGCTGTCCCTGAAGAGAGCTCTGAGTTCATAAGATCTTCAAGCCCTGGGCTCCTTTCCATTTGCAGGGCGAGGGGAGTCTGAGCTCAGGTAGATCCTGAGAACCGCTTATTGTGTAATGAGGAATTGCTTTATGAGGGAAAAAATACTGTTGGCTAAGAAGTTGACTATGGTGCCAATTTGGCTTAGTCAATTTAAGTATGGCGTATGTCTTTGAATAGTGGGAGGAAATCAGGGAAACCAACTTGGTCACACTTTATTTTGATGGTCCGTTAGTTGAATTTAAGTTACATTGCAACTAATTCTTAGTAGATTATAAGTAGACTGTTAGGTTGGGGTTAGAGTTGGGGTTAGGGGTAGGGTTAGTGTAAGTTTACATGTACTTGCAAAGTTTCTTATAGTCAGTTAAATGTTTGTTGAATGTCAGTATCAACAGATATTAAGTAGACAGTCTACTAATACTCAAATGGACCATCAAAATAAAGCGTTACCACCAACTTAAGCATGGGGAGAACATGTAAACATGTTAACTGGCCTAGAAAGGATTAAAACCAGTGAGAGAGCAGCATTCACTATGGTACCTGCAGGCCAGCGGGAGATTAAGGCCGTACTCACACTATGCTATCCGAACCGTGCTCAGGCCCGTTTCCCGGATCGTTTGAGAAGTGTGAGCGCTCTGAATCGGGCTCAGGCACGGTTCATTTGGTCGGCCCTGGCCCGGTTGGAAGAGGTGTGCTTGAGCCGAGTTCACTTGGGCTCAGGCGCGGTACGCTATAGTGTGAGTGCCAAGCGCGCCTGAGCCCAAAACTGAGGACGCAACGTCATTTGCTGCGACGCACGAGCAGCACGATTTCGTGAAAATTTCCGAGCCACAAAGGGCCACTGCTGAGCAAACGACTCAAAAAAAATCACCAACAAACTTAACAAAGCTGTGGACTCCATTGTGCTCAGCATGCTCAGCGTAGCTCTTCCTGTTTATCTTGAGTACGTCGCACTATAATGACGTAAGCGGGCTTGGGTACGGATGCTTAAAATGCAGTGTGAGTGCGGGCCGTCGGGGGAGAGAGAGAAGGAGGCACAATCGTGCCGAGGCCCGTTTGGGCCTGGGCACAGTTCGGATAGCATAGTGTGAGTACGCCATAAGGGAGAAGTTAAAAGAGTTCATTTTCAGTTTATTTGGACCCATGTAAACTCCGCACAGAAACGTTAACTGGCCTAGAAAGGATTAAAACCTATGAGTTCTTGCTGTGTCCTTGCTGTGAGGAAACAGTGCTAACCTCTGGGCCACCGTGCTGCCCAATCTAGGAAAAAACAGGGAGGAAGGGGGAATTCTTCAAGACAAAGATGACTGTGGTATGAAGACTATGGCTATTCACAGTGACATAGGAATGGTCTGATCGGAGAATCATGTGATAGCAAATATGGGTCCAGCCATTGTCAATCAAAAGCATGTGATCCTCTTGAAATTAGTTTATAAATAACCTTCATTTATTTAGCTATGTGAAGCTGCTTCTACTGGACAATTTTACTTAAAAAAAAAGCAACTGACTGTTGTCTTCCTAAATGTGTACCAGCAAAGCTGAAGTGTTAGCTTAAGCCATTACGCTTGGCCTTTCAGGAAAAATGTGTGTGTTATGCTGATGCGTTCTGCAGGTGAACTCTGCCACTTATTGTCGTCATCAAGCTGCCAACATAGTGATGCAAATGGATCACATTAGGACAAACGTTGACACAGACAAGTGTGTGTGTGTGGTTGTCGAAGAGAAACCTTTGTGTAATCCCAGATGTTGATCCAGGTCCAGGCTCTGTGGGTGGGAAAGTGTCACCTCGACTTCCCTTTTCATTCCCTAAAGATATTATTGAATGCAGGCACGCATCACAATGAGAACTTGAAAGCATGGTTCCTGTATGGGTCCCGGCAGTGCATTACTGAGCCCAAATAAGCATTCCCTAGTATGGTTGCTCAAGCAGTTTACTTCACTTTATTGTTTTAAAGTTTAATGTAGATATTTTTGAGAATATCCTTTTGTTCTGGGGTGGAGGGAAAAGAGCTTCAGCCTTAATGGGGTCATGATGGAGCCATTCATTTTATGGACATAAATGTCAGCAGTAATAAAAGTTGTTAGAGCGTGATATCAATCTTCAGCGTGTTTTGATATTTTGGTGCAATATCTGAATTTCTTTAGTAAGGGGAATGCATCTCTGTAATGTAAACCTAATTGCATTTGCGGTGGTCCACTTTTGCCAGAAACGTGAGGGGAGTTTTATGAGATAAGTTGGGTTGACATCATGCATTCTGCTGGCTGGGAGGAGGAACGCCCAGTGAAGACGCTGCATGGAGCAGATGACTAGGAGAAAGCACGAGCAGAAAAATCAGGAAAACACTTTATCATCATTAGAGGGAACACGAGCAGCAGAGAAAAGGTGGGCCAAACACAAATATTTCGGCTAACTTTTGTCTCACGTTCAAAACTTGACAGCACACCCCCCACTGACCAGTGATATTTCTCCAAATCATAAGACACAATCGTTGGACATTAGATGGAAAAAAAAAAAAAAAAACATCTCCACCCGAATGTAGTAAGGAAAAAAGAGAGAGCGAGCAATCTGTCATCCACCAGAGTGAGCAAACTAACAAAACACAACAGCAAAATCATAAATTAGTGATTCAGCCAAATTAAATACACGTCTGCTGTCAAACTGAAAGCATAAAGGAAAACGCTGTAGGGTTCAAGATAAACACATTTTCGGAGTATTTTCCTAATTCCCTCCAGCAATGAGTTGTAAAACTAAAGTCTGTTCAAGAATGCACTTGTAAAAACACGGCAAAATGATTTACTTCACGTTTGCTAGAAAGCAGGGCCCGGTTAACTCTTGATGGCAAATGTTACAGAGAGGTCAGAAACCCTAATGTACTGCATGAGCACAATATTTTCAGATTACGATAATCATTCTGCGATAATGACAGCAGTCTGTGTCACTTCTCAGTGAACTACGGATCTGCGCAGTAAATCCTGAACTTGATATTGGCTCCAAACCAACCTCATAAATTCTAAAATAAATCCTTCTGTGAGATGACTCCATAGTTGCTTTTATTAGTCAAGCTGAATCGTTCATTCATTCATTTTCCTTCGCCTTAGTCTTTGATTTTTAGGTGTCACCACAGTGGAATGAACCACCAACTATTCTCACATTAGACAGAGGATGCCCTTCCATCTGCAACTGAGTAAAACCGAAAAACTCTTGCATTCACACACACACACACATACATACTGTACACTACAGGCAATTTTTGTTTACCCAATTTACCTATACTGCATGTCTTTAGACTGTGGGGAAAATCGGAGCACCTGGAAGAAATCCACGCCAACACGAGGAGAGTAGTACATTTCACACAGAAATGCCAACTGGCCCAGCCGGGACTCGAACCAGCGACCTTTCTGTGAGGTTACAATGCTAACCACTAAGCCATTCTGTTTCTGTTTATATATATTTTTGAATTCAGCACCTGCAATTGGCATTTTCTGGGTTTCTTTGTAGCCACTTGGAGTTTGTGAGCGAGACAACCCTATAGCATTTGGAGGAAATTTACTACAGTGTCATGCTTCTCTGAGAAGACGTGCAATTATTCATTTTACAAACATATACATGTAAGATATGCATTATTATTGCACCCATATTCTGATATTTTATTATGAAATTGAAAATATAGTGGCGCCACGGTGGCCTAGTGGTTAGCACGTTCGCCTCACAGCAAGAAGGTCGCTGGTTTGATCCCCGGCTGGGCCAGTTGGCATTTCTGTGTGGAGTTTGCATGTTCTCCCCGTGGTTGCGTGGGTTTCCTCTGGGTGCTCCGGTTTTCCCCACAGTCCAAAGACATGCGGTACAGGTGAATTGGGTAAGCTAAATTGTCCGTAGTGTATGTGTGTGAATGACAATGTATGGATGTGTTTCCCAGAGATGGGTTGCGGCTGGAAGGGCATCCGCTGCGTAAAACAAATGCTGGATAAGTTGGCGGTTCGTTCCGCTGTGGCGACCCCGGATTAATAAAGGGACTAAGCCGAAATGAAAATGAAGGAATGAATGAAAATATAGTTTTTTTAATTAATGAAAAATATTTTTTATATAAATTTTTTATTAATTATATAATTTTTTACAATTTTTCTTTAAATCTGGGACAATAAATGTATGTGCATTTTAATTTATTTAAAATACACATATACATGTGTAATTAAAAAAAATAGAAAATTAAAATTTACAAAATAGGAAAGTTCGTATTTGACCTACATACAGTACAGTAAATTGGATGTACTGTAACAAATTGTGTTAAATGAACACATGACATTGAACACTTAAACAGGAACAACATTACTTGTGAACATTTACACTACACTGAAAAAAAGCCATAAATAATACAGATAATGTACTGGCAGATCAAAATCCATTATCTGTTAAATACAGACATTTTTTAAAGTAAATTTACCTACATTTCCATTATTCAATTCAATCCAATTTACCTTTATTTGTATAGCCCTTTTGCATTGTAGATTGTGTCAAAGCAGCACACAGAAGGTTATAGTAAATTGAAACAGTGTTATTGTAAATTAATGAATCATCTGTAAAACTTTACTGTTTAGTAGCATAAATTTTTGAAATTACTTTACATATTACATTTTGCCAAAGTACATGAAATACATCATTATCAGACCAATATAATTTTCAAAACATGGAAAATTTGAAAAATACAGACAAAACAATTATGTTTCTTTAAGTAGCATTTGTAGCTCAAGAGAAAACTATAAGCAACACAATTGCCATATAGGTAAATTAATAAACAAACAAACAAACAAATAAATGGACAGTAGGAAAATAATGCATTTACATTTTATTTTTTTAACTTAAATAAATAAATAAACACAAAATAAATACAAAATTAATACAGAATAAATAGATAAATAAATGTAACAGTAGGACAATAATAGTAATAAAATAAATGTTTTACAAGAAAATGTAACAATATTTACTTTTGTATTGTTATTTTCTGCATCTACTCCATTTTACATTTTATTTTTAAACTTAAATAAATAAAAACAAAACAAACACAAAATAAATTACAAATGTATAAATAAATAAATAAATAAATAAATAAATAAATAAATAAATAAATAAATAAATGTAACAGTAGGAAAATGATAGCAATAAAATAAATGTTATACAAAAACATGAAACAATATTTACATTTGTATTGTTATTTTCAGCATTTACTTCACTTTTATTCTTTTTAATTTAAATAAATAAATGTGACAGTAATTTTATACAAGAAAATGTAACAATATTTACATTATATTATTATTTTCTGCATTTACTTCATTTTACTTTTTATTATTTTTAATAAACAAACAAACAAACAAACAAAGCTTCACTTTTTAACACATGGTGGTCATGTTTCAACATTTAGCTTAAAGTCATCAGTCCAGTTTACACTTCGAATTTAATGCTGTCTAGTGATCGAATGAATAAGATGGAGGTTTACAGTAACTCAAGGTGCAGATGTAACCTCTGTCTTTCAGAGTTCAACAAGAAGCAGACAAGCTTCAGCTCGGCTAGACGAGTAAAACAGAGACAAACATATTTGTTTGGACTTGAAAAGAGAGGAAAAAACAAAACACAGAGAAAGAGAGAGAGAGAATGATAAAGTGCGCGTGAGGCAAATGTTTTCGCACAGAGCATAGAAAATAGCTGTCTGTGAATGTGTGATAGTGAGAGAGCGACTGACAGTCCGGCCCAGAAAAAAGTGCGAATGAGAGAGAGAAAAAAAAAAAGAAAAAATTGAAGACAGGTACATTGAAAAGTCAAAGGGAAAAAAGACACCTCCAGTAAAAGATGTTAGAGGTGTTAGTGGTGATAGAGGAAAGGCTTAGCTGTCATAGTCTTCTGCCTCATTTGGGGGAAAACCGAAAAGACAACCTGCACTGGAAACACACGGCCGTCAAAAAGAGATACGTAAACACTGACAAAGAGTGAAACAGAGGGAAATGAAAGAGACAGAAACCAGTAGAGATGCCTCCTTAACCCCATAGGCAGCTTTTTCGTTTTTTTCCCTTCTATCTCTCCCTCTCTCGCTCAATGTCTCCTGTAAATTCAGCAAACACACTTTCTTTGATGTTTCACACAGATGGCAGAAATCCTTTTCCTTGCTGCCTGCCTGCCTGTCTGTCTGTCTGGGCAACCCTTCACTGCCAGACTGAGGTGTGCCAATGTGGGTTCAAAACACTTACATGTAAAGAAGGGGAGCTTTTTTTTCACCATAGTTTCCACTCATATCATTGTTTTGTCGGCTGATGCAAGAGAATTGACTTCTTTATATCATGTCAAGTGTCGAAAAGTTCTTCAAGCCTCCAATTGACTTTGTGTGCATGATGCAACAGACGTCTGCGAGGAGGAACAAATTAAATTTTGAAAGCTTTTGATGCAGACCTGAGACGGTTCACATCAGAATCTGGGTAGTTTGGTTGTCGAGAAAGCCGTTTTCTGATTCTAAAGACAGAAAGGTGGATAAAGTTTGTAGTTAGTATTCGTTTAAAAATTTTTGTGTAAAGTCCAAGTCTCATACAGACATTTTTTAGCTATTTCTGCACATAATTGTGTACAAAAAATCTGCAGATTTATATGGAATGACTTTGAGAGTGGCAGGACAGTGGCTCTGTGGTTAGCACTGTCGCTTCATAGCAAGAAGGTTGCTGGTTCAAGTCTTGGCATTTCTTTGGGCATTTCTGTGTGGAGTTTGCATGTTCTCCCTGTGTTCGCGTGGGTTTCCTCCAGGTACTCCAGTTTCTCCCACAGTCCAAAGACATGAGCTATACAGTAGGTGAATTGAATAAACTAAACTGGCCATAGTGTATGAGTGTGTGTGTGTGTGTGTGTGAATGGGTGTTTCGCATTGCTGGGTTGCTGGAAAGGCATCCACTACATAAAACATATGCCAGAATAGTTGGCAGTTTGTTCCAGGGGTTGAACAACTTCAGATTTTTGGAAGTCAACTTTTATGTTATCAAAGTCAATTCAACGCTGACTAGTCGCTGGTGACATAAACAACAAAAAGCAAGAATATTTTGCAACACACCACAATTTGTTATTTGTTTGCAGGAAATACATATACACATGCAGTTTGACAGCTCATAATTCCTTGAAAAACAATCTAACATTATCAATGACTCATTTTAGTCGAAAGCTAATGTGTTGTCAACACTGTTCATTTTGTTAATATCACAACATTAGCATCCAGGCTAATTTTTGTGCGAAATAAACGCAGTCAACACATTGATCATGGCTTACTACTAAAATTGTAACAATAACAGATATATTTACCGTGAAAGTAATGCATACATCGTCAGCACACAGTACATCGAACACCAGTTCATGGCAGGTTATTTCATAACAAAATAACGCACAAAGTGGGGTTTATTTATAAACTAATTTCGAGAGGATCACGTGCTTATGATTGAACACAGCTGGTACCACATCAGCTCTGCATATTGCACCAATCAGACGAATCCTGACACACTATAAATTACCAGAGCTTTCTACTCCAGTCATCTTCGTCTTGAAGAATTCCCCCTTCCACCCCAACTCCTCCCCTTCTCTTATAGGGCGGCACGGTGGCCCAGTGGTTAGCACTGTTGCCTCACAGCAAGAACGCTGCTGGTTTGGCCTCTACCCAAGCCAGTCGGCATTTCTGTGTGGAGTTTGCATGTTCTCCCCGTGTTCGCGTGGGTTTTTCCCGGGTTCTCCGGTTTCCTCCCACCGTCCAAAGAACATACTATATAAGTAAATTGACTACTTTTTAAATAGCCTCTTAAGGCAACTCTAGTCAGATATATCTCAGCACTTTCACAAGCGGGGGGAGTTCTCGAGACTTACCTGAGCTCAAACTCTCCTCTCACCCATTAAACGGGAGGGAGCCCCGGGCTCAAGGATATTTTGAGCTCAGGGCTCTCTCCTGGGACAGCATGCCAAATACGCTTTATAATCAATCCTCAGCTAAGTTTTAACTCTTGAAAGACAAAGGAAGTCGACTTTCTGTCAGAGTCCTGCTCAGACGCAGATTTTACCGTTATAATAGTGCAGGTCAAAATGCTGCTCAAAATCTTGCTCAAGTCGCACCTTTTTCACGGTTACTTGCTCATCTTTATTACATGTCTCCTCTCACTGCGTGTATCTTCACCGTATTTACCTAGACTGATGTTTACACGTGAAGTCTGCCACACCTCTGCGACTGCGCACTTGACAGTTTCACGGTTCATTCATGTGAATCACTGACGATGACATAAGAAAACTAACATTTAAATTAATTTCAATAAAGCAAGGACAGTTTCATTCGGTGAACCTACATGTGTGTGTAAAGCTGTCATGTAGTTCAGGTCAAACTATGGGATCTGCTCAGTGCGACTAGTCGACGTCAATCAAAAAGCGCAGAGCATTAAAGTAGACCAGTTGACTAGTCGGTGCAACCTCTTGGTTTATCTGCTGTAGCAACCTCTGAAATAGAGACTAAGCCGAAGGAAAATGAATGAATGAATGAATGATTTAGAGAGTTTAGTAACTAAAAACTAACACATAAAGTATACTGTATATTTGAAAAAAAAAACAAAAAAAAACATTGTATTTAGAACTACTTGTTTGGTAAACAAAGCAAGTCTTTTATATAATATAACTACAAAAATACAGAAAATATATCATTACAAACATTATTGAACATAAGTATATTTGCATATATTATTCAATAATATTACTCAAATGAATATTAAAACTGAATAAATATATATTTCTACATTTTAAAAAGTAAATAAATACATTGATTGATGACGATTCTGTGTGGGCCTACTCATACCTTATATTGCTTATGTATATATAATACATTAATATACTTTTGTTGTATATTATTGTGATTAAATGCATTCTTTTAATATCTACTTGTCTTTGGACACATAATGCCTTTGGAAAGCCGCTTATGATCTTTGTTTTTTGTTTTTTTTAATACATCTGTGACCCATCTTAAGACCCAAAGCAATCTTTCTTTTTCTTTGCTGATAGTAGTAAACAGAAGTTTGGAATGCCAGAGCAGCACATTTTTTGTGAACGTCCCAATTCATCCCACGCTGCTGCATAAAAATATAGAAAAATCTTGTCAACTTCTTGGTTGAATGAAAGCAGTAAAAAAATAACAAAAAAGCAAACAAGGTCAGTTTTGCTTTCAAACATAATAACAGCTTCTGTTTCTACTGTCAATCAGCTTTCCAGTGTTTCCTTTTTTTACTCGTGGATGTCTGACCTCACAAACGTTTCTAAATGGCAAGCTGTATCAAAGTCCTCAATGGAACACAAAATAAACTTAATTTTGATCACACCACTTTATTTGAAATACATATAGGGATTTACAATGTTCAGTCTGTGAACATTCTGCACATAATTTTGTACAGAATCTGCAGATTTATGTGGAATGATTCTGAAAGTATCTAAAAACACATGCAAAAAGGTAGAACTTAGGTTTACAATGCGAAGAAGAACAAAAATAATGTACATTATAGAATATAAAGTCATGGTGGAGTGGAAAAAGAATTAATATTGTGTATGACTCCCATAAACTTGGGGGACTGCATCCATACATCTCTGCAATGACTCAAATAACTTATTAATAAAGTCATCTGGAATGGCAAAGAAACTGTTCTTTGGAAGATTCTTTGGATTCATCTTCAATGCCTCCTCCTTCATCTTACCCCAGACTCAATAATGTTCATGTCTGGTGACTGCGCTGGCCAGTCCTGAAGCACCTTGACCTACTTTGCATTCAGGAACTTTGATGTGAATGCTGAAGTATGAGAAGGAGGGCTATCCTGCTGAAGAATTTGCCCTCTCCTGTGCTTTGTAATGTAATGGGCAGCACAAACGTCTTGATACTTCAGGCTGTTGATGTTGCCATCCACTCTGCAGATCTCCCCCATACTGAATGAAACCCCAAATCATGATTTTTGTTCTGACATCTTATGTATTTGGTTGGTGTCCAGTATTTTTGACCAAAGTAATATTACAGTGACAAAGGATTTGCAGAGCTGGCAATTCTGACAAAACCACCATCAGGACAGCTGTTCACTTTATGTTTGGACCATTTTTGGGTCTAAGTGATCTAGTTTATACAGTAGACAGGTGCAGGTTGCAATACAGTATTTTGGTATATTTTGCCATTAAATAAAGCATAGGTTTATGCGTATTATTGACCAATACTTATTTGCATTTTTTTTCTAGCAAGATTGGCAACATTTGAGAAAAGACATTTCATTTTCAAACATACAAAAGAGATGAAAGACATAATTTTATATATTCCCTTACCAACTATCTGTTCAGTTTGGGTCTGTACAAACTGCATAGAATATTCTGTAAAATTGTTATTGTCTGCATTCCTTTCAGGAGGTAATTCAGTTGCTTAATGTGGCTGTCATTTTACAAATCATTGAACTGTATGGGTATGGATTAAGCACTAAAAGGTGAACTGTCATCCGAGTTTAGTTGCAATCTGTACATAGCTATTACATCATTGGAATGGTGGAATCAAACTAAACTGAAAAATAAGGATATAGGAATGACAAGTAATTAGATTTAAGTATAAAAACTGCTTTCCTGTAAAACCTACACCAACAAATCCTTATTTACAGCTTAAAAAAAAATGTGTTTTTACACAGTCTAGGGTTCGGCCTGAGCAATCAAATCAAGTGTGACAGCAGCTTAAAACTAAACAAAGACACAAAAATGGCTATAATGGCCCACATATGAATAGAAATATGGAAATAGATCTGTGTGACAGGCTGTGGAAGGCTGAGAGAGAGAGAGGCGAGAGCGGGAGAGGGAGGTTTGAATGCATCAGCCAAGAATTTCCCATGTTTATTATTAATGGCCTCTCTCTTAAAAATGACACTTCCCCAATTTCATCAAGTCACCGTCTCCAGGGCTGTTTATCACGTGTGTGAGTGTGTGTGTGTGTGTATCTTTGTGCCTGCATTTTACTGTGTGGGCTACAGTGTGTGAGTGTGTGTGTGTGTGTGCGTGCTCTCCATCATTCTGTGCCAGAGGCTAGATTAATCCAATCTATCACCACCAAAACCTGTGCGACCTTCATATGTGTCCCCTCTGAATTGCCAACTCTTTGGACCGTCCCGTGGACCCACGAATAAAAGAACAGCAGAAAAGGATTTTCATAATAGACTTTACACATTAGGATGAATTGAAGATGTTGTTAACTATTGCTGTCAGCTACAAATCACATGAAAAAGAAATTGATACATGCGTGTAATATTGTTTGGAGTCACGTTCAATCTTTTAGAAATTAGCAAAATGTATCCTAAATTTATAAACATCAAATAAAAAAAGCTAAACTAATTGTTATTCCTCAACAGACAAAGAAAATCATTAAATGAAATGCATTCAGTCATCCATTTATTCCATTTATTCATCATGGGTTGCCACAGCGGAATGAACCGCCAACTTTTCCAGCATATGTTTTACACAGCAGAAGTTTTCAGCTGTGTAAAACAGCTTCCAGTTTTAACCCATTACTGGGAAACACCCATACACTCTCATATGCACACACATACAGTACATTACGGCCAATTTAGTTTATTCAATTGACTTATAGCGCATGTCTTTGGACTGTGTGGGAAACTTGAGCACCTGGAAGAAAGCCACGCAAACATAGGACGAACATTCAAACTCCACACATAAACGCCAACTGGCCCAGTCGGGACTTAAATCAGCAACCTTCTTGTGCTAACCACTGAGCCACCATGCCACCCAAATTAAATGCAAACAAGAATAAATGAAAAAACAAACAAACAAATACATTATCTAAAAAAAAAGTAGAAGCAATGTCAAAGATTTCAATTATCAAATATTTTAATCAAAGATTTGCTGAATGAGCTGAATCAACACAATTATTGAGTTTTTTTGGGACAACTTAATTGCTTTAGGTTCAATCCACTTAAATTTGAAAAACAAACAATTATTCATTCATCTATATTCTTGTTATTCTTGGCTTAGTCCCTTTATTAATTTGGGGTTGCCACAGTGTAATGAACCGCCAACTCATCCAGCCTGTGCTCTACGCAGCGGATGCCCTACCAGCACAAACAATCACTGGGAAACATCCATACACACTTTGCTTACCCAATTCACCTATAGCACATGTCTTTGGACATATGGGGGAAACTGGAGCACCCGGAGGAAACTCTTTCCAACACGGGGAGAACATGCAAACTCCACAAAGAAATGCCAACTGACCCAGCCGAGGCTCAAACCAGCGACAAGAATTTTGAGATCTGAAAAAACATACACAGTGCCTCTGGTGGATTGGCAAAAACAAAAACTGCAAACAAATGTACCTCCTGGGACGTATTTCTTGATATCCAGAAATGTATACAGGGGTAAGTATCCATAATGAGCCTAGGTTGGAAAAAAACAACAACAACTAATTAATCATTCATTCATGCATTCATTCATTTTCTTTTTAGCTTAGTCCCTTTATTAATCCGGGGTCGCCACAGCGGAATGAACCGCCAACTTATCCAGCACTAGTTTTACGCAGCGGATGCCCTTCCAGCCACAACCCATCTCTGGAAAACACATCCATACATTGTCATTCACACACATACACTACGGACAATTTAGCTTACCCAATTCACCTGTACCGCATGTCTTTGGACTGTGGGGGAAACCGGAGCACCCGGAGGAAACCCACGCAACCACGGGGAGAACATGCAAACTCCACACAGAAATGCCAACTGGCCCAGCCGGGGATCGAACCAGCGACCTTCTTGCTGTGAGGCGAACGTGCTAACCACTAGGCCACCGTGGCGCCACTAATTAATCAAATCAATCAAATTAAACAAATGACAAATGAACAAATTAAAGAAAAAAAGTGTGATTTAATGAATGTTTGAAAAGAAGGAACAAAAGAGAAAGCAAACAAAACCCAACAAAGAAAATCAAAGCAGAAAAAGCATAGACTCTATTCCCAGGCTGTTGTTTCCTGTGAGCTGTATATTCAAGCGAGGGGTCTTTTAGTGTCAGAAGTTTACAGGTCAAATGTGATCATAAAGCATTTGAACGGCAACAGCAAGTGTGTGGGATAGACATGTGAACGCTTCAAAGTGTGCTTTATGCTTTCCCAGTCTAGGCGGTAGCAAGATTAAGAGGATATGTTCAATCTCTAAAGTGAAAAAAGAAATATATAAATAAGGAAATAAATAACCAGGCCTTGGGGGATATATGGAAAAGCACAATGTGCATTTCCCCTGCTTCGTTCTACTGTGTGGATTATATTCTTTTCAAAGTAAAGTGAGTCTGCAAGCCATCGATAACGCAGCGCTGCCACTGCAAATGTTAGCTCATCTAATTTAATTCAATCCAATGACTTTAAAACTTCTTTTATTTCCCTAAGTTTGAGGTTTATTCATAGCAAACAATCAATAATTTCCGTCCCTGTCATAAATCGTGTTGATCCTTCATTGGCTTTGAGTAACTTTCAGTGAAAAATGTGCAATAGGTGCTTCCTTCTGTTCCCGAAATGTGCTGCGGCAGCAGTAAGTGGACATAGTGATTAGGTAAGAAAATGCTATTCTTCAAATTCTCTCCCTCCATTTCTCCCAGAAAGCGTTTGTGGGTGACAGGAAGTGAGGCATTAGCGTTGTTTATTTTCCCCCCAGTTCACTCATTCTTTCTCCAAAATGGGTCTACACATCTGGTGGCTATTACTCTGCGCCGGACATCAGCACTCTGATCCAGAACCCAAGGCCACTCTTTATAGTAGAACATTAACCCAGCGTGGACAGATAGCATCTCGGCACTTCACGACCATTATGCTAATTTGATTTGTGCTATGCTAGGCTGACTTTGCCCATCTGATAGCATTAGAAAATACATGTCTGTATAGCGAAGGTTAACGGAGCTTGAGGGAGTAACTCACTGGGACTGAGGCTGGGAAAACCGGTGAAAGAATTTGAGGATGAAGGTAGCTGAGCTATCAGAATCTGAACAGTGAATGGACTGTCTCATTATGATAAGAGGTCAATTGAGCTCTAATGGATAGTTAGTAGATATGGTTGAAAGTTAGGAAGGCTGAGGGGTTTCCCAGACCACCCCAATTGAATTACAGGAAAAACTATTTAAAAACTGGTAACACTTTATAATAACTACACACTATTAATCACTTAATAAGCATTAGGAACAGTTAATTCACAATTTGTTAAATATTAATTCTACATTCATACACATTAGAAAGCATTTTATAAATGCAGCAACAAACGCTGCATTCTTGACTTAAAAGCACACGCACAATGTGCTAAATGGTTGTTTTCATACTTTCTTAATCACTAATTTTGCATCACTAAATTAAGTATTGCATAGAGTAGTAGGTGTTAAATAATTCCAACCCAGGCTCATTTTGAAAATGTAGATACATTTCTGGAGAGTGCCAAATATGTCCCAGAAAATTTGGTGTTTTGCAGTTTTTGTTTGAGCAAATCGACCAGAGGCCGCTGTGTACGCTTTTTGAGATTTCAAATTTCTCTCGCAAGTGCCATTCATGCCTGATGTTCTAGTGTAAATCCACCAGAGGCCACTGTTGACTCACTGACTGACTGATAAACTGACCTACCCTCCCCCTTTCCTAAACCCAACCAATAGTATTTTCAAAAGCACAGATTGACCCGCCCACCCACCTCCCTATACCAAACCGACAGTTTTAAAAAGCAGTCCAGAAAAAGAAAAGCCTTCGCTTATTTTTTCCCCGTTATCAGATTATACCACATTCTCACCCTGTCATTTACTTGTTTATTTTATTTTTTGGCTTCCATTTTGTCTTACCCGCTTTCTGGAACCGTTCTTCACTGGGTTCTAACCTCGTTGTGGCTCCTCTCTGCATCTCAAGTCTGCCGACGTACATAGTGCAAAAAAGATCATACCACCCCATATCGTTCATTTTCAAGACGAAAAGCAGTCATACGTACTTCTGGCTACATAATTTGAGATCTCCATAAATGTATATAGGGGGACGTTTTCACGTTGAGCCTATGTTGGATAACTCACAATGAGTTTGCAAATAATTAATAAACTATTCAAATTAACATTGATATATCTTATTACTCAGGTATTTACTAATAGTTACTTTGTATGTTTATAAGTGCTTAATTAACTCGACTTCATGCAGTTTTGTGACCTAAAGTGGGGAATATTTATGCTTTTAAAATCCCTTATAAATGACAAATAAAGTTTAATAAATGATTAATAGTGTGCAGTTACGATAAAGTGTTACCAAAATTCTTAAAATCTTTATTCCAGACTTTACAGTTTTTGTTTATTAAGTAAAAGTCTTTTAGATACAAATCAGAATCAAACTTAATTGACACACATTAGGAGTCTTTTGTGTTTATATAATTTGAAACAACCTTTGAGAATATTCATATGAACATTGGTAACCCAATGACTGGGTCAGTCCATATTTGACCCAAACTTGTTAAAATATGTCTTTAAAACAAACAAACAAACAAACAAACAAACAAACAAACAAACAAACAAACAAACAAACAAACAAACAAACAAACAAACAAACAAACAAACAAA
>CAIGQQ010038154.1:13908757-13925156 GCA_903798035.1 Danio albolineatus
AAACAAACAAACAAACAAACAAACAAACAAACAAACAAACAAACAAAACAAAACAAAACAAACTTTAGAGTATGTATAAAATAAGGTTATTTATTTTATACATACTCTAAGGTTTTATTTTATTTTCTATATAAGATTATCATAGTCTTGTCCTCTAAAATTCATTCATTCATTTTCTTTCTGCTTAGTCCCTTTATTATTCTGTGGTTTCCACAGTGGAATGAACCGCCAACTTATCCAGCATATGTTTTACGCTGGGAAAATCCATACACACTCATTCACACACATACACTATGGACAATTTAGTTTATCAAATTCACCTATAGCATGTCTTTGGAGTTGTGGGGAAAACTGGAGCCCCCAAAAGGAAACCCACAGAAACACGAGAGAACACGGAAACTCCACACAGAAATGACAACTGACCCAGCCGAGGCTCAAACCAGCAACGTTCTTGCTGTTAGGTGATTGTGCTACTCACTGTGCCAACGTGATGAAAAAAAAAATCCTCAAACTATATGAACAACATTGCGGTCAGTCATTAAGGATTAGACATGGATGTATACAAGAAAACTGTATGCTCATTTTTCCCTCAAAAAACCCTAAACAACCTGCATGAAGTTGTCTTTTACCAGTGATGTTTGTTCTCTGATCTTAACAAGGTTAAAACGTACAGACCAAATCTGTGACCACTGAGCCACATTTCCCATACTGCTTCTATTATTAATTAACCTAAACCACAGTCTGCTCAATGGATGGGAAAACAGGGGGAAGAACTGAACGTCGTTTCCTGGGAATGGTAGTTCAAAGTCACACTCAAACAGGATGTTAGTGTTCTTTAAGTACATTCCACAAATGGCTGAGGGACGACTGTACACATACAAATAACATTATGGAAAAGCCATATAAAAGCACAGAGCAGGGGCAGTGCATGCTGAGGTGCACAGAAGTCACCGACTTTCTGCAGAGTTAATAGTTACAGACCTCCAAACTTTATGAGGCCTTCAGATTACTCAAACACAGTGTAGAGGGCTTTGTGGATTGAGTTTTTATGACCGAGCAGCTTCATTCAAGACTTACATCACCAAGAGCAATGCAAACTGTTGGATACAGTGGTGTGGAGTATGCGGCCACTTGACTCTACAGCAGTGGAGACAATCTTTGTAGCAACCAATCACAGTTCTCTTTCTGGCAATCTGATGGGTAAGTCAAGATTGGCGGTTGTCAGGAGAATAGAACATGCCTGATTGCATTGTGCCAATTTTAACGTTTGGTGGAGGGGGGCCATGACGTGGGGTTATTTTATTAACTATTAATCATGAACGAGACTGGCAGTATGGCACATGTATGGACACACACACACACGTTGGCAGGGGCGCTGCTAGCAATTTTGGGCCCCATGAAAAAATATGAGGATGGGCCCCCTAATACCAAGCTAGCTATCCAAACTCTTTGTCTGCAATTTAGTTATACTGAGCTATGCATTCTATTATTGAATTTGTCCACTACTTATTAGTATTTAGTAAGAGAACTGCCATGACTGTAGCTAGCAGATGATTTATTGTTCAAATGTAAATGTAGTACAAAAAAAGCAACAGTAATCAAATATTCACTGAAAATTTTACATTTCTAAACACACAAAACACCAATGTGTAACTATTTAAATAACTGTACTGCAATAGTGTCTCATACAATGTGCAATACATTGGAACAGTGACAAAAATCAGTAAGACACAAAATTATATTACAATGAGCCGAGACCCATAAATGATGCTGAGTGCATCATCCGGGTAATTAATGTACACTTATTATTTTTCAGTGTGAACGCACTACTTACACTATTTATACTACAAAATGGCGTAGAATATTGCATAAGTATGCGATTTGGGACGCAGCTGATGTAAACCTCGAGGACATCGCTCCTTTGACAGTTTACCTGACGATCGCACTCAACAAAGCATCAACTCTCTTCCCGCTACTGACGGACTGAACCATACAGTGAAAGGAGGGGGGGTGCAATTTGACAGTGACAGACACGAGGGGCAGATATAAGCTGTATTTTTATTTTTTATTTCTAATAAATTGTTTTACTTGTAATTTAGAGATACAATCATAATTTATATTACATTATAGTACTGTTATTAGTTATAAAGCAGATCTCTGTGGGCCCCTAGAGTGCATGGGCCCTTAGAATCATCCTAACTTCCCCCCTTAGCGGCGCCCCTGCACGTTGGTGGTATTGGTGGTTTACAAAGGCTCTCCGTAGACTTAATGTATTTTATACAGTAAAAAATAACACTTATTATGTGACCCTACCCCACCTCTCACTAAACCCAACCCTCACATGACACAAGGCATGTCTTCATAAACCTAACATCTTAACAGAGTACAACTAGTTCAAATCCATGCCATTATACAAATTTATGTCCTCATCAACCACCAATAAACATGCACAACAACACACTCATTAAAATACAAATCTTTGTGGGAATAGTTTGGGGATGACCCTTTCCTGCTACAACATGACAGCGTACCAGTGCATAAATCAACCTTTATAAACACACAAATGAGTAATTTTGATGGTAAGGAACTGGAGTGGCCTACACAGCTTCACTGAACACCTTTGGGTTGTTTTATTAACTATTAATCAGGAACGAGACTGGCAATATAGCACAGGTATGGACACCCACACACACACACGTGTTGGTGGTATTGGTGGTTTACGAGGGCTCTCCATAGACTTATTGTATTTTATGCAGTAAAAACCACTTGTTATATAGCCATACTCCACATTTACCCCTAAACCCAATCCTCACAGGACACAAAGCATGTTCTTGTAACCCATTTTAATAGAGTACAACTAATTCATACCCACGTCATTATACACATTTCTCTCAAAAACATCTCTCAAAACTTTCTACACATGTGAAAACTAAAATACAATTTTTTTGGGAATAGTTTGGGGATGACCCTATCCTTTTCCAACATGACAGCATTCCAGCGCATAAATCAACGTCCATAAGACATAAATGAGTGATTTTGGTTTGAAGGAACTTGGCCTACACAGTCCTGACCTCAACTTGACTAAACACCTTTGGGTTGATTCCTTCTTGTCCAACATCAGTGCATGACCTCACAAATCACCTTCTAAAGGAATGGTAAAAATTCCCATAAACACTTCTAAATCTTGTAGAGATCCTTCCCAGAAGGATTGAAGCCGTGGAACCAGCAAAAGGTAGCACAACGCCATATTAAACCATATGGATTACTAATGGGATGACAGTAAAGTTAAAGACATTTGAAGTGTTTATATATGCGTATTTGTGTGTATGTATATACTGTAGTTTGGGTCTATTCAGTGAATGCTTGAATAAATTGCCAAGTGTGCATATAAAGGGCTTTATAATTGAATGAGGAAAGGAAAAAGTCAGTAAATTGTATGGAAATTCGGTGACATACATAAATGGATGATCAGTTAGAAAATAAGTGGGAAAATTGGAATATAACCTGGGCAATTTTGCGATTGGAAGAGCGGCATGTACAGATACAGCCTTGAAAATACCAACTGCATTCCTTCTGTTCAGCTGAAATCGGCAGGCTGCCCTTGCTCATTAATACCATGATGGATTTCTTTAAGTTAAATATAATTGAAGCTTTAAATTGCTTTCGTTGACTCCAGGGGCAAGAATGACTTATCTTTAATACTCAGCGGCAGCCCTCCCTTCACTTTCTTTCACCATGTACATTAAATCAATGCCTGTGTTTCCAGTTCATGTTTGATTCATGACTGATGTAAATGGCCATATGAATATGTAATGGTGAATATGAATGATAGATTAGCTAAAGAAATAGTAACACAGGCTTTTTGAAGAGTTTAGAAATCAAATGAACAGTTTAGAGTCACAAGGTCAGAGCTACGCTTCTAACATTAACCCACATCATTTGACCTTCTCCGTTTAGAGCTCTTTGTGGAGTGAGAGGCTTGGTTTGTGTTATTAAAACATCTATTCAATAGATATGATAAGACTTATAGATGATACACTTCAGTGGAAGTCTGCAGGCAGAGTTCGGCTAATATGTGTGCATATATATATATTTTTTTTAAACAACTAAAAACCTTAAGATTGATTTATGTGAACTTTCAGAATAATGGGAATTTATAAATAACTTTCCTGGTTCCTAACTTTCCTAGAAATTGTTTAAGTACTCTAAAATAGTTTTAGAACAAACAAATCATGCAAAAACAAATGCACAAAATAAATAAAATAAAATAAAATAAAATAAAATAAAAATAAAAAAAATAAAAAATAAAAATAAAAATAATAATAAATAAATAAATAAACAAATAAATAATAATAATGTATAAAGTTTGTTTTGAAAATATGTCAGTGATTTTGACACTTATTCTGGAGTCTGATGATTGTCTCTAGAGTAGTTATATGTGCAATCTAATTCATCTAACAGTGATATTTGGTAACAATCATCTGTTATTTACTCCAGATCAGATATACTGCACTACAATGTGAAGCTTTACATATATTAAATGCTACATGAAAAGTTGAGCATTGATTTTTTATTTTTTATCTTTGATTTGCTCAATATGTTTATGTATAGTCACCGGCCACTTTATATGTCCAACTGCTCGTTAATGCAAATTTCTAATCAGACTATAATTCCAATCACATGGCAGCAACTCAATGCATTTAGGCATGTACACACGGTCAAGACGGTCAGCTGCAGTTCAAACTGAGCATCAGAATGGGGAAGAAATGTGATTTAAGTGACTTTTAACGTGGCATGGTTGTTCGTGCTGAACGAGCTGGTCTGAGTATTTCAGAAACTGCTGATCTACTGGGATTTTCACGCACAACCATCTTTAAGGTTTACAGAGAATGGTCCAAAAAAGAGAAAGTATCCATTGAGCAGCAGTTCTTTGGGCGCAAATGCCTTGATGATGCCAGAGTTCAGAGGAGAATGACCGGACTGGTTCGAGCTGATAGAAAGGCAACAGTAAATCAAATAACCACTCATTACAACCGAGGTATGCAGAAGAGCATCAAATGAATGCACAACATGTCGAACCTTGAGGCAGATGGGCTACAGCAGCAGAAGACCACAGCAGGTGCCACTCCTGTCAGCTAAGAACAGAAAACTAAGGCTACAACTCGCACAGCCTGACCAAAATTAGAAAATAGAATACTGGAAAAGCGTTGCCTGGTCTGATGAGTCTCGATTTCTGCTGCGACTTTTGGAAGGTAGGGTCAGAATATGGCATCAACAACATGAAAGCATGGATCCTTCCTGCCTTGTATCAATGGTTTAGGCTGCTGCTGGGGGTGTAATGTGTGGGGGATATTTTCTTGGCACACTTTGGGCCCATTAGTACCAATTGAGCATTGTGTCAACACCACAGCCTGCCTGAGTATTGTTGCTGACCATGTCCATCCCTTTATGATCACAGTGTACCCATCTTCTGATGGCTACTTCAGCAGGATAACGCTTATATATATCACTTATAGAAATATATAAGACTAGACTAGGGACTTTTATTCTTACTTGTCAAGGAAATTGACCAGTTTCTGATTTGCAAAGTTGCTCACTGAGATGCAGAGTTTCCAGCATTTCTCAACATATCGCACAGATAAAATTAGAATGACTGAAAATGAAACAACTCTCTCTGCAGTCCATTTCACATCACTGAACGTAAATGATGTACTAGAAAGATTGTGCAATATTACAAGGGAAAAGCTCTTAGCAACACTCCAACAAGCATACCATAACTGTGGCTTGAATGGAGTTGAATGCGAAGGTCAGAACAGTTGAAAATGATCTTTTTAAAATGAACAAGCAGATAATGAACTTGACTGTGGGAAAATGCGAATCTGCTTTCAGAGCTGCGTTTGACAACTGATTGTTTTCGGCATGTCCTCTGGATTAATGGGAGTGAACGGAATGTTTACCAATGACAAATGAAATTTTGCAGCTGAGCAGCTGTTGATGGGGGCGGCAGTAGCTCTGTGAAGTGCTATACACACTCCAAAAACAGACTGACATAACACATGCATCATGTGCTACACTAAAACAATGCACCCATTCTACCAGATGTAAACTTCAAAGCTGATTGAAGACAACATTACTAGAGTGTCAAAGAGTCTCTAAAATAAAATTGCAATTGTTAAAAAATGACTTCTAGTATGAGCTCCTTGTGATTAAAAACTACTAACTAAAATACAATTTAAATTTTTAAAAGGTCAGCAAATTACAGTATGACAAATATATAATACCATTGAGCAATTTTGTTTTCACATTTACATTTTAGTTACAAAAAGTACACTAAAATATATGCACAAAATACATTTTAATAAGAAATACACATTTCTTTCATGACAAATCTCAGAGAGATTTATCAAGGTAATGTCAATGGTAATGTTGATAAGTTTGGTCTTGGCAGTGTAGATCTGTATTGCTGCTGCAAAAGGTTTAGGGTTAGAGCAAACAAGAAGCTACTACAATTATATTCACATGCTGTCTGAGAATACAACACACTCCTGCTGCAAATATAACATAAAGGAAACCACCACAGCAAATCTACATGAAAAACACACTTCAGATAGCTAGCTCAAGCAACACTGGTCCCAATTCACACATCGGTCCTAAGTAGTATTCAAAAATACAATTAGAATATCCCAAACCATAGTATGTTGAAATGAGTAAGCCAAAAGTACCTGGAGAGTTGACTATTTTCAGTAAACACTCGAAGTGTAGAACCGTCCATACTCTAACCGCTATACATTGCACATTGGATGTAAATTTGATTAGAAATACAAAGGCGGGTAAAAAAAGTGTAAATAAACTACAAACATGGCAGATGCGCGAGACCAAGCAAAAAGGCTTAGGTAAAGTTGTTTGAATGACTATTAATTAATATCCAGCCAGCTGGAAAATATTTAAATTGTGTTTTCTGTGTTCCATTTAATCTGCAAGAACAATGAGAACTTATATCAAGACATGTTTGGACATTATCTTCTGAACGCATAATTATCAAAAGACCTGAGGAGATTTCTCTGCATGAAAGACTCATAACATGCTGCTGCTGCTTCTCCAATAAGGTAGGTAATTAAATATGAAAGAATTGTGGATGATGTGCCGAGATGATTGACAGGGGACGTAACTAAGCAACATAGCGATCTGTTAATGGGGAAGTATACTTTTCCTTCACAAAAAAACTGCATACTTGTAGGGCGTAGTATACATATGCAAACTGGGCGCAGCACGACGTAGCTGAATGTTGAGGACCAAGCTCATTGGCTGCTGAGGCTACAGCAGTCGATCACCTGTGTCATGTAGTTAATGAGGTGATTGTATCCACAGTGACCACAAAAAAAGCTTGGCAATATGACATTACATATATGTAACTACAACCTGATTCAAATGTAATCAAGAACATCATATTGAGTGTATTGCTCATCAAAACTAGATTAAAGACCTATCCTTTTAGTAAAGCATATACGCAATGCATCATGTAACGGTATGATGTATGAGTGTGCTCCATGCAGGTGAGTGGCCTTCACAGCCGCCTGTAGGACACACTCCTTCTGTCTTAATATACAGATATTTAATAAGAAATACTCATATGCTTCACATGTTTGTTTCTATGTTTGTTTATATAACTTCTATTTTTATTTATAGCACTTCATTTTTGTATTGCTATGTACTATATCTTGTGTTTAAATACACTACAGTATGAACAGCAGCTACGCTAATTATTCTTTGTTCTCTATTTCCACCTGGGGATACTCATCCCGAGGCCTCTAGAGACTGTGCAGCACCATTAATAGATCCAAGACCTGTGAAGAGATGATGCCAACCATCGAACACTTCTAGAGGTCTCCATAATCTCGGACCTTGCTTGCTTGGTTTGGGACTTGTGGAGCAGCGCATCACAGGATTTGCTCTTTGGTGTTTGGACTTTCAGCATTGAATATTAAACCACACTGATCTAAACTAAACTGAACTTCAGCTGTGAAAACTGGACTGACACGGTTTCAATTTACTAGAACCTCTATGTTAAGCTGCTTTGACACAATCTACATTCTAAAAGTGCTATATAAATAAAGATGAATTGAATTATTTTTAAGAATGACTGTTGGACAGATCTAACAGTGAGTTTTGATTAGTTTAACTTTAGATATCTGCAGTTTTGACATGTAAAGCGTTTCAGAAGCTTTAGTCTGGTTTGGTGAACTGGTTTCCATTTCACTAAAAAGAGTCAAGTCAAAAGAACGATTCAGTTGCAAACTGAACAGCACTTCATTGCCTTGAAAACAGAGAGATAAGCATCACAAGGAGCCACATGTTTTAATTGTATATGCTTTTTTTTGGAGGTAGCACGGTGGCTCAGTGGTTAGCACTGTTGCCTTACAGCAAGAAGGTCACTGGTTCGAGTCCAGGCTGGGCCAGTTGGCGTTTCTGCATGGAGTTTGCATGTTCTTCCCGTGTTGGTGTGGTGATATGCGCTATAACTGACTTGGTTGAACTAACTTGGCCATAGTTTATGAGTGTGTGTGAGTAAATGTGAGAGTGTATGGGTGTTTCCCAGTACTTGATGGTTGCTGGAAGGGCATCCACTGTGTAAAACATATGCCAGAATAGTTGGCAGTTCATTCCACTGTGGTGAACACTGATAAATAAGAGACTAAGGTGAAGGAAAATGAATTAATGGTATTTTTTGTGAAGCCTCAAAGCAATGGTCACCATTGATTTGCAATTTATGAGTTACCACGGACCGGGGTTTCAGACAAGTATATTTAATGGTCTTCTGAAGAAGAAAACCATTATCTACTTTGGATAATTTGATGTTGAGTAAATTTCAGTAATTTATTTATTTGTTTTTTAATTAAACTATCCCTAATAGTAATGTTTTACAAAATAAAAGCAAAAAGCCACCTGTACCTTATCTGAAACAACATACAGTAGATAGGTTAATGCTGTATGAATGGTAAATTTTCAGTTTCGACTGCATACCGTTCGTTTAAAACTTAATAATGTGTTCTGCAGTCTGCCGTTTCGCTTGGTTTGAGGCAGCACCTCTAACTACCTTTCAACATGGCTCTTAAAAGATACATAACTTCTCTTGGGCTTGAAAGATTGAAACCGTCTCACATACACACGCTCATACAGTATTTTCATTCCTTTATCGCCGTCTATACATTCCGACACCAGCCTATTTACTTTTAATATCAGATGAATATTTCATGTTTCATCTGTGGAGAAGTGTGGGAATTTGAGCAGGCTGCTGCTGCCGTGGGTAAAGCCTGAAGGTCCTAAAAAAGATGAAGATGTTTCAAACATATGGAAGCCCAAAGGTAATGACAGATTAATTTGAATCCAGTTTGGATCATTTTACCCTTCAGATGGGATTGGGATTGAGTGTGCTGAATGTCAAATTTTGTTCTTAAAGAACGTAACACATAGAAAAGTTCTATGCTTCACTAGCTGAGATACTTCCTTATATCCAGAGAAACGGCAGACTACAGAGCACACTATTAAGATTTAAAGCAACAGTTCATCCAAAAATGAAAATCCATCATTTTCAGTCCTAACCTTATGCTGTTCCTCTGTTCTTCTATGGAACATGAAAATGAAAAAGCTTAAAATAAATAGTTCTCTCTTTTTTCCTGATAATTTGCCCTCTGGCTATTCAAAATGTAGGTGACTTTTTTTTTTTTTTAAAGAACATTACCAGCAGTGTTTTTTCAGAGCTAAACAGTTGATGTCAACCATTGTGTTGCATTGTATATTCTTCCTGCTATGGATATGGAAGTGAAGGGTTACCATCAACGGTTTGGTTCCCAGCATTTTTCAGAATGTCTTCTACTGTGTGCGCAGAACAAAGTAACATAACATCTTCTTTAGCCAGCAGCTAGCTCTCTGCAACTCTCACGTGGTTGCCCACAGAAGCTAAGCAAGGCTGTGCCTGATCAGTACCTGGATGGGAGGTTGCTGCCAGAAGTGGTGTTAGTGAGGCCAACAGGGGGCGCTCAACCTGCGATCTGTGTGGGTCCTAACGCCCCAGTATAGTGAAGGGGACTCTATACTGCTCAGTGAGTGCCGTTTTACGGATGACGCATAAAACTGAAGTCCCGCCTGTCTGTGGTCGTTAAAAATCCCAGGATGTTCTTTGAAAAAGAGTGGGTTCCTGGCCAGAGCTGTCCATTGGCCTCTGTCCATCATGGCCTCCAAACCATCCCCATATCATAATTGATATATCATAACCATCTCATCTCCACCAATCAGCTGGTGTGTGATGTCCAGTCTGGCGCAATATGGCTGCCGTCACGTCATCCAGGTGGATGCTGCTTACTGGTGGTGGATGTGTAAAGCGGGTGGTGGATGTGTAAACCCCCCATTGTGTAAATAGCTTTGAGTGTCTAGAAAGCGCAATATAAATGTAAGGAATTATTATTAGAATTATTATTATAAATGCTATGTTGAGTAACTGATGACAACAGCCCTTTTCACATATATAATCCCTTCAGGGAAAATTACTGGCAATTTTTCAGAAAGGGATGTGTGAACAGGCCCTTTTTGAAAATAACGGTAAATTCATTGCGGCAAGTTATCAGTAATTTGCTGGAATGCTGCTATGTGTGAACGCAGAAGGAAAATTGCTGGAAAGAATGCATTCACCTTTATAACGTGCAGACGTGAGACATCTACTCCGACCAATCAGAACATTCAGACCCTTTCACATCTGCGCTGTTTATGAAAATAAACATGTTTGAATATTTTTTCAGACACAGTGAAGCTAGATGTTAGTAAGATAACCTTTTTATGTTCCTTCTTAATACTAACTGTTATTGATACAATGCTAACAGTAAAACCACAGTTTGTTTACCTTCAAGCTCTGCTTCAGTTGCTTGATGCGTGCTCTGTAAAGAAATGCTCTGGTGAGTGCCAGCGCACATACATCTTATGTACATTTCAACATGCGAAAGTGTTCCTCCATATGTTTTCATCGAAGTTGTTCACAATACTTATTCATCCATAGGATTTTAAATGTAGTCAAATGAGTAAACACTTTGCTGCGGTTTGTGCTATTGCCTTTGGATGTCCCTCGGACAAAAGAAGCTGCATGATTGCTAAAATAATAGTCAAATCATCAACAAAAGCCCGACCCCTTCTATGTTTACAAATACAAACACATCCTTTTAGAGGTCATTTTTGGTTATTGATGTCAGAATTTACCGGTATTTTGGAATAAATGTGTGAATAATCTTTTCTGGAAAAAATCCGGAACGTCCTTGCCTGTGAAGTCATTCTGGAAATTTTCTAGATATTTACCGCTATCACTGCGTGAAAGGGGCTCATGACATTTTCATTTTTGGCCGAACTTTCCACTTAGCCAGTGTTCCTCAACTACGTTCCTGGAGGCCCACCAACACAGCATGTTTTAGATGTCTCCTTTGACTGTCACACGCATTACAGGTCTTTCGGTCTCTGCTAATGCGCTGATGATCTGAATCAGGTGAGTTTGGTTAAGGAGATATGCAGGAAAACATGCAGAGCCGGTGGTCCTCCAGAAACGTGCTTAAGAAACACTGCACTAAGCTACATGACAAGTTATTCCATTCACACTAAGCATAATTGCATCCACACCAACCAGCAATTATGTTCAGCCTATATTAGTCACACACTGTATTTATGACGTCTACCGCTTTTTTATCAACCTCTTTGAAGTGGGTTGTATTCTGATTGGTTGTCAATGCTTTTACGGTTAATCAGTTAGAACAATTTCATTCTGAGAGTGAATGATGCTTTTCCTCTGTGTTGTAATTAAATAGTCGGGTTGTGGATTTCCTAATTTTCAGAGTTGGGACTTTAAATAGTTCACACAACAAAGGGAAATTCTGCCTTTAATTATTTATGCTGTTGCAAAACCAGGGGACTTTCTTGCACTAACAACAAAAGAGAGATATGTTGGAGAATTGTGCTTGCTATTTTTCAATTACAATGAATGGGGCTGAGTTTCAAGGAAAACCACACTAAGATTGAGTCCAAAATGCTGCCTCCACAAACAGTACCCAGAGAAAGGAAACAGAAATCTGTCCAAAATCAGCGAACGTGTCACATCCTGTCTACTGAGATATACTCAACTGATTTCTGTGTGCTCACTTCAGTGACAGTTGAGCAAAAATACCAATAACAATAGTAATAATAACAACAACAATAATAATAATGTCTGGAAGTTGTGGTTGGTGGACATTTTGTGTTTAAATGTGATTTTCTTTTCCAGTCCTTCCGTTTTATTATCATTGAAGCTCTCTATGTTGTTCCAGATCATTTATACTATACTGCCTCAGAAGACTGTCCATAAATGTTTGCGTAATGCACCTTCATACACAAACACTGCTTGCAAAATCACTGTCCGACAGAATAGCATGACAACAAATTAACCTTTCAGATTTAGACTGGCCTGTAAGGAGGACGACCAGATTTCTGAGTAAAATTGAACGTCTGGACATCCTAGATCATGAGAGTCATTACTGAATCAAAACTAGTTCACAAAACTATTTATTCATGAATTAGGCTTATTTCTGTTCTCAAGCTCAACTTACAGGCCCAATGATCCAGTCACAGCAATTAAGAAATCACTGGAGGGGAAGAGCACAAGACTTCAGAAGTTTGGAAATGTAGTACAAGTGACATGGACTAGTTTTTTATGCTTTTTCATGCTTAAGCATCATTCACCCTCTAAATTGAATATATGATTATGAATGACTGCAGGTCTGATCTGAAAGTGAATTTTGGTTAGGTTATCGTTAGATCTTTGCTGATTTGAGCTGTAAACAGATGCTTCAGTCTGATTTGGTGAACTAGTTCATCCATTCCCCTACAAAGAATCGAGTCAAAATAATGATTCATTTGCAAACTGATCATTACTCCATAGCTTTTGCACAGACAGATTGTTTTGCTTAAAAAGATCTCAAAGTATAATCAGGAGCCATGAGTATTCATTTTATTAGCCTATGTGTGTTTTCAAAGCAATGGTAACCATTGACTTTCTTATTATGAATGACCAACAGAAATAAAGATACAAAACCTGTCATTGGGGGCGTTACCTTTTCAAGAGGTTTGGCACCTTTGTGCCTATGGGCTGGGACACACCAAGCTGTTGCCAAACAACTAGCATTAACAAAACCACACTGTGTTGTCGCTTCGCGTTGGATCAGGTCAGGATAAAAAATCTTCACGTAAACACATCAAACGAACACTGACTGAAATGAGAACCACTTTCTGTGCCTGCTCAAGAGGATGTGTCACTCTGTTCCGCAGGAGGCAGTATCTGTTTTCTTGTTCCGTAAAGAGAAACCAAACACAGTACTTGTCAATTACCAGACGGATTTGTTTCTGCAAATATGTCTGATAATCTAAAAATGCATATCATTCGCAAATATTTGAGAAATGTAGTGAAATTACAGCCAGCCTCTTCTCTTACAGCTGGTGATCCTTCTTGGTTTGGATTGTTGACTTGCTATGTCACTTCACTATGTCACACTTACATTCTGATTCTAACCAGTCAGAATGCTTCAGCCGACACTCTGACACTGACTTTACACATTGAATGGGCTATATGCACAGTTAGTGTTTTTCAGCCAATGATGAACTTCCGATGAAAGGTTTATGTGACTATTTTTTAATGTCATAGGGTTGCTTTTAGCATCTGTGTTGAATGTAATTCAAACATAATCAGTTAAATAGACTTAACCATCCATTTAGTCGTTAAATTGTAAAAAGAGACAAAAGACAGTTTAAACACAGGCCTTATCATTAGCAGCAGGCTCAAGCAGAAACTGCATTCAAAATACTGGGGTAAAATTAATTTCCATATTTTAAAGATATGGCATAGAAAATTTTAATTTAATGCAGTGTTTCTTGTTTGGCCTGATACCTGCTTTATATCGTATCTTAGCCAGGCAGTTAAGATTGCTGTTTTTTTAAAGGAATCAGAACTTAAAATTTTTTATATGGGATGGCAATTCTCTAGAAGCCCTGGGGCTGGCTGACTAAACTTGAAAGTCAGTGTGCACATACCCTATTGGGCCAACGAGTTAAGTGGAACACACCAAAAACAACTAGCCTGACGGATGGACTGACGAAGTCCAATGGCCAACCAGTGGCTTCTTGTATCCCGGAGCTAAGGGGGTCTACATTTGTACTTTAAAGGTGCATATTAATATCTAAAAATACAAACGTGTAACTCAATTCCCTTAAAGGTATAAAATTGTAAGCTAAAGGTACAAATTCTTAAATTTAAGGTATTATGGCCCGTTTCCACTGAGTGGTACAGTACGGCACGGTACGGGTCGGTACGGGTCACCTTTATCAGGCTTGCGTTTCCACTGCAAAAGGGTACTCTTTTGGTGGGCATGGTGTACGACAGAAAGTTTGTCGACGTCATTTTCGCTAGAGGAAATGTCTACAGTAAAGCTTTATGGGTCGTTCACAAATCATACAAGAAGCACTTCTCACAAAACAGATGCTTTATTATACACATAAACACTGGTGTATAAATGTTCATTACTGACTGAACATGATCTGATCATAACTGCAGATCAATGATGCGAAATAGCCTACGGTCCGCGATTATATCAAATAAATAAATAAATGCAGCATACTGTATATGAACACATACAGCCCCACACAGTCTCCGATGTTACCAAATTACAGAAAAACTACACACAGCAGACATGTATGCCTTATTTAGGTTCAAAAACAATACGAAATAGAGCCCCGTCTGTGCAAACCTCTCATCTGTGTCTTTAATCTTCACCAGTACATGTAGCCTCTCCGTCATTATTCTCTCGTTAGAGAGTAATCCGTCATTCCCAGTTTATAATAGTCCAGGTTAAGAACTTCGTTATTTCAAACATTGACGCGCACACGCGCACAAGAGAGAAGCGAAACCTCACGCTCGCGCTTATGGGCTCGTAACCCATAAGAATCTGCTCTTCTCTCGGCTTTGTGGCCGTTCAAGAAGACGACAAGGTTTGTTTAAGCTCGGGTCGACCATGGCTCGTTATTATATGCTGATATTATTTCGGAGCATTGTCTCTCGGCTGTGTTTTAAACATGGCGGGTCCTTTGTTTTCATTCTGCTTGTTGCGTGAGCAAATGACGTATCTCTGTAAGCCAATGGCGTTCAGCTGCACGTGTAGCTCCACCTTATGGCACCCTTTCTGGGTTTCGGTACCCTTTCGAAAGGGTGACCAAAAAGGGGTACGGTACGGTTTGGTTTGGTACGCTTTTAGACAGTGGAAACGGCCTTAAAAGCTTACCGAACCGTACCGTACCGTGCCGTACCACTCAGTGGAAACGGGCCATTAATGTGCACCTGAAAGGTAAAAAAATTACCTTTTGAAAAGGTACCACCTCAGTGACAGGTTTCATTTATTTCTGAGAGTTTTAGCCAAATATCAGTAATGGTCTACTGAAGAAAAAGTCACCTACTTTGGATGGCCTAATTAAAATTCAGGAAATTTTCATTCTGCATTATTTCATTGAATATATTTTTAGATTTCAGCAGAAAATGTCAATGATCATTCAATGAAGGCAGGTTTCATTTTCAGGTGAAATGTTTCTTGTAATTGTTGTCACTTATTAGTTACAGAAAGGAAGAATGTGAGAGGAAAAGAAATGACCAGTTGTGCTCCGCTTTGCCTTATTAGTAATTATGAACAGCTGTTTGTTCATTCTGTGTGCTTGGGCCTCAGCCAGTGTAACATATTAACTCGTCACGCATACATGAACACTGAGACGGACCAGAGAGAGAAAAACAGAACGAGAGGAAAAGAAACAAAGAAAAAAACTTTTTTTTTTGGCTTTGAGAAATGGGATAACAAAAATGCAAAAATGGTAATACAAGAAAAAAAAAAGCTAAATTATGTGCAGGAGTGTGTCGAAAGACGCAAACCAAAGCAATGCGACACAAATAGTCTCCTGGAGGGAAACAGAGTACGGCTGTGAAATGAAGAGTGACATTAATTGTGCAAACATTACTGCACCGCTTTACTGCCATACTTTAAACATGACTTACTCTATCATCTCCACCCCTGGCAGCACTGACAACTGAAGGTCCAGCTGAACTGGCAGCAGTGCAGACCTTACACAAACACCCACAACCCTGGGAAAGGAAAAGCACCACTGGCAAGACATTGGCTTCTAACACAATGAACCCTCAGTCTCACATTTGATCAGAGAAATACTGCAACAGCTGGCAATCTCAAACTCAGCGTCACACACACACACACAAACACGCACACACACACACACACATGCACGCGCAGACGCACACGCACACACACACACACACACACACACACACACACACACACACACACAC
>CAIGQQ010038154.1:13932000-13943097 GCA_903798035.1 Danio albolineatus
GTGTGTGTGTGTGTGTGTGTGTGTGTGTGTGTGTGTGTGTGTGTGTGGCCATTCTCACCATTTTGTTTCACATAAGCCTATGGGAATGTGAAAATATGACTGGGCATCATTAACAAAGAATTCCAGTGCAGCATTGAAGAATAAATTCCAATTTTCCTGTTTATTTATTCAGAATTTCGGCATATCCAACAGAATCATGCTTTATACTTAGAAGATTCTAAGGATCCTATGGGTTCCAGTGGAAATTCTGCATGCTGACTATGCTCAGAATGCAATACTAGTTCATAAAAATGAAACAATATTCACACATTTTATATTTTCTAATGTAACAACATAAAATCTTTAAATAAAGATACTGTTATGGTTATCAGGGGTATAAATTGGTGCAAAGCATGATGGAAGTTGTAGTCTAGATGAATGACAGCATATACAGATAGCTGGAGTGCCCTGTAATGAGTTTAGTGGGCATTCCAGCTATCTGTATATGCTACCTGTCATTCACCTCGACTACAACTACCATGATGCTTTACATCAATCTACACTCATTACAGAATTTCAGCTGATAATCGCTGATATATTGAAGTACGAAATGTCTGTTTATCCAGCCTGATCTCACAAGGAAACGTAACTATTTTACGTTTTTGTCAATTTAGTGGCTAATTTGTACGAATTTGAGTTCAGTCGTACAAAAATGTACAATTTTAAAAAGGAGGCATGGCATCCAACCCCACCTTTAAACCCATCTATCATTGGAGGATAAGCAAATCGTACTAAACCTAGAGATTTGTTTCGAAACCTGTCTCGTTTGCCCTGTTAGCGCTGTTCATTTGGCATATGTGAAACCCGCAATCGCATTGGGATCTATGCCAAATCAAATGGTCTAAGATCACCTGAGTGAGATGGTCTCGGCTCAGTTGAAACGAACTCTAGAACGGATTGATTGTAGTAAGAAGGCAAAACAATTCAACGAACCAGGCTATATCACAGTGTATTATGATTATGTCATATGCATATATGGCTATATGAAGAAAGAATTCTGAGTAGGCCGGGATGTCATTCCGGTGTATTTCATGTCAAATACGAAAGTAAAAGCATAATGAAATATTACTGAGTGCGGTTTATCCATTAGAAAAATTGACATGTTTTAATCTTATAATAATTTGTATTAGGCCTAATGTTTTGTCCATTTCTGCACTGACACCTTAAAATAAAGATCAACATTGATCTGCTTCTGCAGTCTCGGTTCATATGTTTTTTTTTCTCTATAATGTAAGCCTATAAAAATAGATTTAATAGATAGATTTATACTGAAGGCGCCACAGTGGTGTAGTGGGTAGCACGAACACCTTACAGTAAGAAGCCTCAGCCTGGTTCAAGCCTCAGCTGGGTCAGTTGGCATTTCTGTGTGGAGATGCATGTTCTGCCTGTGGTCGTATGAGTTTCCTCCGGGTGCTCCGGTTTCCCCACAAGTCCAAATAGTTGCACTATAGGGGAATTGGGTAAATTGTCCATAGTGTATGAGTGTGAATGAGTGTTTATGAATGTTTTCTAGAAATGGATTGCAGCTGGATGGGCATCCGCTGCATAAAACATATGCTGGATAAGTTGGCGGTTCATTCCACTGTGGTGACCCCAGATTAATAAAGGGACTAAGCTGACAAGAAAATGAATGAATGAATTTTTACTGAAATGAAATGAGGCTATGTATGAGAAAGACTTACCTCTCTGATTTATATTTGGTGACGTTGACTGTGGGTGCCAAAATTAAAGTGTACCTTTCGCTTATAATGTTTTATTGCTTATCATCATAAATAAAATAATGACAAGACAGCC
Source organism: Danio albolineatus (assembly GCA_903798035.1). NCBI lineage: Eukaryota > Metazoa > Chordata > Actinopteri > Cypriniformes > Danionidae > Danio > Danio albolineatus. The sequence goes on from CAIGQQ010038154.1 coordinate 13,933,834, forward strand.
GAGCAGAATCTGTGGGAAACTTTGCCGTGTGAAAGTGAATCGAACTCAGAACAAAAACAAACATTGTAACAAGTTTAATCCATGTTTTGGAACAAAACAATCGATCTACAGGTGTGAAAACACCCTAAATCGTTGGTTATTAAATCTTTTGCCATGTAAATAGATCAGGTACATGAAAAAATAGTAAAGAATATAATTTTATTGTAAATTATATTACAATATTTTAATTATATTATATATTGCAATTAATATTTTATGCTTTATAATAAAATGTAAAACTTATTTTATTATGAGGTTTTGGTTTCATTTGCTGTTATTTTTGCTGGTTATAACTTTTATTGACATTTAGTTAAAAGCAATAAATTAATATAAATACAAATACATATTTAAATTCATTAACTCAATATCATTTCAAATTACTAAGAATGTTAATAAAAGTCTTACCTATAGTATTCAACATTAAACGTTGTCAGAGCAAAAGATCCAGGCCCAGGTGTAAATAAACAGAAAATTACACAATATGAGAGCTTGTTTTGCTGATAATTTCTTTATTTTATATTACTCAGTTCCTAAGAAACCATTACTTAGTATATTCTCAGCTATTATTTGTATTTGATTTCAGTCAGAGAAATAAATTCTTATTAGTTTTAGTTAACAATAACAACACTGAAGTATATACTTTTTGTGTACTGTATGTGTCTTGATTATTATGTTTCTTCCCTTTGTGTGGAGTGTGTGTGTGAGTGTTTGTGTGTAAATTATTTCACGAGGACAACTAGAAGAAATAGAGCTTCAAAAGCAGGACCCGAGGCATTGGATTGTACCAGACTACAGGGGCAGAAAGCCTGAGGAATCCATCTGTCATGCACAAACACACACACACACACACACACACACACACACACACACACACGCACACAAACACACACGCACACACACACACACACTGGCCTGAAGCATTACTCCATACTGTACAATGTCTTTATCTTAGTCCAAACACTCTCTAACATGTATTGTGGAACTCTTTCAGCCATCTATATTTTACACTATTAATCTGCATTCAAATCCAATGTGTAAAATACTTTAATTAATACATTTAGCTTGTCAACAATGTCATTGCAAGGCGTCAAAAGACCAACTGTATGCTTAGTTTATGTGATTTTAAGGCGTTGTAGCCCAAGTACTCATTCTCTTTCATTTTATTGAAGATAAAAAAAGCTGTCCAGGATGTTATTCAAAAAACTTCACCTGTTATTGTCTTTACAGCAGACATAGTGTGGTTTGGGTAATGAATTTAAAAGCACATCTCTTATAAAGCAGCATCCTAACTGAAATGAAACCTCAAACGAGACTGATCTGAACTGTTATTGGGGAACAACTGCATTATTCTAGGATTGCACACAGAACTTGATTAAAACTAAACGTTGAATCCAGTGCAGTCTAAAATTAACTTGCTGTTGCCAGACTAACAGCTACAGTAGACTAGCACAGTCTAAGCTAGGCATGAAAAAAATTACATAGCTCAATAACAAAGTGCTGGAATCTTTCCTCAGAGATTTTCATCTATATTGACATCATTACATCACACAGTTGCAGCAGATTTGTCGGCTGCACATCCATGATGTGAATCTGCTGTTTCACAACATCCCAAAGGTGCTTTACTGGATTGAAATCTGAAGAATGCGGAGGCCATCTGAGTATTGTGAACTCATTGCCATGATAAAAATACAAAATCCTATTGGAATAGGTGCCCAAAACACAAAGAACCATTAGAAAGTACAAGTTTTAATGGTAAAAATGTGATAGTTTGTAATGCTTTATTTGGTACAGTATTTGTAGGGGAATTCATGAGAACTTGGTTCAAGGTGGTCAAGGTGGTCAGAAAAGCAAGAGAGAGTCTATAAATGTTACATTTTAGCATGCTGTTATCATGATTAGCATGTTTTGCTAATGTGATTAACACAATGCTAACATGAATTAACATGGTGGTTTCATAGCATGGCTAGCACACTGACAGCATGTTTTAGCATATATTGCAAAAAAAAAATTTTCACATGGATCACGTGTTTTGTCATACTACTAGCACAAATTAGCATGCTAGCATGTTTTTGTTTAAACATTTTAAGCAGTTTTAAGTATATTAACAGCAAGAATAAAAATCTGCACACAGCATGAATATGCAAAATATACGAATAATGTGATAACATATTTCTGGGATGTTTAACACGTTGCTAATATGAATTAACATGTTTGTTTTAAAGGTTTCTAGCATGTGTTGATGTATGGCTATCATGTCTTGGCATGTTCCCTTAAATGTATCATCATACTAGCAAATCTCAAATCTCAAAATAGCCGAAATATTTGATCAGTTACTTATACTACATATTTTAAATGGTTTGAAACTTTATTTTAGTTAAAGGTGCCACAGAATGGAAAACTCTATATCCCTTCACACAGTTGAATAAAACATGTTCAGTCCATGAAAATCACATACAATGAGCCTCTACATCATTGTTTCCTCCTTATATACAGTAAGTCTTGCAAAATACTACAGAAAAATATTCAAATCAGAACATTACACTGACTTTTACATAACACTTGGGGTCACTAATATGCATACTCCCAGCAGCCCTTGATTGGTTTCCTAGTTAAATAACAACAAGGATAAAAATGTCTAAGTTTAACACAGCTTATTGTATTTTCTATGTATGTGGGACTTTTATTTTAACAGGGGGCATGCAGGACAGGAGCTATGTGTAATGAAGTCGGCATTGAGCATCTCATCTAATCACAGCTCATCGTCAGAGTGCTAAATTAGAAAGACAGATGGATTACATGGTAAGTCTATGCCCCCTAATAGGCATAATGTCTGTTTAACTGTTTTTTTTTAATTTAGTTTAACGTACATGAAATGTACCTTGCATATTTGTAATGAGGCAACAGACACATGTAAATTGTCTTTTTTAATGATTTGTTTTTGCATTGTGTCTTATCCTTTCAACACAATCTTATTTGTAACTTTTTGATTTAGTGGATAATTCGCATTAATTCGAACAATGTCATTAGTTAAATTTAGTAGGATTTACTTATCCTCCAAGGAGGGTTGGGTTTAGGGATGGGGTTGGGTGCCAAGCCTCTTTTTAAAAATTTGACATGAACTGCATGACTGAACTCGTACAAATTTGTTCGAATTAGCCACTCAACTGACAAAACGTAAAATACTTAGGTTTCCTCGCGAGATCAGGCTGTATCCACTCTTACAATGGTTTTTCTGGAGTAGAGAATGCCAATAAGCTTCATTAAAAGTTTTGGTCATTATTTAGACAGGGTGACTACAGTATGACAATATCATACAGCATCTCTTTAGGCAGAGCTTGATATTAATTTCTGCCAATGTTTTCATATGTGCAAAAATAAAATAAAATAAAATAAAACTCTAAATATATTTATAAATAGCCCATTTGCCATGTAGAATTGTCATTTAGCCAATATGTCAACCATACCAAATTACTCAGCAGAAAACTAGCTCTCTCTAGTTAAAACCACAATGCTCCCATTAATTAACAGTTTCCCCATTTGTGATTCACAAGTGTTTTTTGTTTATTTACTGTTGTGAAATGGATTAAGGGAGCTTGATCTCTGCTCAGACGACTTTGATGCTGAAAATTCAACTCTACAGTTTAACAAAGTGACTTTTATTGACATTTTAGTAGTCTAAAAAAATATAGTGTATAATAACCAATATGGCGCCACGGTGGCCTAGTGGGTAGCACATTCGCCTCACAGCAAGAAGGTCGCTGGTTTGAGCCTCGGCTGGGTCAGTTGGCATTTCTGTGTGGAGTTTGCATGTTCTCCCCGTGGTTGCGTGGGTTTCCTCCGGGTGCTCCGGTTTCCCCCACAAGTCCAAAGACATGCGGTACAGGTGAATTGGGTAAGCTAAATTGTCTGTAGTGTATGTGTGAGAATGAGAATGTATGGATGTTTCCCAGAGATGGGTTGCAGCTGGAAAAGCATAAAGCACATGCTGGATAAGTTGGCGGATCCTTCCGCTGTGGCGACCCCAGATTAATAAAAGGGACTAAGCCGACAAGAAAATAAATGAATGAATGAATAATAACCAATATAGAGAGAAATAAGTCTGTAAAATAACAGAAAACCTACTGGCAGTTTATTACAAGGTTTTTATACTGCAATACACAACACCAACCCAGATAATATATCACTTTAAACTGTTAAAAGTCTTAACAAATGTCCTTTTTTCAAACTTCTCATTGTTAAAAGTTGTGGGAAGAAAGATCAAAGTCAAATAATGCAATTTAAAAGCACTAATAAAGGGGAAAAATAATAAAAATAAAGACATGAATCACAAAATACAGAAAACTGATAATTTATAGATTTTTTCAAAATGAAACATCATTTGATAATCTACTGAACTTGTTAAAAAAATGGGAGAGCAGAAGTGTGATTATTTGCATGTGTGTATTTCAGAATGCATCACTCAAGGTTACGTCCTAGGGTTGTCAATGGACATGTAAAACCATTTCTGGAGAATGTTCGCGCTCTTAAGTCACATACCTTCTATTTAAACCTTAGATGTAAACATATTACATCAGTGCATTCGATGGCAACTTTAATTTGACATAGCTGTCATGTGGTTCTGTTGTGTCTAGTGAGAACCGACAAAACTCTCGCTGCTGGAATCTTTTCATATCATTTCTCATTTTAGCTGCGAAACATTCTATGAAATACTAAATATTAAACCTTAATGTGCTTGTTATACTTGCAATGGATGATGCAATGCGCACAACTCTTTGAGCCAGATTTATCCAACATCACATCAGTATGCCAGACTGACTGCAGGGTCACAGGATAAAAACACAACATCATAACTGATCTCAGCGTGCAGGTGGAAATCCAGAATCACTTCCAACTTTATGTAAGACCATAAGGAACTACAAAGCAGGCTGGCTTTAGGAGATCTAATGCCACAAAGTCAGAGATGAACATATGCTATTTCAACACAGCTGATGTGGTTATGGTGTAATCCCAGTGAAGGAAAAATCTTTCTCCCTCTGTCTTTCTCTCACTCTCTCGCTCACTCTTTCTCCGAGTTGCATCAGGCTTTCATTATTCGGAGTGCGGGCGCGCATGTACAAATACAATACCTGATCCGAGGGCTGCCCTCACATTTAAACTTCACAATAAGACTCTCTCCCCTCTTTCATTTCATCAGTTCACACCCTTCAGAGGCGGCTCATTAAGTAACGCTTTCATCTCGCGCAAACGCAAAACTACAAAGACGAGATGGCGAAAGTGACAGAAAAGGTTACGAGCAAAATGTCAGCCATTTCTGATGGCGAAATGTTGTGCAATTGAATCGCACTCCATTCAGTTTGTTTTAAAGGATCGTGTTCATGCCTATGTGGGGTCATCAAAATGATGTAAAAGCTGTTCGGGTGCAAAATGACTGGAAAATGGAGAGGATGTAAGGTCGAACAGCAGACACTATGCAAAGAGAGAGAGAAAAAAGCTAAGTTTTGTGTTTTGTCCTTGGTTAGTGAATTTTATTCGGAGTACATTTTGATTCATACACCTGAATTATACAGCTATGGGAAAAAAGAGTCCAGTGCAATTATTCGCTATGAGTTTGAACAAAATGCTTAAAAGCTAACATTCTCCTCCTTCAGTTGACAGCTTTTCATTTTTTGTCATTAAAATTTAGGGGTAACACTTTACTTGAAGGGTTGTTCATAAGACTGTCATAACACCTTTATAATCATGTCCTGAATATGAATGAGATTTTATGCATGTTTATTACAAATCTCAGTAAGTGTTGTTAGCTCAGTTATGTCATTCTAATTTGCTAAGGTGACATTGTTTTTGTTGACAACTTGATACATCACAATACATCAGTGTCTTTGTCATGACAACTTGACTTTTTCAAGACAACATAGCTTGTCATAAATTACTCATAAACATGATTGTCATGAGGCCATTATAACCCTGTCATTATTATTTTTCTGAACACTTTAGTAATTTTGATTTCTCATTGAAGAGTCAGTACTATGTCAAATAATTTTATAACAGCATCATTAAGGGGCAGTATGCAAGTTTGACACCCAGTTGTTGAACTAGGTATTGCACTCCTGGTTCAAAACACACGCAAGCACAGGTTGTCAGATTGACGACATCAACAGGAGCTAAAAGGCTGATTTAAGGCTGATTTAAGTCATGTTTTAAATAAAAGCAATGGCTCTATATCTGTTTCTTGCAGCTGAACGGCAGGATAAACTGACAATGATCCCCTCAGGTACACCTCATGTGCTTTATTCAGTATTAAATGCTAATAATGTCAGTTTGAATGCCATTTTACATGACATTTATTGCCATACTACTGAAAGCAGCAGCAGATAGTTTTCCTCAGATCTTGAAAATAAAATAAACCATTTGAAACTGAACTTTAGAACTGTGATTCTGTGCAATCCAACACATATCAGTGATAAAGCATGTACATTTATTAATGTTAAAGAGGTTTAATATGTATTAATTAGATTACAAACGTTACCATATCGTTGGAGTGCAGTAAGTGCACTATTCTGTGCTTCTGAATGTCGTGTTTCGTCTAGTGCAAACAGCCTAATTGCTTATCACTGCAAATCTTCACATAGTGTGTTGTTAGGACATGGGGTCATAATGTAACCTGCTCATCTAATGTTTACATTCGAAATATTTATATTATTTGCTCATTAATAACCACTTCATGTGGAACTCGGATCCCTGTCTCATTTTGGACTGACTGACTGACTGAATGAAATATGCTGTTTTCCACCAATGCAACCCAGGCTGCTGTAATATAATTCAGTTATATAATTCAATATAATAAAAAACAAAAACAGACTTTCCAGAACAAAACAGATATTTTTAAAGCAGAATATCGGAGATTTGCACTTAGCATGATTCTTAAATATCTGCAAACATATATTTTTATGTTTTAGAAGAGTCAAAAAACTACAAACAGCACCTTTAACGTTCAATGACATTTTAATGACAAACTAATTTTTAATGATGCTGCTGTAAAATTCACGACACAATTATATGAGCCTCATAACAATCATGTTTATATCAGATTGATGAAGATATGCCTTAATAATGTCAAGTTGCCATTACAAAGGCAGGTTATGAAAAGCTTGATTGTCAAGTTGGCATAAGGACATTTCAAACATTATCATCTTTGCATAATGAGCAAATGACACTTAATAACAGTTGTCATAAGCATGCATGGATGTGCGAGATAAAAATCTTATTCATATTAATGACGTGCCATATTATATTATATTAATGACATGTGACCCCTTCAAGTAAAGTGTTACCAAATTATAGGTTTATGCCAAAATAAAGGTATAGTAATAAAACATAATAACATAATACTAAATAAGACTACAACGTCACTTTAAAATCAATATTTGACATGTATTGGCTGTTATGCTTAACAAATAACTTTCTATAAAATAATAAAATGCATCACATAAACTACATTAATTATTCATAACAAAAATAGCTTCAGAATAATTTGAATAATTTTTCTACATGTATTTCTATTTTGGTAAACGGCCACATTATATGAACATAAAGACATAAAGTACAGTCATAATTGCAAAATAAACCCCTGCAAGCTAATACAAGAGTCATTTATTTCCCACTGGGCATCTTAATTACCTTGCTGCAATTTATTTGACCATAATCGTCAGCCACAAAACATCAAACGATGACATATCTTGATTTAGAACTCTAAAACTGCCAACTGAACCCATAAATTAAGATGCATTTCTGTTCAATTCACATCTTGACTCGATCCATGTGTCCACACAGACTCAAATTCTTTTCTCTTTCAAAACCAGCCGTAAAATAATGACCCCTGGCTGACCCTACCAAGTCAACCAACCCACCATATCATTTGGCTTTGTTTTCTAGTCGTAGCGTTGATCACCAAAAGCAGGGAAACCCGAGTAATAATAACAGAGAGCCAGAAAAAAAAAAAAAAAGAGGGACGGGGAGGGGGGGGAACTACGGCCTTCTCTCCAGCTTTCCACTTTGTGATGGTAATGTAGTCGGTACTCAATGCGGGGCCGCCTGTCTGAGTGATTTTATGCTTGTTATAGTGTGTGTTGATATGAATGGAGTGTGTTGAGAGCGTATTATAGTAAAGGGCTGAGAGTGAGTGTATGTGTATGGGCGGCTTGATAATGTTAAGAACGTTTGGTTGCCTCAACGTATGTGTGTTAAGAGCTGTGTAGCAGCCGTACAGATGGATTTAACAGCGTGTTTATTGTGTGCGAGTGAAGCTAAAGGGATTAAATAGCGCAAGGTGAACTCGTGTGAAGCTTTCATGGACCGAAACGCAGTGTGTGCTGGAATATCACAGGGAAAATTTAAGTGGCCCTCATCTTTTCAAAAAACAACAACAACCGCTTCCTTCAGACGAGCTCATGTGTTAAAAACAGTAACACACAGCCCAAAAATAGAAGGCTAAATCATGCTGGGTTATTATTATTATTGTTTTTTATTTAAAAAGGGACACAGATATATGCCGATCCCCTGATAGAACGCGGATATGAATTTGCTCACTTTATTCAAAGGAGTCTAATGTTTATGTATGGAGACCTGCAGGTATGAGTGACCCGCTCTCTGGAGGGGAACGTGTGTGTGTGTGTGTGTGTTTGATGTTGGAGTCTCTATGGGATTTGGGTACATTTTGTAAGTGTGTTTTGTCACAGTTTGTTTCCGAGCATAATTTTTCCAGCCTTAAGTCAGAATGGCATTACTGCTAGGAGAGAAAAAGAGGGTTTAAGTTTTACACACACACACACACACATACACAAGTGAAGGTGTTTGAAAACATAGAATTAATGCATCTTGTTTATTTTTCTCTCCTCAGAGAAGGAAAACTCTGCCTGTTGTTCTGTGCCTCTATCTTTCCTACACACATGCACATCATTTCAGAAGTGTTACACTATTTATGTGGAGTTCAATTTTGATTGGATATGCAGAGTCTTTTATTTGGATTATTTGATGTGCTGTGGAAATAGAAGCGGTACAATTAGAGAGAAAGCTGTTAAAATGCAATCTAGAAATCCACTGAAATTACATTCTGAGGCATTAAAAGAGATCAAATGCTCTGGTTCTGGAAAACTGTACATAATAAAAATGGAACATAACGTAATAATAATAATAATAATAATAATAATAATAATAATAATAATAATA
>CAIGQQ010038154.1:13948286-13963400 GCA_903798035.1 Danio albolineatus
TATATATATATATATATATATTTGTTCATTAATTCAATAATAAATAAATGAAAAAAGACACAAGACACACTAAAAATGTGAGTGTTTTTGAATGTTTTATATAACAACATATACATTTTAATGTATTTTGAAAATAATATTTAAAATAAATATTAAATATATGGTAAATAAAAAAGCAGAACATTATTTTACCATAATTTGCGCTCGTTCTCAAGAATACAGCAATTCAACTGAGTTTCTAAGTAATCAAAGCTAATTCAAATTTATTTTTTCATGAATTGCATTAGAAGTAATTATTTATTTAGAGCGAACCTTAAAGTACGGTTGCTAAATTTGATCCATAGCTCTGAATATACGTTCTAAATTGTGAGAAATACAGGAACTGACCCATTTGCGTTTAAAACCAGCAGATAATGAACTTGACCAGCCAGCCTCATTTTCTCTAATCCTGCATGTGAGCTTTCTGATATAACCTTGAAGGAGCTGAAGATATTCTAGAGTGCCAGAATTCCCAAATCTCCTGACAGAATTCCCCAGGCCAGATATGCCATGGTCCTTTTTTTCTGAGCATCTGAAATGGCTGCAGGTCTAAGCTTTATACTTTCTGCCTGTCCACATGACAGCATCTCTCCAGACACACACACACACACACACACACCTAAGAGAGAGCAAGAGGGACAGAAGGACGGATTCAAAAAACAGAGAGTGATTCTTCCCAAACAAATCCTCTTGGGACCGTAAGGCTGTCCCTGCCATCTGTGTGTGTGTGTCTGTCTGAGTATCTAGGCTATAATTATCAGCCAGGCAGGGAGTGCCCATACCATTGGCCAGTGTACCCAGGCGATGCCACCCTTATACTCTACTCACATACAAAGCATTCAGCTCAGTGACTCCATTTGGCCCAGTGCCATCTTGCCTGAGACCAATGCACAATTGCACACACAGGGTGAGGGCCGTATAGACTAGAGCCAAGGCCACACACACATACAAACAAACAGAGAGAGAGAACATGAGGCATTTCATTCAATTCCTCTTAAATATAAAGGTTAGAAAACAGTGCTTTCAAAATGATGCTATAGAAGAACCATTTTTGATTCCCCTAAGAACCTTTTTTAATAGTCAAAAGAAGCCTTTTGCATTATGACAAAAAACCTAAAAAAAAAACCTTTGCGCTATTTTTTCATGGGATTGTTCTTGCTATACTGTCCCTCAAGTGCTTTCATTCATTCATTCATTTTCCTTTGGCTTAGTCTCTTTATTGATCACTCGAAGGGAGACCAATGCCAAAACGGGAGAACATGCAAACTCTGCACAGAAATGCCAACTGATACAGCTGGGACTCTAACGAGTGACCTTCTTGCTGTGAAGTGACAGTGTTAACCACTGAGCCACAGTGTCAGCCCGAGTGCTTTCAACTTTTCAAAAATAAAATTCTGTTGAATACAAAAGCAGATGTTTTGAAGAATGTTGGAGACCTATAACCATAGATGGAGATCATAGATAAAAAGATAAATGCTATGGAAGTCTATATATGTCAAATATATACACTCACTGGCCACTTTATTAGGTAGGGTTTACAGGGAATGGTCTGAAAAAGGGAAAATATCCAGATGAGCGATGAGCAGTTCAGTGGGTGCAAATGTCTCGTTGATGTCAGAGGTCAGACTCGGAGAATGGCCAGACTGGTTTGAGCTGATAGAAAGGCAAAAGTAACTCGAATAATCACTCGTTACAACTGAGATATAAATCCCTATCAATTAACCTCTCTAACGTGCACAACACGTTGAACCTTGAGGCAAATGGGCTACAGCAGCAGAAGACCACACCAGGTGCCACTCCTGTCAGCTAAGAACAGCAAACAGGCTCACCAAAATTGGACAAAAAGAAGTTTGGAAAAGCAATGCCTGATCTGATGAGTCTCGAGTTCTGCTGCGACATTCGGATGGTAGGGTCAGAATTTGGCATCAACAACATAAAAGCATGGATCCATCCTGCCTTGTATCAACGGTTCAGGCTGGTGGTGGTGGTCTAATGGTGTGGGGGTATTTTCTTGGCACACTTTGGGCCCATTAGTACCAACTGAGCATCGTGTCAACGCCTACTTGATTATTGTTGCTGACCATCCCTTTATGACCACAGTGTACCCATCTTCTGATGGCTACTTCCAGCAGGATAATGCTCTATGTCATAAAGCGTGAATCATCTCAGACTGGTTTCTTGAAGGTGACAAAGAGTACTGTACTCAAATGACCTCCACAGTTACCAGATCTCAATCTAATAGAGCATCTTTGGGATGTGGTGGAACGGGAGATTTGCATCATGGATGTGCAGCCGATCTGCAGCAACTGCTGCTATCATGAACCAAAATCTCTGAGGAATATTTCCCGTACCTTGTTGAATCTATGCCACGGAGGATTAAGGCAAATCTGAAGGCAAAAGGGGGTCCAACCCGATACTTGTAACGTGTACCTAATAAAGTGACCGATCAGCATATATCTTTATAGTAATATGACAATTCAAAGTTTACAATTGGTGCAACTTTACGACAGTTGCGTTATAACTCTGCAGTTTTGCCCCTAATAAGATTTCCTTGAAGCTAGTGTACTAGGTTGCCAAGGAAACACCATTGTCAATGGCAAGCATGCTTGAGCCAAAATACAAAATTATACAGTATGTTACAAACACAAAAACAATTCAAGGTTAATATCACTTTTAACCAGTACTTTTTTATATTATGTGAAACTTTATTTAAGGAACATTTAATTCTAACTATGTAATTAGACAAAGAATTAAATAAAAAAAACAGCAAAACAATCAGAACATAATTTCAATTTAATTGATGGAATATAGCAGACAAATGCAAAGCCACGAGTTTGACAAGTCTGTTCTAATTTTTCAGAACCAGTAAATTAGGACACGCGCAGATGAAGTTAACAGCTCAGAGGGAAGAAGTAACAGAAGGAGAAGAGCAAGAAAGACAGAATCAGGGAGGAAACCACATGCATGCACACACAGCGATGCGTGATTCTGCTTTTGCTGACGCATCAGTAACTCTCACCATGCCTCCTGGCACAGACACACAGAGAGACAAACATGCATGCTCACACACACACAACACACACACACCCCTACTCATTCAGAATCTAACACACAATCACTTACGCACACATTGCTTTGATTTAAATCAGCACAATGGTAGCAAAACCAATGAGCAGTGGTGCGTATGTAAGCAAAGAAGAACACAAACAGGTGCTTATTTACCAACTGCAGGTGAAAGCAACAAACGCACTGCAAAATGTTTTTATTTAATGAATTATTGATAACTCCTCTAGGGTTGAACAGTTGAGTCTTACCATTTTGAATTCATTCAGAATCTGGCAGGAGCCCTTTTAACTTAGCTTAGCATAAAGCATTGAATCGGATTAGACCATTAGCAACCAGACTTTGTTGCTGTACCATGGCTGCGGCAGGTGCAATAATATTATGTATGCAGTGCCTGAACACAGTTGCAATAGGTAACAGTGCAGAATAATCAGTGGTGTAAAGTAACTAATTACAAATACTCAAATTACCGTAATTGAGTAGTTTTTCTCAAGAATTGTAATCTACTGAATAGTTTTTAAAATTGTGTACTTTTACTTAACCTTGAGTACATGTTTAATGCAGTATCTGTACTTTTACTCCACTACTTTCCTTCAACCCGCAGTCACTACTTTATTTTCTTCCTGTCTATGGGGATGGGGAAAAATCAGTCCTGTGATTCCTGTCCAATCAAATTGAACATAGAAGGTAAATTGCATCATAATGAACTACCTCAAGATAGGGCCATTTATAATTGCAGAGAAATGTTTGGAAGCATTAAAAGTGTCCAAGAAAATGTTCAAAATCTTTATATGCATTGACCCAGAGACGTTTTAGATGCATGTCACTGATGAAAAGATGATGGATGTTTACTATATGATGACCGAAATGGCCTTAAACACCCAGCAGGCACAAGAAGTCAACATGATGTCTGATTGAAGTTGTACCCCAATGTCGTGGGGACTTTTGTTTGGAAATTGACGTCAGAACTCAACATCAGGCCAGCATCAATGTCCAACACAAAACCAACCATATATGAACATCTAATTGGTTTACAGCTTAACGTTGTGTGGACGTTACCCCTATGACATCTTTCAGATGTTGGATTCCGGTTGCCATAACTGACGAATAAATATTTATGTGTTTGATGTCAATATGATGGTGGTTTAAGATGTTGGCTCGACGTTGGATATTGATCCCTTTCCAACACGACATAAAATCAGCTAAATATCAACATCATTATTGGACATCAAAATAACGTTGTCCTTGCTAGACAATAACGCTTGCTAGACATTGAATTTTGGTCACCTGACATAACAAGCTAAATCTAACCTAATATTAACGTCTTATGATGTTGTGAGCCTGCTGGGTAATAACTAAATGCACTACAGAATGTTAGATTTACACACATCCAGAAATTACATGCAGATCAGCTTTTTAGAGCGTAATACTCACTACTCACTACCCTTAAGTACTTTTGAAAGGTCTACTTTTTACTCATACTTTGAGTAATATTTACAACAGATACTTCTACTCACACTACATTTTTAAGTAATGATACTTTTAATTGAGTATGATTTTTTAGTACTCTTTCCACCACTGAGAATAATATAATTTTGCATGCTGCTGGTGGCTCAGGGGTTAGCACTGTCACCTCACAGCAAGAAGGTGGCTGGTTTGAGTCCCATCTGGGTCAGTTGGCATTTCTGTGTGGAGTTTTCATGTTCTCCCCGTGTTGGAGTGGGTTTTTTTCCGGGTGCTCCTGTTTCTCCCACAGTCCAAAAACATGCTCTATAAGTGAATTTAACTGAATTGGCATAGTGTATGAGTGTGTCTGAATGTATGGGTGTTTCCAGGTACTGGTTTGCAACTGGAAGGGCATTCGCTGCGTAAAAACATATGCTGGAATAGTTGGCGGTTCATTCTGCTGTGGCAACCCCTCATGAATAAAGGGGCTTAGCCGAAGAATTGAGAATAGTTCCTAACCATGTTGACCTATAAAATAGCAACTTAAATTTTCTGTTGGTCTTAGTACACAATATAACTTCATAAATGAAGCTTTAAATAGGAACAATTTAAAAAAAAATTGTGTAAGATGCTAATGGTCTAATTCAATTCAGTGATTTATGCTAAGCTAAGCTAAAAGTGTTCCCACCAGACCTGGAGATCAGCTGAATGTTAAAATGTAACTGTCTAACTGTAGGTGACTTGTAAAATAAGCATATTTCTAAAAAGGGAGTGTTGCTTTAAGTATTTTTACTTCACAATGAAGTATTTTGCTTGTCTTTTAATCACAAATAAAAAAGATTAAAGTCTTTCAGTTTTGTCGCATTATTTCTCACAGCATTCTACCTAGATGGGGTAACATTAGCCAGTGGGGGAGTGTCCATTGTCTCTCCAAGTGTAAATAATTCATGGCCATTGTCACTCCCATGCATACAGCAGTGCTGACCCAAAAACTGACTTAGCAAAATGTTTTGTGCACAAAATGTAATTGTGAAGGGTGGCGGAGCAGGTAGCCCTGTCGCCTCACAGCAAGAAGGTCGCTGGTTCGAGCCTCGGCTGGGTCAGTTGGCATTTCTGTGCTCCGGTTTCCCCCCACAAGTCCAAAGACATGTGCTATAGGTGAATTGGGTAAAAAACACAAGCATGTAGATCCATCTGTCTCACATATTACTGTAGCACAATTTGTGCTGAATACAAAAAAAAAAAAAAGTGCACGTTGGCCAATATAATAAGTAACTAAAATAAGCACAAATGTCAGGGCATGTCAAAACCACCAAAATCACCTCACACCCTAGAGCAGTGGTTCTCAAACTGTGGTATGTGTACCTTCTTTTAGTGGTACGCGGAAGAATTGCTGAATAATAAAAGAATAAAATGAACACACTTTTACAATTGCTTTCTGTTTTACGATAACACGCTGATCAGTCAGCGTTGACTGTTCCCTGAAGAGTACGAGTACACCGGAGTGCTTAGAATGTTTACTTTATTGCATCGTGTCATCAGATGTTAAAAAAAATCAATCTGCTTAGCGCAGAGGAAGAGAAAGAGAAAGAGGAGCGCAGCTCTTGAGGAGGGTTGTGCGAAGCAGATACACACTCGCTAGGGAAGCCGTTCGCGGAGCTGCCGCTGACCGCCTGGAGCTTCCATCATTTTTAAACACGCGATATCCTTACACTTAAACTGCAGATTTGTCTCTAAAATAACTACATTCATGCTTGAAAACTCTTAAAACTTGATTTTGTGGCATAATTTATTAATATTTTTCTATTTTTCCAGATTTCCCGTCCACCATTAACAGTCCTCATTGGTTTCCAGCACATGCGAGTTGCTATGGTAACTATAAACATTTGGGAGAAGCGCATTTATTTCGAGCTGTGATCAAAACTAACTGGAACTACCTGTGCGTTTCAACGAAAACAATGCACACTCTCCAGCCAATCAGATTTTATTTTATTTTATTTTATTTTATTTTATTTTATTTTATTTTATTTTATTTTATTTTATTTTATTTTATTTTATTTTATTTTATTTTATTTATTTTCTTAGAGCATTTAATGCATGCAGAGTTTTATTAATTAAATCTTGTATGAATCAAGTCATCATTCAAAACCAGCTAATATTTAATGACAAAAAACAAACAGGATATTCTACTGGACCAAAACCATCCACTTCAGCCAATCAGAGAAGAGAACAGCATGTTCATGTCACAGCGAGAGCCATCAAGGTCACATCTTTGAAAGGGAATTCTAGGAGGAACGGAAAGATTTCGCAGGGATCCGTTTCCATGTGACACATCTGATGGTGGCAGGAGCAGCCAGAGGGAGCAGGTGGTCGAGACTAGCTGCTCATTTCACACACACAACAACACACACACGCTTCACGGAAAATCAGTCGTAAGCGAGGTTGACAGCGCTTAGCCTGCAAGGCGCAATGGTCAGAATAGAACTGTCTATTCACATCCACAGACGTAACTTCAACAACTCCACCCCCCCCCAATCCCTCCGTCGCGACGCTGTACCCCACACAGTTTCTATCATCGCTTGTTTTTTTATTATACGTCTTTCCACCATGGACTTTACCCCTCGCCTTCCCTCGGCCTGTGTTTTCCCCATGCTGACATAAAAAGGTAGTAAACAATTTCATGCAAATCAAAAAGCAACAAAGGAGGATTTTGCTTTTAAGCAAAAGAGAGCCATTCAGCAGGGAAAAGGCTGTTTTAGCAGCTCCCTCTCTCTCTCTCTTTCTCTCTCTCTCTAGTGCTTTCTCTCCCTTTGAATGATTCCCTGTGGGGTTGATTCTCTTCAAAGGCATCATTTTGTTCTCCATTCAATAATTCATTACCAAGCAATTCTTCTTTTCCTTTCATGCGGTATCTCTCAAAGCACTTGATTGGGTCACACACATCAGGTTCATTTTTTTCCCCACATGGAGGCACGTACATTACCAATCAAATGGCTTTTCAGAGAAGGAAAAGGAGAATGATTTTGATAAAACTCAAATCATCATTTGCTCTTTCATATTATTAAAGCATATGTTTCTCTAAATTGAATTTCAGAGGATATCGGATGTAGGTATTGTGGATTGATGAGGGAAGTGCGATTCGGATCAGTGTAATTTACCGTAATATCAGCAAAAAGTCATTTAACTGTGAGACAGAACGGACGAGTTTTGAGTTTCTAATGCATTTCTAATGCAAGAGTAAAACCTGGAAGTTAAAATATTAGCGCTATACATCTTTGGTGTCGAAGGACAACTAGGATCTGTATCTGAAAATGAAACTTCTGCTATGAGACAGACAAAAGAGACCTTAGCCACTTTTAAGAGTGTACATCATTTCCAAAAGCCAGTTGGTTAATGATGTTTACGCACTGTAATAAATAATATAGTTTTACATATTTTGTTACTCAAGTTTTTATTTTAGGGTGCCACGGTGGCGTAGTGACTAGCCTCACAGCAAGAAGGTCGTTGGTTCGAGCCTCGGCTGGGTCAGTGGAGTTTGCATTTTCTCCCCGTGGTTGCGTGGGTTTCCTCCGGGTGCTCCGGTTTCCCCCAGAAGTCCGAAGATATGCGGTACAGGTGAATTGGGTAAGCTAAATTGTTTGTAGTGTATGTGTGTGAATGAGAATGTATGGATGTTTCCCAGAGATGGGTTGCGGCTGGAAGGGCATCCGCTGCGTAAAACAAATGCTGGATAAGTTAGCGGATCATTCCGCTGTGGCGACCCCGGATTAATAAAGGGACTAGCCAACAAGAAAATGAACGAATGAATGTTTTTATTTTTCCACATTTATTTATGCTTTTGAATTGCATTATGGGACCTTGATCTTTCTTTCTTCAACTTTTAACCTTGAAAATTTTGAATCAGTGACTTCAATAAACATTTATAACAGTTTAAAGTGATATATTGTCTGTGTTGGTGCTGTATATTATGAAACAAAAACCTTGTAATAAACTGCCAGGACATGCTTCATTATTTCACAGACTTATTTCTCTCTCTCTGTTATTTATTTTACATTATATTATTTCAAACTACTAAAATGTAAATAAAAGACACTTTGTTAAACATTAGTTGAATTCTCGACATCAAAAGTCGACAGAGCAGAGATCAACATCCCATAATGCAATTCACAACCGTAAATAAACAGGAAACACTTGTGAATCACAAAATACGGAAAATTTTGATTAACGGATATTTTTACAGAATAGAACCCTCTCATTTACTGCTCACTGGTAGAATGAACTTCCCAAATCCATCTGTAATGCTAAATTCCTGATAATATTCCAGATGAAAAAGGAAAATAGGATTCAATACAATAATAATAATAATAATTCCTTACAATTATATAGCGCATGGCGACACGGTGGCGCAGTAGGTAGTGCTGTCGCCTCACAGCAAGAAGGTCGCTCATTCGAGCCTCGGCTGGGTCAGTTGACATTTCTGTGTGGAGTTTGCATGTTCTCTCCGTGTTCGCGTGGGTTTCCTCTGGGTGCTCCGGTTTCCACAAAGATATGCGGTACAGGTGAATTGGGTAAGCTAAATTGGCTCTAGTGTATGAGTGTGTGTGAATGAGAGAGTGTATGAATGCTTCCTAGTACTGTGTTGCGGCTGGAAGGGTAATCGCTGTGTAAAACATGCTGGAATACTTGGCGGTTCATTCCGCTGTGTCTCCCTGTGTTCGTGGGGTTTTCCTCTGGCTGCTCCAGTTTCCCCCACAGTCCAAAAACATGCACTATAAGTTAATTTGATAAACTAAATTGGCTGTAGAGTATGAGTGTGTGTGTGTGTGTGTGTGTGTGTGTGTGTGTGTGTGAATGAGAGAGTGTATGAATGTTTCCCAGTACTGTGTTGCGGCTGGAAAGGCAATCGCTGTGTAAAACATGCTGGAATTCTTGGCGGTTCATTCCGCTGTGTCTCCCCGTGTTCGTGTGGTTTTCCTCTGGCTACTCCGGTTTCCCCCACAGTCCAAAGACATGCACGATAAGTGAATTTGAGGAACTAAACTGGATGTAGTGTATGAGTGTGTGTGTGAATGAGAGTGTATGAAGGTTTCCCAGTACTGTGTTGCGGCTGGAAGGGCAATCCCTGTGTAAAATTGTGAAGGGTGGCGGAGCAGGTAGCCCTGTCACCTCGCAGCAAGAAGGTCGCTGGTTTGAGCCTCGGCTGGGTCAGTTGGCATTTCTGTGCTCCAGTTTCCCCCACAGTCCAAAGACATGCACAATAAGTGAATCTGATGAACTAAATTAGCTGTACTGTATGAGTGTGTGTGTGTGTGTGTGTGTGTGTGTGTGTTTCCCAGTACTGTGTTGCGGCTGGAAGGGCAATCGCTGTGTAAAACATGCTGGAATAGTTGGTGGTTCATTGCGCTGTGGCAAACCCTTATAAATAAGGGACTAAGCTGAAGGAAAATGAATGAATGAAAGAATAAATGTTGAAAAAAGATTGTAAAAACAAGAAAACAACTTTTGATATGTCATGATCGCAAGAAAACAACTTTTTGTTATGCCAAGATCACGAGAAAACAAGAGAAAAAAAATATTTGCAAGCATGAATCCAAGGACTTCCATATGAATGCCTTCAATAATAAAGCTAGCATGTCATAATCCTAATAGAAATTCCTGTACACGTTCCTACCAATTCCACAACAGAATGTTAAATGTTAAATCTTTGCAAGGACGTTCAGGAAATCACTGAACTGGAAAAGTGTAAATATATTAAAAATACAACTCAAATAATGATCATTTCCTATATAGGCAAGCAACAGTTCAGAGGGTTTGAATATTATTTCCATTATTCCATTATTTCATTTGTTTTATCTTCTTAGTGTCACATTAAATAATGCTTTCACTTAGTTTTTTCATATAGTTTCTTTACAGAACATTCATGAAACATTTTGTCACATCTATAAACAAGCGTTCACCTCCTGAGATCAATTGAACATTGGTGGCATAAAATTTAAAGATACTATGTGGTTAGAAAAAACACTTTCATGCATATAAATGACAAGCGCTCTCACTGGGTCAGCGGAAGCATGAACGGAGATTAGAATTTTGCAGTTTGATTACATCACGCGCTGAACTTTCAAATCACAGTGGTTTGATCAGACGCCTCGGGGACCAGACTAGAATGATCACACCGGTTTGATCATGCACGTCAAAGGGGTTAAATCTCTCCCCTGATCTCGCTTTCCACGTCTTGTTCTCTCTTGAGCATCTGAAAATGTTAAACTTAACGGATTTCAAGCTTGCTGTCTGGGGTGTTGCTGGGGGAAACACAAACCCTGTGATGTCATCTGCTGCAGCCAATGGAAGTGAGATCTATCAGTACAGTCAAGCTGGGTCTGGCAGTACAGTATACATTAGCTAAATCAACAAATATGGGGACCCGCAAATGACATAATCATAATAGAATTTCTGCACACATTCCCACCAATTCCACAACACTAAATTAGAAAATTGTATAAATTTGTATAGGACATGTATTGGGCAGTATGCATGGGGATGAAAGATCTATTTTGATTATTCTGTATTTTGTTGTACTTTGTGTTTAACTTGGAAAAAAATAACAATAAACATAATGTTCAAAAAACAAACAAACAAACAAACAATTAATTAAATTGACTAAATCAATTAATTAAATCAAAATGAATGAACCACCAACTATTCCAGCATATGTTACATATGTATATGCGCATAGATGGATTTGCTCTTCAGTGTTTGAACTCTTAGTAGATGTATGAGTGTATTAAAGATGTTAAAAACTCTATGACCAACAACTTCCTTCTCTTAAACTCAGACAAAACTGAACTATTACTTATAGGACCTAAATCCTGTACACAGCAGATCTCACAACTCGACCTGCAACTAGAGGGATGCAGAGTTACTGTAGCATTAGCTCTACTGTTAAAGATCTGGGTGTCATATTAGACAGCAATTTAACTTTTGAAAACCATATCTCCCATATCACAAAAACTGCATTCTTTCATCTGAGAAATATTGCTAAGCTATGAAGTATGCTATCCATCTCAGATGCAGAAAAGCTAGTTCATGCTTTTATGACTTCTAGGCTGGATTACTGTAATGCTCTGCTCGCTGGTTGCCCAGCCTCCTCTATTAACAAACTTCAGCTAGTACAAAATGCAGCTGCCAGAGTTCTTACCAGGTCTAGAAAATATGATCATATCACCCCAATTTTATCCTCGTTACACTGTCTGCCTGTTAAGTTTTGTATTGAGTTTAAAATATTACTTCTTACATATAAAGCATTAAATAATCTAGCTCCTGTTTATCTAACCAACCTTCTGTCTCGCTACAATCCAACCCGCTCTTTAAGATCTCAAAACTCAGGGCTTCTGGTAGTACCCAGAATAGCAAAATCAAGTAAAGGAGGTCGAGCCTTCTCATTTATGGCTCCTAAACTCTGGAATAGCCTTCCTGATAGTGTCCGAGGCTCAGACTCACTCTCACAGTTCAAAACTAGATTAAAGACCTATCTTTTTAGTAAAGCATACACTCAATACATCACTTAGCGGTATGATGCATGAATGTGTTCCACGCATCTTGTTTATATACACTATGAACAGCAGCTACGCTAATTATTCTCTTTGTTCTCTATTTCCAACTGGGGATACTCATCCCGAGGCCCCCAGAGACTATGCAGCGCCACAGATGCGATCCAAGACCCGTGACGAGACGATTCCAAGGCTCCATCCTGGACCTCGCTGTATCCTGAGCAGCTGCTTTGCGGAGTAGCAAGCAAGAGACGGATTCCTGTGACCCTCCAAGGACAGAGGAGCCTCGAGTTCTCCAACCTCCGTCGCCTAGACTGCAGCTAGAGCTATGTAAGTAGTGAATGTTAAACAACACTGAACTGAACTGAACTGAAACATTAATAACTAAACTGACATTTACAATTTACTACAACCTTCTATGTGAAGCTGCTTTGACACAATCTACTTTGTAAAAGCGCTATACAAATAAAGGTGAATAAGAATAATAATTCTATGTGAAGCTGCTTTGACACAATCTACATTGGTAAAGCGCTATAGAAATAAAGGTGAACTGAATTGAATTGAACATGTTTTATGCAGTGTATGCCCTTCCAACACTAAATTAGAAAATTGTACAAATTAAGATAGATTAGCCAGCATTCCTTACTCAAAAATCTGAATCTGAGTCAAATTGGAAAGCAAAACTATTCGAAAAAATACAGCTAAATTAAAGCTCATGAAATCATTAAACATGGAAAAGTGTAAATATGATTTATTTTGCGACGTCACAGTGGCACAGTGGGTAGCACAACTGCCTCACAGAAAGAAGGTTGCTGTGAGTGTGCTCCGGTTTCCCCCACAAGTTCAAAGACATGTGGCATTGGTGAATTGGGTAAGCTAAATTGTCCGTAGTGTATGTGAGTGAATGATTGTGTATGGTTGTTTTCCAGTGATGGGTCGCAGCTGGTAGGGCATCCGCTGTGTAAAACATATGCTGGATAAGTTGGCGGTTCATTCCACTGTGGCGACCCCAGATTAATAAAGGGACTAAGTCAAAAAGAGCTTGATCATTTTATCAGAAAAATAAAATTAAATAAATAATAATATACACAACCTGACAAAAGTCTTTTCGTCGATCCCAGTTGTAAGAACAACAATTAATATACTTGACTTCTAGTTGAACATTTGGAAAAGTGGCATAGGGTAGATTTTACCAATCAATCATCTGTTGAACTGCATCCCAATCATCATACAGTAAATACTGCAGAAGACCTTTTGAAACCCACATGGACACCAGATTCTTACAAAAATCAGTCAAGTTTGGGGAAGGAAAAATCATGGTTTGGGGTTACATTCAGTATGGGGGCGTGCAAGAGATCTGCAGAGTGGATGGCAACATCAACAGCCTGAGGTGTCAGTCACCAAAGTGAACATTATTGAGCATGTCTAGGATAAGATGAAGGAGGAGGCATTGAAGATGAATCCAAAGAATCTTGATGAACTCTGGGAGCTCTGCAAGAACGCTTTCTTTACCATTTCAAATGACTTTATTAATAAATTTGGTTGAGTCATTGCAGAGATTTTTTTTATTATTTTTAATTTTACTTATTTATCTATTTTTCTTAAGATTTACGATATTATGGAAATTACAACATTCTGATTGATAAATTTAAATGTGATATTAAGTCAAATATTATTTTTATAATTTTGTATTACTATTACTATTTATTAACAGAAAAAAAAAAACACCATAAATGGCCCGTTTCCACTGAGTGGTACAGTACGGTATGGTATGGGTCGGTAAGGGTCACCTTTATCAGGCTTGCGTTTCCACTGCTAAAGGGTACTCTTTTGGTGGGCGTGGTGTACGACAGACGTCATTTTCACTCGAGGAAATGTCTACAGTAAAGCTTTATGGGTCGTTCACAAATCATACGAGAAGCACTTCTCACAAAACAGAGGCTTTTATTATACACATAAACACTGGTGTATAAATGTTCGTTACTGACTGAACATGATCTGATTATAACTGCAGATCAATGATGCGAAATAGCCTACGGTCCGCGATTATATCAAATAAATAAATAAATGCAGCATATATGAACACATACAGCCCCACACAGTCTCCGATGTTACCAAATTACAGAAAAACTACACACAGCAGACATTAATGCCTTATTTAGGTTCAAAAACAATACGAAATATAGCCCCCAGTCAGTGCAAACCTCTCATCTGTGTCTTTAATCTTCACCAGCACGTGTAGCCTCTCCGTCATTATTCTCTCGTTAGAGAGTAATTCCGTCATTCCGAGTTTATAGTAGTCCAGGTTAAAAACTTTGTTATTTCAAATATTGACGCGCACGCGAGCGCAAGAGACAAGCGAAACCTCTCGCGCTCACGCTTATGGGCTCGTAACCCATAAGAAAATCTGCTCTTCTTCTTGGCTTTTTGGCTATTAAAGACGACGACAAGGTTTGTTTAAGCTCGGCTCGACCATGGCTCGTTGTTATATGCTGATATTATTTCGGAGCATTGTCTCTCAGCTATGTATTAAACATGGCGGGTCCTTTGTTTTTATACTGCTTGGTGCAAATGACGTATCCCTGTAAGCCAATGGCGTTCAGCTGCACGTCTAGCTCCGCCTTACGGCTCCCTTTCTGTTACGGTACGGTTCAGTTCAGTCCGCTTTTAGACAGTGGAAACGGCCTTAAAAGCGTACCGAACCATACCGTACCGTACCGTACCACTCAGTGGAAACGGGCCAAAACTGACACTAAAGCTGAAATCAGTCACATAATCTCAAATAATTATCATTTTCTATGCCCAATTCAGAGAGCGTAAATATTATTTTTATTGTAGTGACTTTATTATTTCTTGGTCTGCTTTTTTTGTTTTGTTGATGTTGTTGTTGTTGCATTAAATAATGTTGTGCAGCTTTTTGTTATTATTATTATTATTATTATTATTATTATTATTATTATTCATTATTATTGTTATTATTATTATTATTATTATTATTATTATTATTATTATTATTATT
>CAIGQQ010038154.1:13987726-14000185 GCA_903798035.1 Danio albolineatus
TATATATATAGGCTATTGGCTATGCTATAGGTTAAGCTCAAGGTAACTTAAAGATGAATACATTTTTTGTATCAATTTTAATACAAATATCTTGTCTGTAGTTTTTGAGTCATATATTTTAACTTTGTAAACTTTTATCTATAAACACTGACCGCAACCAGAGGTACAAAATATTCAGCATGTCTGTCATTGAACACATGTATTAATACATATATACATTAAACAAATGTGTAACATACACCACATTAAAATACAAAAATCTTAGTGCAAAGATAACATAATAAACCTGCTCATTATTAAGAAGACACATTTAGAGTAGTATAAACCACAAAAATGTACTCAAGCCAACAATAAATGTAAGATTCTCAGAACTCATTTAAACTAGATTCCAACCATCTCAACCAAGTCAGACCATAAAATAAGAAAAGTGTGAGCTACAATGTGAATGCACAATTTGACCTGATTATAGTCATTTGCTGGTGTGTGATTAACTTTGTCGCTTACAGCAAAGTAGGTTACTGAAAACCAGACAGATAGATATATATGAGAGCAATATTAGCCACATAGGGATGAATCGGACAGCAGAGGAAACATGACTTCTCCATGCTTTATTACCTAGCGTCTGTTTCGATTTGCACTTTGATTGATGTTTATAAAACCATCGGTTTGACATCTCTCTTTAGGCAGAGCAAAATGTATATAATCATTTTGACGCTAGTTGATAATCCGTGCCAAACGAACGTCATGGGCCTGAACATTTTCTAGTGCTTCTGCTGCATCAGCGCGGAGATTCACATCTGACGTGCATCCTGCGTCAAATGGCGCTGGTTATCTGTCAACGTTAAGAGACCTGACAGGCAACGCTTGTGTGCTAAGTGGCAAACTAAATGCTTTAAATGTAAATATACTACCACCGGCACAGTGTCTCATTTCCAAGCCATCCTTCATTTCCCTCCATGGCTTCACGGCTTTATGTAAATCGCTCTCTCCTCTCATTTTCATAGAAATGGATGATTAGTATGTATGGAAGAGAGCTTGTTTGATGGTGTTCGAACACGCCGTCCCTAGCGTGTGCGTGTATGTAGATGAATGTGTGTTTTGGTTGAGTTTGAACATTCTGTCCCTCGTGTGCATTCTGGTCGCCATTTTTGTCCCGTCGCTGTGATTCTTATAAATCCAGGCCCGGGGGACATCAAGCATTCCGTTTGTGTCCTATTTCACAAATCCTGCTGGAAAAAAAAATGTTGATTGTGGAATGTTTCTACCTCTCTGTGCTTTTTTGTCTTGTGCTGTTTGTTCTGCATAGTCTCTGTGTGTCTGTTCCAACAGTTTAGCTGGTTTTCAGCATTCAATACTTTGTTTTTTTTCTTTCTGTCATGTCGCTTTGTGGATCCCTGGGAGGAGTTTAGATGAGGACTTATTCTGGGACGTGAAACAGGCTGTGACTGTTAAGCAGAACCAGAGATTTAAGAAGGGAGTCCTCTGAGGACTTCATGGACCTCTATGGCAGTCTTTGACTCTATTTCCCGTCTTTCGGGTGGTCAAATCAAAGGCAAAATGAAAATGTAAACCGACTCTGCGTCTGTATACAGTATATTCAGTGCTTGCTAATGCAAGTACTGCCCTTTTAAAATGAAACAGCCTTTCTTTTTCATCTGCCGTAGATTAAACAATAGACAAAACAGATATTTAGGTATTGTTTTACCAGACATACATTCAGGTGTGTTCCCAGTACTGGGTTGCAGTATCCTCTGAGTGTAAAACATTTGCTAGAATAGTTGGTGGTTCATTCCACTGCGGTGACCTTAGAAACAGAGACTAAGCCAAAGGAAAATGAATGAAATAAATTCAGGTCTGGCTTTCTGGTATTAAATGCACTCTGGCACTCTGGTAATGCAACTTTTCATGTTGCAAACAATTCCTGATGGATAAAATCATGTCCCAGAGTACTTTTTTAGTTGAAAACAGTGATCCCTTTCTATAAGGTTTCCTCGCAGTTTTTTTTTTTTTTTTTACAGTGCATTGTGTTCTGCGTCCTGATTGGCTGTAGACCAGTGTCAATCAATCTCCTCCATGTCTCCTGTACAGTACAGAATGGGTTCAGCTTGCAAATTAACATAAATCTTTGATTGCTATCTGTGTGAGTTTCAACAAGGATGCAAAAATGGTTGTAACTGTCCGCAGCAAGATCATCATAAAGGTGTTCGCACACCAGATATTTCTGCCGCACCATAGATCGCCATCTAAATAACTTAATTTTAAACAACATGCAAATATGCATGTCCGATGTGTGTTATTTCCAACTGTCATTTACGTGGCGCATTCGATGTGCGAACCCTTAAGCCTGGTTTATACTTCTGCTTTGAGTGATCGGATAGCCCTTCTAAAAAACGCTAGCTGGCAGTAGGTTTTTATGTTAATGTGTCGAGTTTCTTCACGGGTGTTTTGTTTTTTCTGAACACTTCCTTAATGTACAAACAGCTAAAACTCATTCCTAGGTGGGAGCTGGCAGATGTGCAACAATTTAATCATAAGGTAAACACAAAACAACAGTTTCCATCTGGGGCTCCTTCATGGGATTTGACACGTGTAAAAACTCACTCCAACGGGTTCATGCGTCTCGCCTACTCTGGTCAGCGCTACAAAGCCGACCAATCACATAGCTTGCGATACGTGTCGTTGTGCCGTGTAGTTCCATTTTTTGAGACAGCCGAAGGCCATGGCACATGTGCTTGATGCAGAAGTATAAATCTGTATATTAAGGAAGTATATTAAGGATGGGTTCTGATTTAGCTTTGTGGATCAGTGACTGCAGGAAAAAGAACATTACGCTGATGCCAACATTACCCGCACAAAAGCTAAAAAGGTTTATGAACCTTTTGCTGACAGTAATGAATGTTTGGGCCTGACAACAGGTTTTGATCTGGGATTTTATTCTACAATACTGGACTTATTTTTCTACTAATGTTTGAATGTTGGGAGTGTTTAAATGAGAGAAAAGTGTGAAAATGTTAGTGTTTGTATGGGAAAAGTCTATAAAACGTGTATTAAGGGGTTTTACAGCCTTAAAACATCTATAATAATTGTAAAAATTAAAGCTGACTCCTTTTTTTCTGATTTCGCTTATTGCAGGTTATTTTAAGAAAGTAATTCCCGCGATTAATGAGGGACCAATGTACTTTGAAATGCATGACAGAAAATGGGTACTTTTGGGTACCCAATGATAAAACTCTTTTGTTTTTATTTTTATTTTTTTCATCAACTGACAATTTTACTAAATTAAACATGCAATTAAATTACATTTAATTAGACATACTGCATTTTGCATATCCACAAATATTATTATATTCACACTTAGTAATAATTTAACTAAATTGCTGCTTGACTGGAAACAAAGAGCAATGAAAATATTTTTTCACATTTTATCTCATTATTTTCTTCACACTTTTTTAAAGGTATAATTCTCATTAATAATAAACAATTAGCTATGATTTTGCTGAAATAAACTTCTAGTTTAAACTCATTAACAGTTATTAAGGCAGACGTACGGTTTAGATATTAAGCAAGATTAGGGATGTAGAAAAGGATGCAGAATATGTTTTTAAAAAGTACCAATAAATAACCAGCATCTTAATAATTGGCAGCTAAAAAGCCACTACTGTTGTTAATAGTGAGAATTGGTACTTTAAAGTGTTACCAAAACATTTTATTCACAATAATTATTAATATTATTATTTCTTGGGAGGGTGTTAAATATTTAAGAAGAAAAAAGAATAAACATTTTAAAATAACAGTACCATTTAAAATAATGTTTTATGTAAGATATTTCTATTCCTTATTCAAATTCAAATATTAAAATACTAACATGGGGTGGCATGATGACTCAGTGGTTACCACTGTCGTCTCACAGCAAGAAGATTGCTGGTTCGAGTCCCGACTGGGCCAGATGGCGTATCTGTGTGGAGTTTGCATGTTCTCCCTGTGTTCACGTGGGTTTCCTCCAGGTGCTCCGGTTTCACCCACAGTCTAAAGACATGCGCTATTGGTGAATTGAATAAACTAAATTGGCCGTAGGTTATGATTGTGTGTGTGTGAATGAGTGTGAATGGGTGTTCCCAGTAGTCATCCGCTCCGTAAAACGTGCTGGAATAGTTGGCGGTTCATTCCACTGTGGTGAACTCTGAAAAAGAGACTAAGCTGAAGGAAAAAAATGAGAAATGAAAATGAAAAAATGACTAAAAATATCTGGGTGATACTGTAGTTAACTCTATATGATGTGAGCTGAACACTTTTTTAACATGGCACAGGAGCAAAGTGTGTGCGTGTGTGTGTATCGTGTAGATCTTCTGTAATTTCCCATGCATGTGAACAGTATTGATCTCACCCCAGGCAGGTTCTTAAACCAGCTAGTTACCACTATCTGTAAGTGTGTGTGTGTGTGTGTGTGTGTGTGTGTGTGTGTGTGTGCAAGTACGTTATACACACATGTGGCTGTGTGTGTGTGTGCGTGTATTGACCCAAGGTGTTAGTTATAGCCTGCTCCTCTGAGTGCTGACCAGACAGAACTGCCAGTCAAACTCCGGCTATGCCCAGAGCAACTGCTGATTAATTCACTCATCACATGCGGAGAGAAAAAGACAGGAAGAGAGTGGAAAAATTGAACCATGAAAGTGACTGACAGCTCTTCATACAAAAAGACGCAATGTGACAGTAGAAATTATACCTGTAGAGACAAATAGATGAAGCCGAGGCACACTGCTCAATAGAGACGACTAAAATGGCAGTGAGGAAGCGAGAGGGAGAAGGAGGGAGAGAACAAAGAGAGAAGAAAGAAAAGAGGGTCGAGTCAGTGGGGGGCTGTAAGCTGACAGAGCAGTTAAAGTGTAGCCAGAAGCTAAGATTACCTCTGATCACCGGTCTCACCGTCCCTTAGAGTTATTGTACAGACACCTGACACACACACTCACTCACGTATAGTGACACTCACACATTAAACATGCCTATAATCTCAGTTTCTCTGGCGCTATGAAGAATTATCATCATGATTCGTACAAGACACTAGTGAATACTACATGCACACATACTATTTATATATGTGTCTAGAAAAAAGGGTAATTTGCTTGCTCTATTATGCATTAAATTGTGTAAAAGGAAAAAAGAAACAGAAAAAAATCTCAATATATCTCAAATAAATGCTGAATGTATGGTACATTCATATAACAGCGCACAGATTACACAAATAAGTTCCTTTTAAAAGCTTCATGGGTAAATTACTGGTGAATTACCATTAACCTTTTATAGGGAACTCAATGATATATTTATTGGAAAACTCCTGGAGTGTTACTGAGGGTTAGTAAAAAAGGGGTCATGAAGTTACTGGTAATGCAATTTATGTGAATACAAAATGAGGCTATTTTCTGCACACTCAAAGTCATACCTGTCAACCCTCCAGTTTTTCCCTTGATTCTCCAGTATTTTATATTTCTTTCCAGTAAATGTGTTTCCTGTATTTCTCCTATATTTTCAATCTGTCTATAAAGGTTGATCCTCCTTATACGCAATCCATACCGCCAAACCACAAGACAATGCCCCTTGCTCTTAAATGTGAGTCTGTTCTGTGCTTTTGTTTTATTTAGTAATGAAAACACTTTAAAATAAATATAAAAACGGTGTGATTCCCTTCCTTTTCATTACAGATGCCATCGCAACTCCTATGCAATCCTCAAAACAGGTCATGTAGCGCTGCATCATTTTCAGCTGATGCGCTCCATAGTGATAAATAGACGCTGTTTCCCAAACGGATTCTGTACGTGCAATTTGATGCAGAGCAAATGTCTGGGTTTTGGCTGCTTGTTTGAACAGACATATACAAATAATAACTAATAATAATAACAACGGCGCCATGGTGGTGTAGTGGGTGGCACGATCGTCCACAGCAAGAAGGTCGCTGTTCTCCCCGTGGTCATGTGGGTTTCCTCCGGGTGCTCCGGTTTCCCCCAAAAGTCCAAAGACATGCGGTATAGGTGAATTGGGTAGGCTAAATTGTCCGTAGTGTATGACTGTGAATGAGTGTGTATGGATGTTTCCCAGAGATGGGTTGCAGCTGGAAGGGCATCCGCTGCGTAAAACATATGCTGGATAAGTTGCCGGTTCATTCCGCTGTGGCGACCCCAGATTAATAAAGGGACTAAGCCGAAAAGAAAATGAATCAATGAATGAATAATGAATAAAAAATAAAGATGTCGATCTTCTTGGGGTTTTTTCAAACACAACTAATTTTGTCCTTAATGAGCCTAAAAAGTTAGGAAAGCAATAGAATGCTTTCATTATAACATTAGATGTGTGCATTTGTAAAGTGACACCGTTGTTATTTAAGGTAATCAAACAAAAAATCTAAATAAATGAGAGATTAATTTGCTGCTCTTTAATCAGAATGTGTAAGTTATACAGTGAAGAAAATATATATATACAAATGAGATTTGATAACTTTATTCTATTTCTTTATAATAGCTATAATTTAATAAGCTAATCTGTTTGCTAATTTATTAGCTGCTAATGTATACTCATTCATTCATTCATTTTCTTTTTCAGCTTAGTCTCTTTATTAATCTGGGGTCACCACAGCGGAATGAACCGCCAACTTATCCAGCGTTTGTTTTACGCAGTGGATGCCCTTCCAGCTGCAACCCATCTCTGGGAAACATCCATACACACTCATTCACAAACATACACTATGGACAATTTTAGCCTACCCAATTCACCTATACCACATGTCTTTGCACTGTGGGGGAAACCGGAGCACCCGGAGGGAACCCACGCAACCACAGGGAGAACATGCAAACTCCACACAGAAATGCCAACTGACCCAGCCGAGGCTCGAACCAGCAACCTTCTTGCTGTGAGGCAATCGTGCTGCCCACTAGGCCACCGTGGCACCCTAATGTTTACTATTTTTTTTAAATAAAAATAATATAACACATTACTGACCATTTAACTGTTTATTTACAATGAAACAGCTCCAGATGAACATATTTAATAATTTGTGAATATCCCTTATTTTCATATCCCAATGCTGACAGTTATGCTCAAAGTGATTTACACATTTTTGGGGGAATCTCCTCATCCACCACCAGTGTGCAGCATCCACCTGGAAAACGTGGCGACAGCCATATTGCACCACCGTACACCGCACAGCTGATTAATGGAGAAGAGACTTCATGATTATGATATTGGGATGGTGAGGTGGCCATGATGGGCAGAGGCCAGTGATAAATTTAAACAGGATGCTGGGGTTAAACCCCTGCTATTTTTTTCAAGAACATACTGGGATTTTTAATGACCACAGAGAGTCAAGACCTCGGTTTAACGTCTCATCCGAAAGACGACGCTCACTGAGCAGTATAGAGTAATATACTATGGCATTAGGACCCAAATAAACCACAGGTTAAGCGCCCCCTGTTGGTCTCAGTAACACCGCTTCCAGCAGCAACATACTGTAGCTTTACCATGTGGTCTCCCATTCAGGTAATAAATTCCTATTCAGGTACATTCA
This sequence comes from Danio albolineatus, assembly GCA_903798035.1. Classification (NCBI taxonomy): domain Eukaryota; kingdom Metazoa; phylum Chordata; class Actinopteri; order Cypriniformes; family Danionidae; genus Danio; species Danio albolineatus. The sequence goes on from CAIGQQ010038154.1 coordinate 13,995,279, forward strand.
GGCCCTGCTTAGCTTCCCTGGGTGACCATGTGAGAGTTGCAGAGAGCTAGCTGCCAGCAAGCTAGCAGCTAGTATGACCTTATTAGTATGCATACAGAATTAGTATGACTATATACTGTATATAAGATCAAAATGTGTTAATGTAAGATATAACCTCCAGAAAAATCAATGCAGGAATCAGTCAATCAAACTATCTTAGAAAAAAATACTATTTTATAGACATTAGCCAATGGCTTTCATGAAACACCAGACTTCAAAACAGTGGAAAATTTCATCATTGCTGTGGGTAATAATCCAGTTCTCTATGATTCTTTATGTACGTGAATAAACTGTTTGATGGACACATATTCGGTACATTAGTGATGGGATACATTTTTCAAAGCTTTGAAACAACTGAACCAATTGATCCGTAAAATGATTTAATAAGTTCAAAACACCACATGCTAGGGACACCTGCTGGTCAGTAGTTCACTTTGAATTCATCAAATACAAAATAATACATGTCTCTGGGCCAAAATCAGGGACTTAGTGATTAGAGAGTTGGATCCAAAGGTTCAAGTCCTGGCACAGACAGGGACTGTAGGTGAGGGAAGTGAATAACCAGTACTGTCTTTCCACCCTCAATAACATGGCTGGAGTGAGACACCTGAGCAAGTCACCAAACCCTCCACTTGTCCCCAGGCAGCCCACTGCTTCGGATGTGTATGCGTGAGTTGCTTTGGATAAAAGTGTCTGCTAAATGATAAATGTAAATCAGCTGCACAGACATGAACATTTGACACAAAAATTAAAACAACAAAAACACTGGCTGGGTATACCATGTTTACAAACACAACACTGAGAGGCGCAACTGTTTAGAGGTCATTTTTAGTTAATGATCTCAGAATTTATTATTGTAATTATTTTGAAAGCTGGTGTTTGATTGGTGCTTCACCAATAAAAAGATAGCATACTTTTGTATTTACCAGTTAATAAATCCGTCATTTTGCACCAATTTACTGGTATTACTTTGTAAATGTAACTAAAAATGAAGTATTTAGATGCAAAAACCTTTAAGTGCCTTCTGATTTTTTTTCATTATATATATATATAGTTTTTATAGTGAAATTACTGAACATAAACATAGGAACCTCAGAAAAAAAGGCTAACTTAAGAAGGACATTTCTGATGGAACTGAACTCGTCAAATATGAAGCAGCACAACTGTTGTATTTAACTGTTGTAACTTACTACTAATAATAAAACATTTCAGTCAGGATAGTTTTCAAATTGACACTATATTGCCAAAAGTTTTAGTATAACTTGATGACCCAATTTCAATCTGTAGGGTTTAATGTGGAGTTGGCCTTCTTTTTTTTAGGCCTGGCTTGTAGTCTCCACTCTAAATTCATCCTAAAGTTTACAATGTACTTGGGGTAAATGCCTTGAAGAGATACCAGACAAGATATAGGAGAAGTTTGGAAAGGTGGAAGAAATGTGTCACGATATTTCACAATACTACTATTTTTACTGAACGTATAATAAATTCAGCCTTGGTAAGCACAAGAGACTAGGAGACTAATCTTGGGTCCACAAGTGTTGGTGTTTAGCTAAAATAAATTACCATAAAATGCATTATTATAGATAAAACTGCAGTGCCAGCACATGCCTTGCATCTCACTGCATTTATTCTTTAAACTTAAACATCAAAAACCTTTAAAAGAAAGTAAAAGCAGGCTGAGTGGAATATTAGCTAAATGTATGCATGGATGGGACCACATACTGTGATTTGGGATTCACCTATTCTAGTCTTGCATACCATTAAGACAGAAAGAGTTCAAACTGATGCTGACTACCTACAAACTCAACCCACAGGACCAACACATAACCAGATGCTTATATAGTTAGAAATGTACCTTTGTTCCACTTCAAAAAAGACAATTTAAAACTTCAATGACACATTTACTAAACTATTCAAGTGCTTTAACAAAAATTATTAATCTGGGGTCACCACAGTGGAATGAACCACCAACTAATCCAGTATATGTTTTACGTAACCGATGCCCTTCCAGCTGCAACCCATCTCTGGGAAACATCCATACAAACTCATTCACACGCATACACTATTATACATGCACACGCATAGACAATTTAGCCTACCCAATTCACTTATACCACATGTCTTTGGCCTTGTTATAATTATAAAGAGACTGCTAACTTGACACCTCATATGACATTTTGAAAACACAATTACTGTTGTAAGTACTGTAGGTCTGCACAATATTGGAAGCATCTAAAATTATTATTTTTTTTATTCTGCGATATATATATAGCAATATGAATATTATATCGTCAACAGACAACTTGAATTCGGTATTTAGAAATAATTTATAATTTTAGATTGATTGTAGGGCAGTGAATCATGCAAGAAATATTATAAACAATCAAGCACTGTTAAATACAATAAAGAAAAGTATACAAATTAGATGAAAAGTGTTTTATTGTTTTCTGTATTCAGGTACAGTAATTGAACGATCCAATCAAAGTAAAATAATCCAAGCAAAAGTAAAGGCAAGTAAAATAATACTGCATAGATAATAAAATTGATCATTATTAAAGTAACTAATGGTACAATTTTATATGCCTGTGTCACAGGCCTCAGAAAACAGACTCAGCACTACACATCCTACGATGTGACTACTTGCAATTTTAAGTAGACAAAAATGCATGTGACTGAATTATTTAGTTGAGATTCAATCAAGAATTCACTGAAACAAGTTAACCTTTATGAGTGAATCATACAATCATTCATTTAAACCCAGTTAAAAAATTTAAATAAAAATTCAATAAAAAAAAAATAATTAAATGACTTTAAACAGACAGCAGCACAAAATTCATTTCCAACTCAGCTTATCCAGAGTCTTCATAGTTATTGCATAATCTAGTGCTAACGAATGATATATTATGAAGTGTTACTTGTTTATTGGAATTTCCCAACTGACAACACAACATAGGCGCCACGGTGGCCAAGTGGTTAGCACGTTCGCCTCACAGCAAGAAGGTCGCTGGTTCGATCCCCGGCTGGGCCATGTGGCATTTCTGTGTGGAGTTTGCATGTTCTCCCCGTGGTTGCGTGGGTTTCCTCCGGGTGCTCCGGTTTCCCCCACAGTCCAAAGACATGCGGTACAGGTGAATTGGGTAAGCTAAATTGTCCATAGTGTATGTGTGTGAATGAGAGTGTATGGATGTGTTTCCCAGAGATGGGTTGTGGCTGGAAGGGCATCCGCTGCGTAAAAACAAGTGCCAGATAAGTTGGCGGTTCATTCCGCTGTGGCGACCCCGGATTAATAAAGGGACTAAGCCGAAAAGAAAATGAATGAATGAACAACACAACATACCGAAGATGTGGCTCAAAGACCTTAAGCTGCGCTTAACTCAGGATATTCATATGAAGACTGAGAGGACAGTGACATACCGCATTACTCAGTCGCGTGGTTGTGACACAGAAAAACAGTGAGAGATTTAGTCAGAGGAGGTTTAGTTCTCCCCAGGTGGATGCCTCCATCTTGCCTCTGATGGCTTTGTGTTAATGGAATTAAAGTGAAACTCCATGAATCCTCTATTCCGCCTCAGATATGCAGCTTGAACAGCTCAGCTGCGCTAAACCCATCCTTATGCCCTCAAATCAGCTCTCTGCCACCTTTCCCATTCAAACAACCTCCTCATCCCTGTTCCTCTCTTCCTCTCTCTCACTCGTAGACTCTTAGTCCCACTTAATACCTTCCTTCTTCCCTATGTTTCTGCCTCTGGTGCGTTTTCTTCCTAACCCTCTCTGATCCTCAACTAATACCTCATTTTCCCTTCTTTCTTGCTTTTTTAAAATCTCTTTCTCTTATCCATTCATCCTCTTATGATTTCATCTATGCCACCCTCGCTATATATCATATAGTAAGTGGCTGGGATTGACAGATGTATTTACTAACAGGAGTGGATTTCAACTTGTCCTGTGATGGACAGTTTAAAGCAGGGGTCACCAAACTTGTTCCTGAAGGGCCGATGTTGTGCAGATTTTAGCTTTAACTCTAATCAAACACACCTGAACAAGCTAATCAAGGTCTTACTAGGTATACTTGAAACATCCAGGCAGGCGCAAGTTGGAGCTAAATCCTACAGGGAAACCGGCACTCCAGGACTGAGATTGGTGACCCCTAGTTTAAAGAGTTGATGTCAGGCTTTTCTGTGATAATGTATTTATTCAAAGAAATTATTAGAAAAGTAGAAAAGTAATGCAAGTTCATTTAAGTTTTCTATACACATCTTGAACATTTTATTCTCTAACTGAGCTGACATTTTCATTTTCTTGTAGTATTTCTGCGCAGTGCTTTATATGTTATTATTTTGACCTTTCAATTCAGCAACTAATATTACACTGTATTATATAACATACAATTGTTGTGCACATTTTAAATTTCATGAACACATGACAGTCTTTAATAATAAAAAAATAATTTTCATCATCATTAACATTCACAAATAAAAATAAAAATCTGTAAGTGTTGTGAATAAATTCCTTGAGGCAATAGTAATAGCATCAGTATAGGCAACACTGTCCATGTGTTAAGGTATATGACAATAGTGTACCAATCTTGCTTAATGTAAATACAACAACATTACCAGCACAATTCTGTTCACAATAATCCACCAAAAAAACTTATTAAATACCGTGTTTTGCATGCCAGATCAGTAGTTGGCATTAACACTTGGTAAACAAACACCTATGTCACGATCACCAGCGATCTAACATCCAGACTTTGCTGGTATACACTCTCATTCACAAGAACTACAAATCTGCCATGTTATGGACTACATATTCAGTCATGCAACACACACACACACACACACACACACACACACACACACACACACACA
>CAIGQQ010038154.1:14075492-14087957 GCA_903798035.1 Danio albolineatus
GTCTGTCTGTCTGTCTGTCTGTCTGTCTGTCTGTCTGTCTGTCTGTCGTCTACACTTAAAAAAAAAGTTAATCAAGGTGACTTTTGCTGTGACTTTATCAAAGATCAACTTCAAGTTCTCAAACCTGTTGAACAATAAGTAAATCTGTAGTACACTATATTTCTGGTAAACAGATATTAGTTTTTTTGTTTGTTTGTTTTTTTCATAATTTTGTCAAGGGTCATTTAAAGTGTCCATCCATTCATTCATTTATTTATTTTTTAAAGATGATTGTATAAATTCATTTTCAAATTGTTCCATTTCCATTAAAACACGCAGTTCTGCATTTTATTTGCAGATTTAATTGAAATTTATATATTTAAATGTAAAAGACGTTCTTCATTCAATTCTGAATGTAGGGCATATGGTTTCTGGCTTGAAATATGAGATTCAGAGCAGACCATTCATACCCAACGCAGGCTCATTCTGAAAATGTAGCCTTATATACATTTCTGGAGGTCACAAATTATGTAGCCAGAAATACGTATAGCTGCATTTCATCTTTAAAATGAACGCTGCGGGCTGGTATGATTCCATTCCTTTTTGCTTACCAGCTGATTACGTACCTCCATATGGAGGGCTTTTCTGCTGTTACCAGTTTGTCCAGTAGTGCACCATGTACGTCGGTGTACTTGAGATGCAGAGAGAAGATGACCACGACAACAGGGTTTCAGTCTGAAAAACGGTTCCAAAAAGTGGGTAAGATAAAATAAACAAGTAAATAACAGGGTGAGAATGTGGTAAAATCTGAAAATGTGGTAAAAATCAGGTGAGGGCTTTTCTTTTTCTGGATTGCTTTTTAAAACTTTCGGTTGGGTTTAGGGAAGTGGGTGAGCGGGTCAATCGGTGCTTCTGAAAACACTATTGGTTGGGTTTAGGGTCGGTGAGTTGATCGGTCAGTCAGTCAGTCAGTTGACATCGGCCTCTGGTGGATTTACACAAGAACGACAAGGGCGAATGGCACTAGCGAGAGAAATTTGAGATCTCAAAAAGCGTACACAGCGGCCTCGCTTTCGGTGGATTTGTGAAAACTGCAAAAAAAACAACAACTGCAAAGCACACACACACACACATTGATCACGATAAGACACTATACACGTCAGTTAGTGAGTAGTCCTATCTACAGTATGTGGGAGTTTTTTGTCCACTTTAAATCTGCAAGGTAGACAGCATTTTGATAGTCAAATGCAGGAGTCGGCAACCTTGATGACACTCTTTTTAATATATATATATAATTTTTCTTGTTAATTACTGTGCCACAACACCCTCCTTTCCGTCCCACTCAGCACTCACCACAGCATGAATAAATCATGCAAATTGCTGTCTCACTGTTGCCTGTTTTACTGTCTTCAGCATTATTTTCACTGATGTATCCTTGTTTGTTGTTGTATTTAGGCTATGTGTCACGTGGTGGTAACTTAAAGTTTGCTGCTTCTCCTAATGATGGGATTCGAGTGTCATCATCATTGTGCTTGGTGTGTGGGATGTTAAGGATCATATACACGTAGTTTTGGTTAAATATACTGATTTATTATACTGTATGTGTCAAAAGCTGTAAAAATGCTTGAATGCATAAGATGCTGCAAGATAAAAAATTATTCTGAGAGCAAAATACTATGGTAAAGACCAAACTAGTTAAGTATATGGCTTCTGAAAAGACAGTAGCAAGGGACCCATAGAGAGACAAAAAAGTACAACATGAATGAATGAATGAACGAATGAATGAATGAATGAATGAACGAACGAATGAATGAACAGATGAATGAAGGAATGAACGAAAAGATGAATGAATGAACAAACTAGCCAACCAACCATCAAACCAACCAATGAACGAACAAATCATTCATTAAATTAAACAATCAATCTGCAAAAAAGGAAAAAAATGGAACAAAAAGTCATGATAAACCATAAAATTACACCACAAAATTCACAAAATATGCAACAGATTTAATGATAAAATATCAAATATAAAATAATATATTAAAATAATATAATAAAATAATGACTGCAGTCTATCCCACTCTGACTGTGAACATGCTAATATTTGCGGTACAGTTATACTGTATGTGCTTCCAGGGCCAAGAATCGAAGGTTATTGACCCGTTTTGGGACATGAAAGATCACTTGATACCAAGCAGTCCTCAAAGTGTGGTTGGGAATAAAAGACACTTCAAATAATCTAAAGCACCCATCCTTCGTCAGTAAAAGAGGGTAAGCACAGAAATTATGAGTCAGAAATACATAAATCCTAGCAGAAGGGGGATCAGAAGTCATTAGGTGCTTTGTGTCTCATCAGCGTTGGTGCTCTTTTGGGTGTGGAGCTCATTAGACCTGCCAAAATGAATTAAATTGCCTTGCTGAAGAGGGAAAGGGGAGCACTTTGCAGTTTGCTTGATCGTTAGTGGACATTACTGTACTGACACAGCACATCTCCACATCTACAGGGATCACAAACTTTTAGGCGGGCTGTTGCACATCACTTCTGTTGAGCAGTGTATTGGTAGTGTACCAATCTACTAAGTTTACAGTAGTTAAAGTACAGTTAAATGCATAATAACACCAACATGAACTTTCTTTTATTATATAGTAGTATATTATTCATTCTCTACACCCAACTTTCTTTACATGGACAAAAACACCCCCCAAAATATGTATATTTATTTATCTGTCTTCATTAAAATAAACTCAAATTTTGATAACTTATGAGGGAAATTATAAAAATGTTCATTCATTCATTCATTCATTCATTCATTCATTCATTCATTCATTCAATCATTCATTCATTCAATCATTCATTCATTCATTGTAGTTCATTCATTCATTTTCCTTTCGGCTTAGTCACTTTATTATCTGGGGATGCTACAACGGAATGAACCGCCAACTTATCCAGCATATGTTTTACGCAGCGGATGCACTTTCAGCTGCAACCCATCACTGGGAAACACCCATCCATGATTTACACATCTTAAATATATTTATTTATATATATTTTTTTCAATTAAATGCAATTATAGAAATATTAGTAATATTTTCTGGGTAAACTTGGTATAAAATTTCACTTCAGTTAACACGGAATTTGTTTAAATAGTCCAAAAGTCCTTAAACGCTCCCTTTGTGTTTATTTATTTATTTAGTTAGTTTTTTTTCTTATATTAATCTTATTTTCTGTTTTATCTTAATGCAATCTCTACATTTGAAATGATTTGTTTTCTTAAAACTAATTCATAACTAAAAATAATCAATAACGTATTTTGTTTTTTAAAACTAAATCTTCACCTGATTTGCTGCTGGACTGCTTCATGACTGGGGTGGGGGACAAATTTGCGCTGTTGTAATAATTATGTTAAAAGGATATTTGTTAGACCCTCACCACAAAAAATATATGAAAACAGAAAATAGAAAACGATGTTATATATAATTTAAATGTATGATTTTACCAAAGACTCTAGAATACATGAGACATGTCTCCAATACTGTAGTTTTGAATAGGGAAAAGTGTAACAGTCAATATGGCAAATGAAGTTCTGCACTGTAAAAAATAAATCCGTAAAATTTACAGTAAAAAAACGGCAGCTGTGGTTGCCAGTATTTCACCGTTAAAAATATGATACAAACTGTAAAAGTAATTTCTCATTTTTACAGTATTTCATTTATTTATAGAGGTAATATATCTGTATTTTGAATTACCAACATCTACATATATTTTGTTACACAGACAGACATGCTAACACAGCCATATGCAGGTGGGGATAAGAAAGTTACATAATGAACCAATGCTCATCACAAACAACTTTTTCCACAAGCAGAAAAGTGTAACAGTGTATAGAGTATACACCAGTATAGTAACACATATAAAATTAAAGTAATCAAATAAGCATTGTTTATCAACGTTAGATGCAACATAAATCTTAAATGTGCATAACTGATGGGGGTGCTACTAAAAAGATCCATAGTAATACCAACAAAAAGCATTAAAAAGTGATGTGCCATGCAAGGAAATCTGGGAAAGTCAATTTACGGTTATTCGCCGTATATATTAAGGAAACATACTGTTAACCAGGTTATGGATATTTACTGAAGCAGTTTTACTGTTTTTTTTTTACAAATGAAATCACAGCCAATTTTTTACAGTGTGCCTACTAGTACTCGATCGCTATAGACTGACGTTTCTCCAGGGGAAAAGCTTGGACCAGACATGTGCTTTTCCAACAGTTTGGTGGTCAACAAACGCACTGGAATCTCAGCGAATACTTGCTTCAAAGACATAAGAAATATATCCAAATAAAGCTTGAAATCTGTGCTTTTAAATGAACCAAGTGCACTTGAAAACAAAAGTGTTTTTGGTTTTGTAATCTGTATGAAATTAACGTGATGTGCAAATGCAAATCACGACAGCAGCAACTACTCAAACTCCCAAAAACTCGTAAACAAAGAGTCGTTGTCACTTCTGGAGGAGATTCACCATAAAAACCAAGTTGTGAATTACTTCAGAAGACCAGCACGATCTGATGAAGCATTATCCAGAGGACAATAATGTGTGGGACAGCTATAAATGAGATTTGTGTCGTGATCTCGTTCCTTTCGAGTGCACATGCTAATAAGCTTGAGAAATCTGAAAATATGCTGATTTAGTTTGGTTCGGATGTTTAGAAACAAAACTTATGAGACAGTTGTTGTTTAATTTTATTGGTGACTCCAAATGTATAATGTAACTGTAAGCTTGGCAAACAGTTTTGGAGAGTTTGATGTTTCCCCCGTTAAAACAGAATGCCAGAGAGGTGTTTCAAAGATGGCGGCCGAGTGAAATTACTTGCCCTAAATGGACTTTGCGAATACTTCTAGGTATTTATTTGGGGGCCCCTCATTTTCCTGGTGCCCTAAGCAGTCGCTTACTTAACTTGTTGGTTAAATCTGCCCCTGGAATAAACTTAGTTTTAGTTCAGTTAACTATAACACCATAGCCCTCTGTTTCACTCTTCACTCGAACACACTTTTAAAAAATAGTCATTTATGTTATGTTTGTATAACACAGAATGTTCATCAACATGTTTGGTTAATATTTGTTTCCTCTCTCAGTTCTTCTCCTTTTGTATGTTGCTCAAGAAAGTAAGTCATACGAGTTTGAAAAGACATGAAGGTGATGTCTACACAGCAAAAATTACAGTGTTAAATACACATTGTGATTTATTTGGTGTGGTTCAGTGTTAAAACCCGGAGTACATTTCAATCCACGAGTGTGAAAGAGCGTATCCAAGAGTTTTTTTCTTCAGCGTTAAACTTTTAACCCAATATGCAGCGTGTTTCCCACTAGTGATGGGAAGGCCAGTTTATTATTTTTTTTTACTCAAACCGATTCTTTCAGACAAACAGTGATCAAACCAGTATGTTTTACGAGTCGGGATGATATAATAAATTATAAGATATAATACATTAGTTCTCATCAGAAGCAATATATGCACTTATTAGCTTATATACACATGGACTCTGTGAGTAATGTACAAATTTAATATTTTAACACTTTGTCACTCCAGTTTGATGTAAGAATAAACTCTTACTGTGCTAAAATAAACTCTGTGAGTAATATACAAATTTAATTCCAAAAAGGATGGAGTCATATTTACACCCAATGAGTGTTAAGTTAAACTCAAATTGAGTTAAATGTACACTGATTTTTTTTTGCTGTGTAAACGATTCAAATATCTTTGTTTTTGGATGGTCAACCTTGCTCTTCAGCCATTACATCCGCAACTCTGTCCAGAAAGTCACTCAACAGTTTATCCGCGTGGGTGAATTCTCTGGTCCACCAGCCGAATTTTATTCAACCAACCTGATATTTGCTCTGCCATGACTAAGCCCTGATTCACGACTCCATGCACATGTTCATTGGAAAGCTGTAATTAGTTTTGGCGACAGTTGTGCGTTGATGTACGAGGAAGGGTACGAGCTCTGACTCACTGAAGCACCTTTAGCGATCACGCGACGAGCAGACAAAAAAGGTGAACAGTTCATTCGGAATGACAATAAAACCCAACGACAGAACGACAGAGTTCATGGTTAGATTGGTGAGGGAGCTTAAGGATTATGTGAAAATGCCGCTCATTCCAAATTCCATATAATTATCCAAGGTTACCAGCTGCCGGTTAAATGAATAAATAGCTCTACACCCCTCTCCGCTCTTCAATCCTCAGCCGACTGCCATATCAGACCTCATCTGAATATCCTGGAACTGTTACCAAGCAACACACCAACCCCTTTTTGGCAAAGTGAAGGGCAGTGATGCCATTCAGCTGTTGAGGAGCTCAGTTAGTGTTGCTGATGCCAACATCGCTCTTCTCAGCTCAGAAGTGCATTGAAACGCAGCACCTACAGCTCGTCATATATGGTGACAGATAAAAGAATAAGGCTACCTCCACATGTACGCACACCCTCACTGTGCTGGAGACAAGCGGTGGTCTGTTTGCGTGCGTAGAAGAAAAATGTGTCTCCGTATGCTGTCGCAACTTCGGTGAACTCCAGCGCACAGTCAATTAAACTTGGACCGCAGTGTATTTGGCTGCTTCCTCTTCACGTCCTGGAGAGAAAAAAAGAAAATTACCGATCACTTAACTGACCTGTCAGTGTTACAGCATATTTCTGCTCTCGCCAGCCAACATGAGAGCACACAAGCTCGGTTCCAAAACCTAGTGAGCTCACCTGCTGTCTACATAGGCAGCTGCCTTTTAAGAAAACATTTTCATCTCGAAAGCTGTGTTGATTTTGGGGGGATTCGTCCAGTATTTCCAGCCCAATATCACAAGGACTCATTCATTCATTATTTTTTCTTTGGCTTAAGCCTGGTTTATACTTGTGCGTCAAGTGATCGACACGACCCACATATTTTTGGACTGTGGGGGAAACCGGAGCACCCGGAGGAAACCCACACGAACACGGGGAGACATGCAAACTCCACACAGAAATGCCAACTGGCCCAGCCAAGACCTGAACCAGCGACTTTCTTGTAGTAAGGTGATTGTGTTAACCACTGAGCCACCATGCTGTTTTATCACGAGGATACAGTACGTAACTATTTTTATGTATTGTCAGAAAATAGGCTAATTCATATGGTTTCATATTCAATTCACCTTTATTTCTATAGCGCTTTTACATTGTAGATTGTGCCAAAGCAGCTTCATATAGAAGGTTATAGTAAATTGAAACGGTGTCAGTCCAGTTTTCAGAGTTGAAGTTATATATTCACTACTGAGAGTCCAAACACTGAAGAGCAAATACATCGATGCGCAGCTCTGCAGGTATTCATACTATTTCATTAGCATACAAATTGTTTTGTTGACCACTAAACCCACCCGTCATAATAATAACAATAATTACAAACTGGTAGGAAATTCCGTTGATATTTCATGTGTTTGGGTCAATTCAACCTGTAATACAAAACTGAGAAGTCAGAAATTGACACTGGGTAACCTACAGTACATTTAGATAACATTTTGTTTGTTTGTTTTGGTAATTATTGTAGCTATTTATCAGTTATAATCAAGAACAAGTTAAATGTGAATAAAAAAATCTTTGTTATGGTTATGAGGTCTGTGTTCATTTTGACCCACAGCTTCATAGTTAACAGCAGCTGGACAGACCGTCAAAGACACATTTAACAATTCAAGCCTGGTAATCTTGCTGGGCATTGCTTTGGTAATGTTAAAATATTAATAATAAGAAACAATACATATGGTTACATACTGAGGTACATATTGCAGTTTTATAAATCATGTTTTAACATGTAGCTCGTGCGACAAGTTTTGCAGTTTGCTGCGGTGCAAAGTTCAAGCTTGGTGAACAATGACCTTCGAAAATCGCAAACTGACTGACTGATTGGCTGATTGGCTGATTGATTGACTGACTGACTGACTGACTGACTGACTGACTGACTGATTGATTGATTGACTGACTGACTGACTGACTGACTGACTGACTGACTGACTGACTGACTGACTGACTGACTGATTGATTGATTGAAATATTGTGGATTGTTGGAAACTAGACTATTAGAGACCTTGACACCGATTGCATTAAAAAAATTATAATAATTTGCATGTCAATAGCTACCAGTTTCCAATATCCAACATTTTTTGTGTGTGTGTACAGTAAAAATAGTAAAAACAAATATTGACAGACTTTTCCTTTTTGGATCAACAATCCATTTAACTGACCTGTAATTATTACAGCAAATTTCTGCTCACCAGCCAACATACACACAAGCTCTGTTCCAGAACCCAGCTGCCTTCTAAGACCGCAATCTAACCTCACGAAAGCTCATAAGCAGGACTTTTCTTGCATCTTCTCTGTTGATTTTGGGATGAAATCCCTGGAATTATATGGATTAAACATGGTACAATCGGTTAAATGGAACTGAGAATAATTACACTCTGATTAGCTGCTGAACGCATTATCACATTAGCCGAAAAATTTAATAAACAAACACAAGGGAAAAGGAGAAAGTGCATAACTTTTGAACGCCTGGCATTCCAAATTTGCAAAAATCTGTGGAAATGTGTAGGCAGAGCAACACTGTGTAGCAGAGCTCCTAATAAGTGCATAGGAGAATTTGATATCTGCATTATTTTTGCTTTATTATAAATGACATTTCTTTCAAGTATACATTTAATCAGTTTGTGCATGCCCTTGAGATTGAAACCGACCTTGGGATTGCTACCATCATGCTCCAAATTCTGATTGAGTTTGAACTGATATTTTTACCTGATAATGTTGCAATACATTCTAACATTCTAGGATTGCTTTTAATCATTTCATGCATTTCCTGAATATCGGATATTTGACCTTGGTGTTGCTAGCATCCTGCTCTAATATTTAAGCTTCAAGCTATATAACACATATAAATACAGTGTTTTTCACTTCAGGTTTTGTAAGTATTGCATGACTTATGGATAATGTCACAATACATTCTACGATTGCCTTTTATTAGTTCATTTATTCACTGGGAATAGAACCCATGACCTTGGTCATATTGGCTTCATTACTCATTGTTCGAGCCACAAGATACCATGTAACACACAACTACTGGATCCTTTTTCTGGTATCGAAACAAAAAACATATCAAACTCGCAAGACTTGATTTAATTTTGATAAATATTTAAACAATACCTTTTAGAATTCTATTTGACCCATTCATGCATTACCTCAAAATCAAAATCATGGCTTTGGTTTTTAAACCTGAGCAAATGCTTGCAACTAAATGCATTGAGACGTGGATGTGTTTAAAACGATTTATTCAAACCATTTAAACTGACCATCAGAATGTTGACTTGGATGTTGATTACTTGTTTGTTGTATTAAAACAGACTGGTTTAAGTATGAACTGCCCACTAAGCAATTTTGTGTTTAATAGATGTCTAATAGACATCTTAACCTAGACGTCTTTGCTACAACAAGGCTAAATTTGGGCTGTCAGTGAAATTATAATAGACGTCTAACGAACATTTGTCATAAATCCGACATAAACATGATTGTCATGAAGCCATTTAACATGAATTTTAAAACAGAGTTCTATTAACATTTTTCTTAACTGCATTAGTCGTATCTGTCAACATTAGGATGTGAAAATAAGGGGGAACCCCCCTGCCTACCTAGATTGACATGTTTAGATGTTGTGTACAATCACACACCGCTACATGAACTGACTGTTTTGAAGATTGCATAGGAGGGGCAGCAGTGCCTGTAATGAAAAGGAAGAGAATGCTGCTGCTTTTACATTCATTTCAAAGTGTTTTCATGCCTAAATAAAATGGAAGCACAGAACAGATTCACATTTTAGAGCAAGGGCGTCCCCTGGTGGTTCGGCGGTATTGGGTTGCGTATAGGAAGGATTAACTCATTAATGTTTATTGCCACCCTTCAAAGAAATATTAAAAATACGGGAAGAAAACAGGAAAATACCTTTACTGGATGATATCGAGATAGAATTGTAAAACAGGAGAATCCCAGGAAAAACAGGAGGGATAACAGGTATGGCGTTAGTACAAATTAAATCTTTCATTAAATGTGATGAAAAATTTATGATGCTGTTATAACATTGAGTATTGATACTTGTAATGATTTTTTTAATGAGAAAATCAAATTAGAAAAATATTCATGACACAATTATAATGATGACTATCATGTTTATGACAGACTTATGACAAGTTATAAAGTCTTGGTAAACTTAAGCAGTCATTACAAAGACAATGGCAGGTTAAGATGTATTTGTTTATTTCAAGTTGTCATAACAAATAGCTATCACACAATAGCTATGTTTCCATCCAAAGATACAAATTAAATGTATGCGCAAAACTGGAATATAACATAGAAGACGTGCAAATAAAGCAGCGTTTCCATCCAATGAGTCAAAGAGATTAAATTCGTCACTTCCTGATTCGTCACTTCCTGATGAGTCAATCTTTCCTATATTTAATAACTGATTTGCGCCTCAGAAGACAGTATGCCGACATGCAATGAATACATGGTGGCGTTTGAAAGCGTTTGAAGGCGTGAGACCCAAAGCACAGACATTATTGATTCTGGAGGTAATTTATAATTTTATAACACTAATACTGAAACAGTTAAGGCATGTTAGAATGGCCAAAAAGACATTTTAGATGTTTTACATTGTGCTCAGCCTGCTGGTCTGTCTATTCGCGCACATTTTTATCAACACAAGATCTCTTATAACAAAACCACATGGCTTTTTTAAGCGCATACTAAAATTTGTTCGGTAAATGTGTTTCCATTGCATTTCTTCTTTCGAAGACATGCGCATACGTACTTAATGTGGTTTTTCAAAACTTATGAGCATCATGGCGTTTCCATCTTTCCATTTTTTTAATGCACATATCCAAAATGCACATAAAAATAGGTGGATGGAACCATAGCTAATGTCATCTCTGCATTTAAGATGACATAACTGAGCAAATGACACTTAATGACAGTTGTCATAAGCTTAATATCCCATTTATATACAATAACACGTGTCATGATATGATTATGAAGGTGTCATGGCAGACATATAACCACCCTTTTCAAGTAAAGTGTTGCTGAAAGAAGGTTTTAAATATATTCTTCCAAAATATTCTCACAGAAGTAATGATTTGGAACAACAATAGAGTGAGTAAATAATGATTAAATTCTCCATTTGGAAACAATCACTTGTACACACAGTTGCCTTTAGTTTTGATGAAAGCCCAATAAAGTGTCTTAGCTCCCAGATCACAAACCTCTCACTGTCAATCCACTTAAGACACACACACACACACACACACTACAGTGAAGGGATAAGGAATTTCCAGTGTGGGACGAGTGTCAGGCGGCAGACACTGTGGACATCCCAGGCTTTTCCCTCTGCCATTGGGAGCTCCACACATTGCCTGACACTCCAGACAGCACTGCCTTCAATTAAAAAAAAGAGAAGAGCGGAATGAGAGAAAGACAACTGTAGACAAGCTGGAAATGGCTGTCTGTCTGGAACAAAAATGATGAAAGTGAGAAAAGGAGAGAAAGAGAGATTGTGTTATCTGTCAGCCTCAACTAGACTATGTCACACTGTATATTCAAGTGCCAGCTCTGAGAACAGAGGCTTACTGGTATAACACGCATATACACACACATACACACACACACACACACACACACACACACACAGATTCAGAGGCGCTCTGGCTCTAACAAGCACATAGTAAATCTGATGCCGTGCCATAGAGAATAGGGCCTGCCACAGGCACTGTAGCCTGCAGAGGTTGGGAGAACCAGATGACTCAATCTGCTCCAAAAGGAGAGTGTGCAGGGAAGAAGTATAACTTCACCTCGTGACTTTACAGCCAACAGGTATAAGACTGCACAGGCTAAGAATAACCCCTAGAAAAGACAAAGCCACAATTGAGCTGGCTTTAATGTCTCAATTGTTTCTTCCAGACAGCAGCGAGGTTAAATGGAGGGAAAATTCAGACGTAAGTTTAATGAAGAGACAGCTAAATTAAATCTCCTACTTCTCAGATTGTACACCAGAGAGAAAGAGAGAAAAATACTATTAATTTATCTTCTGAAGTTTAAAGGGGATCTCAAATCTGTAAAAAAAAAAAAAAATCCAACATATATTGATATGCTTTATATCTCATTCCATATTTGTTTAAATATAAGACATAAAACAAAAAAATATATAAATTATAATGAATATTTAAGTACATATTATAATTATTATAATGCAATAATAACAACAACAACAATAATAATAACAACAACAAGAACAACAATAACAATAACAATAATAATAATAATAATAATAATAATAATAATAGTAATAATAATAAACAAAAATAATCTTAACAACAACAACAACAACAACAACAACAACAACAACAACAACAACAACAACAACAACAACAA
>CAIGQQ010038154.1:14087967-14099283 GCA_903798035.1 Danio albolineatus
AACAACAACAACAACAACAACAACAACAACAACAACAACAACAACAATAATAACAATGATAACAATAATAATAATACTAATAATAATAATAATAATTAGGGCTGTCAATTGATTAAAAAAATTAACTAATTAATCACACTTTTGTCTGTGATTAATCATGATTAATTACGAAAAACCGTATTTATTACAGAAATAAAAACACAGGCATGTAAGTTCCATTTAAATTTTAAAACAATCAATGCCAATAACAAACAAAAATTATTTCCATGTTGGATTCTAAATGAACTACAAAAAAATCCAAAATAGAGGAATTGCAGATATGGAAATTGGAAAATTATAATAACAAAGTATTGAATACAAACAATTGTTTTCATTGTAAAGTTGTTTTGCAAGTTGAGAACATTAATTATAAAGTAGAAACAATTTTGCTCAGTCCTCCTTAATATTCTGGTAGTTGCTAAGACAGTGCAGTCTGTTGACATGTGACCTAAGAGTGAGAAAAGTCTCCCACAAGCAGAATCCCTGAATCTGCATGAGAATTTCAGTGCTTAAATTCTGTGTACCACTGGTGCTGTGACAAGGACGCAAGAAGAACCAAGGGGTACATCAAAGTCACGCATTAATAACTATAGGCTAGACTTCTTACATGGACTTTGGTCACGCCATCTCTAAACATTAAATTCTAAACTGCTTTGAGCGACTGTCTGCAATGTTAGGCGTTTAATCTTGTTGTTAAGATATCCACACATACACAAACACTCTCTCTCTTACACACACACACACACACACACACACACACACAGACAACGCGGGCAGTACAGCGAGCTCACACGGTATAAGCGACTCCCTTCAGAGTCATCAATGCACACGGTCGCGTTCATCAAATTTGCTCTAGGCGAACGGTGATCACGCCGCCCTCAACCCGAAAGTGAAAAAGAAAGTGACCGGTTCGCGGATAAACGTGCGGATCGGGAGGGAGAGAGTAGGTGTCGCGGATTAAGCTGGATTTATACTTTCACCTGGCGCCGCATCGCGCGCCTCCGCTGAATGCACGCGCACCTCGAGGCTTTTATACTTGCCGAGGGAGGGGGTAGGTGTCGCGGGGGGATCGCTCACTATTCTGCCACCCTTCTCGGCCGCCTCTGTGGACGCACTGGCCCTAAAAACACGTCGGCCAGAACAGGAAATAAGAAAAAAACTACCACTGCGTTAAACGCATTAATTTTTTTAACGCGATTAATATTTCAAATTAATCGGCGTGCGTTAACGCGCTAATTTTGACAGCCCTAATAATAATAATTGTTATTATTATTATTATTATTATTATTATTATTGTTGCTGTTGTTGTTGTTATTATTATTAATTTATTTTGATAAATGTTTATTGTCTCATAATTTAACATGGAATGATGTAAAACATGATAACAACAACAACAACTATTATTATTATTATTATTATCCTGTTTTACATCATTCCATGTTAAATTATGAGACAAAAAATATTTATCAAAATAATAACAATAATAATATTAATAATAATAATAATAATAATAATAATAATAAACTATTCTTGTTATTACTACTATCATTATCATTATTATTATTTAATTGTAGACAAAACAAAATGTCAATGACAATCATCATTATCATCCGAAGCTCTCCAAATCACATTTCTAGCTAAACAAATACTTCCTGAGCCCTAAAAACTCAACCTCTTCAAACATTCACGCTCCAGCGATTTCAAGCCATTCCTAATTATTGCAGGCAAGCAATCCAGAAAGCTTTCTTGCATGCAATTAATTGAAAATCTATGGCTGGATACCTCTATCACGCACGCTGAGTGACAGTTAGACACATAGTCATTACGATCCAAAAGCCTGGCATGTTAGCGTTGATAAATACAAATACAAGCAGTGGTGGTAAATTAGCTCTGGCGAAGCGGCCAGAAGTTCTTTGTGAGCAGATGGAGAAAGCGGACCTCCAACGTTGAGATTCGAGGTGATGACAGGGCTTTATCTACAGGTGCATATACGCAGGTATTTCTAACACACACACACCAATGCAAATAAACTCTGACGATACTCTCCGGAGAGCCCTGGCGCTCAGACAGCAGTGTGTTATGAGTATAGCCTCTGTATCCAGAAAGAGCTCATATTTAATTTAGGAGGGTTCATATGGCTAGGTCTGGCGGAGACTAGTGTTCAGACGGCTGGAAGTGAGAACCATCTGGCCAGCAGAGAGCCCTCATCTGCTGCCCAAATCTGACTCTGTTTACTGGGTAGAGAGGAGTGACAGCATTGCCAACTGGCTGCGCACAGAGGAGAGAATGACTTTGTTAGCGAAAAAGCTAATAGTTAGCCTTTTCAGCGCCAAACTAGCAGGTGTAGAAGTGCTAGAAAAATGCGTGATAAATCTTTCAGGAAGGGTAGAGATGGATTAATTAAAGCCGTTGGACACTTATACAGGCCAGCAAATCACAACATGTCATTTTTGGGGGTTTTTTATATTGGGAACAGCACAGATATTTTTTGCTGTCTGTCTTTAGTCAGTGTGAGAAGCTGTCAAAGCTAAAGCTAACAGCTGTGACAATATGGCCGCTTCATAGTAGCTGTGCACGTCTCGTGGGAGAAAGAGCTAAACTAGCCTGTCGAGTGTGTCAGCGACATCAATCACAAAGTGCCAGCGAGCACTTTAAAACAGATGTCACCGACAAGACAGAACTATTGGCTAATGCTGGCAACTCGCAAATTCTGACAGTCTTTGACAGCAAGCAATTTTAAAGGGATTAGCATCTAAAAAAGGACTACGAAAATTCAATATCAATGTTATTTTCTAGCTTACAGAAAAGAGCAAATATGAATCTTGATTATTAGACTTGTCTATTTATGTCCAAACAGA
Source organism: Danio albolineatus (assembly GCA_903798035.1). Taxonomy (NCBI): domain Eukaryota; kingdom Metazoa; phylum Chordata; class Actinopteri; order Cypriniformes; family Danionidae; genus Danio; species Danio albolineatus. The sequence continues at coordinate 14,090,865 of CAIGQQ010038154.1, forward strand.
TCTATTTCTCCTTCACTTCTCCGGGCTGACGATTGAGTGAAAAAGCGCACGAGTACAGGAGAAGGGGATTGTGGGCTTTAATTAGATTTGTACCTGTCGTGTCTCTGCTCAAAAGACACGGGTTAGTCACTGAAAACAGGAGGTTGAAGCTAAATTGCAGACATAATGATGGCTGGCATATTAATTGGTGCCATTATGATGATCTGTTCAGTTCCCATTGTCCTCAAAAGTTATCGTGAGAATAATTTAGGGTAATGGTTGTGTATGCGGGTCATTGTTTGAGAGAAGCTAAATGTTTGCTAAATTGCACGCATTAAATCAAGCCGTTAAAAATGTATTTTATTGGTTTGGCACATTAATATTAATGAAATGACAAATTATTTCCAAAAAAGAGCTGTGGGATGCAGGCACATACAGCTCCCCTGAAATTAAGCGACTTAAATGACAGTTAATTGAGAGTGTTTAATTAATACGAAACATACTTCTGGGTTTTACTCAAAGCTTAGCGAGTTCATTTGTATTCATTGAATGTAGGGAATAAAATAAGCCATACTGCTGAATGTTGACTGTGGGACATTAGTGAAGAGAGCGTATATTTGCCTAAAACCGCAGTTTCTTAGATCAGACCCAAAAGCACACAGCAAAACCAAATGTTAGAGAGTGAAATGAGAGTATATAAAGACGGTGATAGCAAAATTATGGGTTGCTGCTGAATGCAAATGTAAAGTTATGTGAAGTGATGACTACTTTTTAACACACAGAGATGTTTTAGAAAAGATGAACTGTGGGTTTTGTTTTTATAATAAACATTTTGTAATTTGAAAGACAACTTTCATAATTTTAAAAAATGTAAACAATGGAATAAATCATTTCATATTTGTAGAAACATGCGGAAAAGAACAAAAGTGTGTAAAAAACTTATACTGTAAATAAAAGTGTGCATATACACTAACCGGACAGTTTATTAGGTACAACTCTCCAACTGCTCTTTAACACAATTTTCTAATCAGCCAATCACATGGCAGCAACTCAATGCATTTAGGCATGGTCAATATGATATGCTGCATTTCAAACCAAGCATCAGAATGGAGAAGAAATTTGATTTAAGTGACTTTAAACATGGCACGGTCGTTGGTGCCAAATGGGCTGGTCTGAGTATTTCAGAAACTGATGCTCTACTGGGATTTTCACGCACAACCATATCTAGAGTTTACAGAAAATGGTCTGAAAAAGAGAAAATATCCAGTGAACGGCGGTTTTTGGGCGCAAATGCCTTGTTGATGCCAGAGGTCAAAGGAGAATGGCTAGACAGGTTCAAGCTGATAGAAAGGCCGTAACTCAAATAACTGTTACAACCGAGGTATGCAGAAGAGCATCTCTGAATGCACAAACTTGAGGCAGATGGGCTACAGCAGCAGAAGACCACACCAGGTACCACTCCTGTCAGAACAGAAAACTGAGGCTACAATTTGTATAGGCTCACCAAAATTGGACAATAGATCATTGGAAAAAAGTTGCCTGATCTCAATCCAGCACCTTCGGGATGTGGTGGAACGGGAGATTCGCATCATGGATGTGCAGCCGACAAATCTGCAGCAACTGCGTGACGCTATTATGTCAATATGGATCAAATTTTCTGAGGAATATTTCCAGTACCTTGTTAAATCTATGCCACAAAGGATTAAGGCAGTTCTGAAGGCAAAATTTTGATTTTATTTGGTAACATTTTATTTGGTGGTTCATTCCACTGTGGCAACCCCTGATAATTACGAGACTAAATAAGTGCTCTAAATGACAATATCTTTATTATTGCTAAGATGTTGTAAGTAGTTTTTGAGCATAAACAGTTCACTCAAAACATTTAAATTATTGGCAAACACAGGGAACCAGTAATAACTTTATTAAAAGATCACTTTTCCCCCCAAAGCTATAAATATATTTACAGTTATATAAAGTCTCATCTAAACAAAACTTTGGTGCATAACTTGTGCTGCTGCACCATTTGCTGAAATATTATTATTTTATGAATAAATCTACTGTGATACCGTGAATAGATCTAAATGATATTTATGTTAATTTCTCTGCCACTGTTTCTTTAAGGACTTTTTTTGTTGGAAAGAGAAGACCTTTATTTAGCCAATGATACGCTTTGGTTAAGTCACATGATGTGCAGTGTTTTTCTGTGCGGAGAATTCTGACAGACTGGCGTTTATTGTGAGTAGTTGCTGAATGCATATGAAAACATCAGTAAAAACAAAGGATCAACTCATGTCAGATCAAATGTCTGTGTTGCCAAATTATATAGCGCATTTACTGTGTATGGCCATACACCCAAAGCACTTCACAATCATGAGGGAGGGTCTCTCCACACCACCCCCAGTGTGTAGCATACACTGGAATGATGCGATGGCAGCCATAGGACAACGGCGCCAGTGCGCTCACCACACATCAGCTATAGGTGAAGTGGAGACACTGACAGAGCCAATTCGGTTGATGGGGATGATTGGGAGGCCATGATGGTTAAGGGCCAAGAGGGAATTTGGCCAGGACACCTGAGTTACACCCCTACTCTTTACGAGAATTTCCATGGGATTTTTAACAACCCCAGAGAGTCAGGACAGCGTCCACTGACAGTATAGCGTCCCCTTCACTTTTACTGGGGCATTAGGACAGACAGCAGGTTGAGCGCTCCCTGCTGGCCTCCCTAACACCACTTCCAACGGCAACCTAGTTTTCCCATGTAGTCTCCCATCCATGTATTGACCAGGCTCAGCCCCTGTTTAGCTTTGTCTAGCTTCAGTGAGTACCTGGTCTTGGCTGCAGGGTGATATGGCTGTGGCTATGGACTGTGCAATATTGCAATAGTTTAGGTTAGGTCTAGCTAGCAAGGTCAGCTGTGATCTTTTAAGTTGTAACAATAGCAATATGAATGCTAGTAATATAATGTTAATTAGTCAAATGTTAATGGCATTTGCATTATGGATAAAATCTAATTTTAATGGCAATACTTTTGATTAGGTATTAACATAGAGAACAGTGTATTAATGAGGACCACCATGTTCTCTGCTAAATAAAAGAAGAAAAGGACAGAACTGGCTCTTCCTGCAGATGAAAGTGAGGATGAGATGGGTTTTAGTGACCATGAGAATGATGCAGATTGGTTATTTGATAAGAGCCGTGATGGAGATAGTTCAAGTTGGCTCAGAGGTAGGTAAGACAGGCGTGGTATAGTATATAGTATAATATATAAACGTTGGCTAGACATTATTCTGATGCATCTGGATATATTAGACTTGTTTTTATATTTGCTATAATATTTACTGGAGGAAATGTTTCTACCTACTGTATGTTGTATACATGATAATACAACATAATGTTGCTTTTCAATAATATTCAGCAAAAAAAAGAATGGAATAAATGAAAGCTGTTGGAATATCAGTTCTTGGAAAGTATGTTTAAGGTGTCATTTATAAGTTTGTGGTAAAGCTTATAATGCTGCAAAACCAAGCAAATAATTTTAAACAACATAATTAATAATTATAAGGAAATAATAGAACTATAATAATATAATAAGGTGCCACAGTGATGTAATGGGTAGTACGATCATCTCGATCATCGCGACTGGGTCAATTGGTATTTCTGTGTGGAGTTTGCATGTTCTCCCGGTGGTCGGTTTCCTCTGGCTGATCCGGTTTCCCCTACAAGTCCAAAGACATGTGGTAAAGGTGAATTGGGTAGTCTAAATTGTCCCTAGTGTATGAATGTGAATTAGTGTGCATGGATGTTTCCCAGAGATGGGTTGCAACTGTTAGGGCATCCGCTGTGTAAAACATATGCTGGATAAGTTGGCAGTTCATTCCACTGTGGTGACCCTAGATTAATAAAGAGACTAAGCCGAAAAGAAAATGAATGAGTGAATAATAATAGAATAAATAGAATAACATAACTATCATAATGCGTGCAGTAGAGGGTTAGAATATTTTCAGAGGCCTTATAATATTTTTTTTTAAACACCAGATAACTCTAGACCACCAAGAGTAATGATTTTAAGAGCAGGCAGATGTTTTGCTAAACAAATACAAACCTCTGCATACATTAAACACATATAATGTTTCCTTTTGCTAAATTACTTGGCAAAAACCATACAATTAAAAGTGACCAGTGTCACCATGCAGTTCTCATCAAGCTTAAACTACCCCTGCTGTTCCGCTGAGTAAGAGACCAGTTTGTCCCTATATAGTACATTAAACTAATTGAGCAATTTGTCCAAGCAACACTGAAAATGAATCGCGCTATTTGTTTCAACTGGATTAATTTTTCGGAAAAACGGTCAAACGTAGCCTGAACCTCGGCCAAAACTCAATAAATTTGGTTTGATAATTTGGTGTGTGATGATGTGTGGAGCAGGCGGTTGGATACTGGGGACAATTAGAGGAGGAGAAGGTCTTTGTGTGGGTGAGTTGTCATGAACGGCCCATCGTGCCCTTCCAAAGGAATGAATAATGGATCATCGCGTCAGGCACCATCAAATAATAACAAACACACAAAACAGGTTGGCCAGGGAAAACTAGCTGAGCTCCAAAATGCCAGGGCTGAATAATTCAAACTGCATTCCCTCACTGCACACCACGACTGCCTCATTCCGAGCAGGGGGATAAGAGACGGGAGAAAAACAGAGGGAGAGGCGGAGCTCCGAATGAAAGGAGCGCTGGGAGGAAAGAATGGAAGGCGGAAAAGGCCAAGGAACAAATTTTGGACCGTACAAAGAGAAGGAGCAAAGGGAGAAGAGCGCAATCTGTTGATGACCAACAGGAAGACCATGCAGGCCAATCCTCTAGTGCTCTGTGTTCAAGCTGCATCGTGTCTGTAGGCTAGGTAGGGTCAGACTCCAGGGCAGGGAGGAGGGATGGCTGTTACATGTGGCCCAGAATGGGTGGACATGGCTGGGGAAGAGCAATGGGGAAGAAGGGTCAAGCTCTGACTGCTCTAGAGCCCAATGCCCATTGATCTGACACCAATTAGCACAGCATCCATCTGTTGTGGACTCCAAATGGGGTGTAGAGCCAATCGGCAAACCATTGCATTTGTGCTACAAACATAATATTGTAGTCAATCTGCCTTGCCCATATTAGTTTTTCACTCTCATTGTATGATTTTTTTTTTCTCTTCCAATTGTTTTGTCTTATTTAAACCCCATATGATCCCTTGAAATAAGTAAATCCAACCAACTGAAAAATCCAACCAAGGTTCATTATTGATACGTACAGTACACAGTAGAAAATGGCTGTGATTTCAAAGGTAAAACTATTACAATGCTACAGTAAAAATCTGTAACCTGGTTAACAGTATGTTTCCTTAATATATACAGGGAATAGCCGTAAATTTACTTACCCAGAATGCCCTGCATGGCACATCACTTTTTATGTTTTTTTGTTATTACTATGGATCTTTTTAGTTGATCCACCATCAGTTATGTACGATAGGGTTATGTATGAGCCCGGAGATAATTGAACCCAGGATTCCTGTTTGGTCAGTTAGCATATTAGGTGGTCCAAGATTAGGTAGGTCTCGAGAGCTCAGCCTGGTAAAGAAGAAAAACAAGGAGATGGGGTGGAAAGGGGGATAGCACACTAAAACATTTCTGCTAAAAAATATACTGTATATGGGCGCCACGGTGGCGTAGTGAGTAGCACGTTCGCCTCACAGTATGAAGGTCACTGGTTCGAGCCTCGACTGGGTCAGTTGGCATTTCTGTGTGGAGTTTGCATGTTCTCCCTGTGGTTGCGTGGGTTTCTTCCGGGTGCTCCGGTTTCCCCCACAAGTCCAAAAACATGTGGTATAGGTGAATTAGGTAGGCTAAACTGTCTGTGGTGAATTTGTATGGAAGTTTCCCAGAGATGGGTTGAGCTGGAAGGGCATCCGCTGCGTAAAACAAATGCTGGATAAGTTGACAGTTCATTCCGCTGTGGTGACCCCAGATTAATAAAGGGACTAATCCGAAAAGAAAATGAATGAATGAATGAATGAATGAATACTGTATACTGTTTAAAATAGTGTAAAGCCAAATTACAATGCACCTCTTTTATACTTAAATTTCTTTACAGCCTTCAAAAAAAGTTATTGCTACATACCTAATAACACTAATGTTCTTGGTTTTCATTTTACAAGAATATACAATCGATAACTGAGGTGCAAGCTGGCATCAGCTCCATTTGAATAAATCAAAAGAGAGCAGGGCTCAAACACCCAAATGAGCTGTCATTACACAGCATTGATATTGACAATACTCATTAATAACATAGCTAGCAGTGTCATTACAGACCAACCAGAATCAAACATTTCAGAGATCCATGTAATAACACTTATTAGTTCATGATTGACACTGATTGTCCTTTTTTTTTGGATTTAAACTGAAATGGTATCGCAATAACACAAACAAAGCATTTATGTCAGTTCTCAGACAATCAATTGTTGTGCTCCACTTGCTTCTTCATTAGATGACCATTGTAAGAACGGTCACACTGAAGGACTGTGTCTGAAAACAGCTGACACCACCACACAATTAACTCTCAGTCTGAGCTTGTGACCCAAGATTTTGTCCATCGATCAAAGAAACCTTCTACAATTCCCAAAATCTCTCTCAGCTGGCAAAAAATGATGCTGTACACACACTGGTAAACACCCACACAGGCCTACAGATTCCCTTGACATGACAACTGAGGGCTTAAAGAAGTTTCCTCAAACAATCACAGTATCTAATAATGTGACTTGTCTGTGGATTAGCTCTTTTGATAATCTTTTCGTAAAAATTTTACCTAATAAAAACTAGAAATGCAGAATATACCAATATTGACAATAACCATAATGTTTGTCACATTCCCGGCTCGTTCGTGCTGCTGAAGTGGATTAAAACCTTTCATCAAAGTTGTCCTAAAACTATTCAACTACACCCATTCTCATCCAGCTGAGAAAATAAAGATGTAGACAGCTAGACAGCAGAACAGTTTATGCATTAAAAGTCTCTTTGTTCGAAAGTAGAGTCAAACTAACATCATCAAAAGCTGTCAAAGCAAAGATAGAGGTCACATAATGCAATTACAAAGTATAAATAAATGCAAAACACCCGTGAATCACAAGCTGCAAGAAACTGTTAATTGACAGATATTTTTACAGTTTAATTATCTCTGAGTTTCCCAGTAGTAAATATGACTTGAGAGGCTGGTGTTCATGTACAATTATTTACAGTACAGTAAGTGACAGTTTAAATTGACCACTATCACCGCATGTGACGTCGCCGCAGGACTAATGCCCGATTCACAGACAGAGGGATGTGTCTGAAGTTGGGGCTGACGTCATCGTCATAGCAGCGTCAGCCAATGAAATTAGTCCGCAATCAGCTACTACATTAGCTGGTGTATTTGGTGTATTTGCATAACGCATTGTGATTGGCTGATGCTTCAGTTGGTGCTCAAAAAGTTTGCAGAAATCAACACCACTAAAGCAGTGCCATTAGATCCACATTGCAGTTAGGCCATGTCTGACGTCACCCATTTAAAGTGAATGGGAAGCATTGACGCTGACGCCCCGTGTGAATGGCGCTTAAGGGATTAGTAAAATATTTAAGGTGTAACGGCAGTTCGCAACAATGCTGCCAGGGGGCACAAAGGGACAAGATGCAAGTAGAAATATAGAAATATGCAATAGCTGTAAATACCCTGCTACAAGTAAACTAAGATGAAATAATGAAACAAGGCAATAAAATTCCTTCATAAACAATTAAAAATAGTTTACAAGCTTTAGTATCATTGTAAACTTAAGTGCAATGATGATTCATTTTGGAAATTAAATAAAAAGGAAAAAAAGGCATATATAAAATAAAAAAAAATAAAAAAAATAAAAAAAATAAAATAAAATAAAATAAAATAAAATAAAATAAAATAAAATAAAATAAAATAAAATAAAATAAAATAAAATAAAACAAATAAAGGGGCGCCACGGTGGCCTAGTGGTTAGCACGTTCGCCTCACAGCAAGAAGGTCGCTGGTTCGATCCCCGGCTGGGCCAGTTGGCATTTCTGTGTGGAGTTTGCATGTTCTCCCCGTGGTTGCGTGGGTTTCCTCCGGGTGCTGCGGTTTCCCCCACAGTCCAAAGACATGCGGTACAGGTGAATTGGGTAAGCTAAATTGTCCGTAGTGTATGAGTGTGAATGAGAATGAATGGATGTGTTTCCCAGAGATGGGTTGTGGCTGGAAGGGCATCCACTGCGTAAAACAAATGCTGGATAAGTTGGCGGTTCATTCCGCTGTGGCGACCCCGTATTAATAAAGGGACTAAGCCAAAAAGAAAATGAATGAATGAATGAAAAAAAAAATAATAAAATAAAATAAAATAAAATAAAATAAAATAAAATAAAATAAAA
>CAIGQQ010038154.1:14104548-14123681 GCA_903798035.1 Danio albolineatus
AAAAAAAAAATGGATTTAACTCCTTGAAGAGGCTAGCGCACATGTACAGGAGAGAAGAGAAGTCAATTTCACATTCAGAGAGCATCGCGGCCATTGGGGTAAGACGCAGAAAGAGAGAGTTGATCATACGGGAACAGACTGGCTTGATTTGATGCTTGATTGAGTTCTGTTTGAAGATCTAATCTATTTCAATTGTGATGAGCGGGAGGGAGGAAAAAACAGATGGGGACGACATGAGACGTACATTAAAAAGGGGGCGAAACAAGAGGGATTGCCCACGAGTGGAAGTCCTGCTCTCTTCTGAAGTTCTAAAGCTATTCAACCCTAGCAGATAAGAGGAAGGAAGGGATGAAAGTTAAAAGAAGAAGACCATAATGAGGGCCAAGGTGCAGAAAGACTTTTTGAATGTTCAGGGGTGGAATATGCGCCTCCTGTCAAAGAGGGAGAGAAGCCTCTTGGGGGCTTGTGTCTTGACACTCTCCCATCGTCAGAGCTACTTTGGCTAGATTTAATTAATATAAGAACAAAGTCGAATGATTCCACCTCTTCTCTCTCTATCTCTCTCATTCACTTCTCTCTCTTCCTGTATAGCTCCTCAGAGAGTGGGCTTCTGTGTGATAGATTCACTCTCCTCATGCTCTCTTGCACAAGGAGATCAGAGAAGACTAACATTTCTGCTGAGTGATTTTTGTTTTCTTTGGTTTTGTGTCACACTTTTGAGCTCTCGCTGTACTGATCTGATCTGATCTGAAGTCAGATACAGTATCATATTATTTTGGCTTCTAAACCAAATAACAGCTTTAATGGTTGCGATTAATTATATTACAATATAGTTATATCAAAATTATTTGTCTAAAACATTCAATTAAATCAGTATTTAATAATCTACGGTGGCTGATTGGTTAGCACTGTCCTCTCACAGCAAAAAGGTCACTGGTTTGAGTCCTGGCTGGGTCAGGTTGGCATTTCAGTGTGAAGTTTGCATGTTCTCCCTGTGTCCACGTGGGTTTTCTCCGGGTGCTCTGGTTTCTCCCACAGTCCAAAGACATGAGGTATATGTGAACTGAATGAGCTAAACTGGCCGTAGAGTGTGAATGTGAATGTGAGCGTGTATGGGTGTTTCCCAGTACTTGGTTGCAGCTGTAAGGGCATCCGCTGTGTAAAACCTATGCTGGATAAGTTGGTGGTTCATTCGGCTGTGGCAACCCCTGATGAATAAACAGACTAAGCCGAAGGAAAATGAACTGAAATAAAAAATTTATATATAATTTATTTATTATATTATATCATATTTAATTATTTAGAATATTAATTTATTATTTAATCAATTTATTAATTTTGTTGAAATGTTATCATTTGTTTTATACACATATTATTTTATTTATGTATTTAGCTTATCTGTGTTGCTGGTGCTTTTCCGCGGTTATCTAAATGCTGCACTTTTCATGATTAAAGATGACTCTTCATGCTTAAATTAACTGTTTTATTTCTTTGCCTAAGGGACAAATCTTGTTTCATATAAGTGTCAAGTTTCATATAAAATTCTTACAGTTTATTAATAATCTCATTTAAAATAATAACACAATATTTGGTTGTTATCAGTCAAATGAAAAAAACAAGTCAACAACATCTATCTTTCCACTGCAGAGGAAAAGGAAACTAAAGTGGCATTATGATGCCTTTACACTATCAGTTTAATGAAGATCAAATGTAGGATTTACTTACTTACTTACTCCCAGGGCACTTTATATTGAAGTTGATATTTAGCCGCACCATGTTGATATTTTTGTAATTGTGTTGGTTTTAATTTTCACAAAGTGGGTTGTTAGCCCATTGCTCAACCCCCAACCTGGAGGACCATGGCATACACATATATACTACAGACAATTTAGCTTACCCAATTCACCTATAGCGCATGTCTTTGGACTTGTGGGGGAAACCGGAGCACCCGGAGGAAACCCACACGAACACGGGAAGAACATGCAATCTCCACACAGAGATGCCGACTGACCAAGACGGGGCTCGAACCAGCGACCTTCTTGCTGTGAGGTGACAATACTACCCACTGTGCCACTGTGCTGCCCCTAATGTAGCATTTTCATTTCAAAATTACTTTAGATTACTTTTTAACAGAGTGAGCAATTTTTTCAACTGATTCATTCAAGAATGATATAAATGAATAATTGAATCGCTGACCAACTGTAGATCCATTCAAAAACACTGAATCACCGAAATAAAACTCAGCTATTTTGCTCGCTGTATAATTTTGTTTGGAACTAAATTTGTAGAACAGTCAACATTAACAATATTGTGTCTAAAATATGAGTCACGTAATATTGAATTATTATATACAGTATAATCAATGGGGGTGACACTGTGGCTCAGTGGTTAGCACTGTCGCCTCACAGCAAGAAGGCCGTTGGTTTGAGTTGGTTCAGCTGGAAGGGCATCCGCTGTGTAAAACATATGCTAGATAAGTTAGTTGTTCATTCCGCTGTGGCGACCCCTGGTGAACAAAGAGACTACACCAAAGGAAAATGAATGAATGAATGAATGAATGAATGAATGAATATAATCCATGTCAATTTCCAATCGTCTTGAAATTCGTACAAACATGAATCGTCACACAAGTACAGCTATATTTATGGGGATTTCCCATAGACACAATACATTTTATACAGTATAGACTGTAAATTCTAGTCCCCTAATTCTAAATCCCTCACTGAAAACTATTTACATTTTTACAATTTGAAATTACTTCCCTTTGTGATGTATAAAACTATTTCCCAATGGGGACCAAAAATGTCCAAACAAGGTCATAATTTACTGCTATTGCTATACTTGTGAGGACATTTGGTCAACCCAACATACTGTACACACACAGACAACTCTTAGAGAAAAAAAATAATAATCACACAAGCTTCACATGTAAAATCGCGCTAAAATCACATTTGAAACACATGGAACACACACAAAATCATATGAAAATGTTCTAAAACCACGCTTTACAGTTTTAACACGTGGAGCTCATATGGTGATGTCAAAATGCTAAATAAATAAATAATATTTTTTTAAAAATGTAAATCTTGTAGGAGGCATGGTGGCTCAGTGGTTAGCACTCTCGCCACACAGCAAGAAGGTCACTGGTTCAAGTTCCAGCTGGGCAATTTGGCATTACTATGTGGAGTTTGCATGTTCTCCCAGTGTTCGCGTGGTTTTCCTCCGGGTGCTCCGGTTTCCCCACACAATCCAAAGATATGCTCTATAAATTAATTGGATAAACTAAATTGCCCAAAGTATATGAGTTTGTGTGTGAATGTGAGAGTGTATGGGTGTTTCCCAGCGCTGGGTTTCAGCTGGAAGGGCATTCACTGCGTAAAAACATGCTAGAATAGTTCTCTATATATATAAATAATATATATATATATTATATATATATTATATAAATATATTATAAATAAGGGATGAAGGAAGTCGAAGGAAGATGAATAAATGAATGAATTTAAATGTTGGTGTGAGCTGGACATGTTTTCATGGTATTGAACCACATTCAACATTTATGGCCAGTCGCAGGGCAGTGACATTTTGTTATATCGAGTATTTGTAGTCCGGGTAGTTCGTTTGTCATTTTGAGTTAGTGCAGAGGGCTTGCTGCTATTGGTTTAGTGCCACAGAAAATGCACCTTAAAAATCTAAATATAACTTAGCAGGCTTTTAATTTATGATGTATCACATTTGTTATGATCCACAAGGTCAGGCTGAGCACTGACCAGAGTCGTAAAAACGAATTTGTTATATCAATCGCAGAAGGATTTGTGAGCTGCCTTTAAGAACTCCGCCTGAGCGTGTGTGTGTGTGTGTGCATGTGTGCGGCATAATCACTCGAGCTCGCAGCACTTCTGGTTAGTAGATTAGTTTGTGTCACCAGGGGTCCCTGCTTTCCTGAGGTCCCTCTGTTATTTCTGTCTGCTTTGTTTAGTGGTGTATTTGTTTCCTTGTTTATTATAGATCCTCCAGATTGTAAAATTGTTTTGAATATCAATGCCGCACAGACTCTTCAATATTCTCCTCAGGTGAGGGCTGATAAAATTCGTTTCATTCGGTGGAATCTTTGAGACGCTGATTCTTAATCACCTAATATCATGCCACAATGAACCGATCGCAGAGTTGTGAGTCAAGACCGCCTGAGATGAAAGAGAGAGAAAGCAAAAAGTGGTGCTAATTTATAGCTAAATATGATGGAAGTAATTGGGGAGGACTTCAGCGGGACCGGCGGAGCAGACACTGGATGCTCCTCAGATGGAGCATGATGGAACTTTTGTTCTGTCATACGAATTCCAATGTGCTCCCTCATGTATGAGTTCAGCACAAAACATCCGTCTTTTATTGCACTGTGGAAGTAAGCTCTTTTCTGCAAATGTGTTTTAGAACATGGTCAAATCACTTGCACTACAAACCAGTGTGTTCATGATTATACACTGAAATTACAATATTATGACAAGAAAAAATATATATATGATGAAGTAGACATGACAGCAAATGTTTTAGTTCATTGTAACTTATTAAACTAAGTTATTCATGTTCTAACTTAATTGTATAAGTTAAGCAAGCTGTTTTAAGTCAGTTTAACATACAGTAATATAAGTTCAATGGACTCATAAGGTTAATTTGATTCAGCTTAAAAATTTAAGGCAACCAGGATTTTTTTTAGTGTAAAAATGAATGGAAGTCAATGAACCAGATACAGTACATTAAAGTTACAGAGTCCACACATCTTCTTACATGAAAAATAACATGAATATTCTTAGATTTTTTAAAGAGTGCATTGATTCAATTGTTTAGTTTTATGATGTCTAGGCATGTGGCTTAGGTAAGTTTACAGACATCTCCAGAAACATTTTATACACATTTATAACCACAGAAATTACTCCTAGAATGAAAAGCTCAGTTTTGACCATATTTGGAATGGCCATGATGAGTATTTTACCACCACTAACAACAACAACAACAACAACAACAACAAAAGGTTTGCTCCTGAGTTATATTGAGGATGAAATTTAGCTTAAATTATAATTATACTTGACAAAAGGGACCAACAGAGATATATTCAGAATTGCATTTAAAAGATTCAACATATATTAAAACACAGGCAGGAATTAATATCAACCTCTGCATAAACAACTGAGTTTTATCAAATTTATTGGCATCCTTTCACTCTAGAAAGATCACAATAAGAGCTGAGTGATATGACACAATGCATAAATTTGTTCATAAACTCTGCAGTCTACATGCATTTGTTTCCTCATCATACACAACACACATATTAAACTTACAAAATATACATTTAACAGGGTTTACATGAGAACAAGGGAACAACGGCGTTTGGTGATGTCCATAATGTATTTCCATATTTCTAGGCATATCCAGATATCTTATTATATGGCACCTTTAATATCATAAGTAATAGATGCTTTCAAAACATTGCTTCATGTAACATCTTTGTCAATAATTTAGAACTTGTACATACCACCTAATTCAGTGGAAAATGCTTCTTTATATCATAACTGTTCTAAAATATTTTTAAAATTTCAATGGGCAATCTCAGTGAAATCCCCAAGGTAGGCCTGTCACAATATATATTTTTTGTTGTACGATATATTGCACCAAAATATATCCCGATAAACGATATTATTGTCATTTTAAGACTATTTTAGGCCACTCATTATATAATGCCAGAATGGCAACATAATAGCATCATAACGCAAGTACACTCTTCAAAAGAACACATAGTATTTTATTCTTAAGACTATTTAATTTAAGTCATTTTAATAATTTAATGATTAGGCATTGGAATCACAATGTGAAAACGCATATCCAAAACAAATAATAATAAATGTTAAATATAAATACTATAGTGTTTTTTTAACCATACTGACATTGACACCTCAAACAGAGATAGAGAAGTTGTACAAACAAATAGTTTTTTTATGTATGGGCGATATATATTGCATCACCAAAAATCATTGAGGTCATGTCCATGTATTGTGCGATAAGTCGATATATTGATTATTGTGACAGGCCTATCCCAAGGTGAACTACCAAAGCCAGCCTGATCTCACGAGAAAACATAAGTATCAGTCGTACGAAAATGTACGATTTAAAAAAGGAGGCGTGGCACCCAACCCCACCCCTAAACCCAACCGTCATTGGGTGATGAGCAAATCGTACTAAATTGTACAAATTAGATCGCACAAATTCATACGAATTAGCCACTAAATCAAAAGTTACGAATTGCCGTGAGATAGCGTTACCAAAGCAGTGTCCGTTTGAAAAGTCTTTCAAGAATTTCATTCAAAGTTAAAAAAGACTAGTTTCTCCAATTATTTCTTTAGTTTACAGTTTTTTAAAGTATTAAAGATGTTACGTTTTTCTCATATATGTAAAATAAATATGTACTTATGGCTGTTTAATCTAGATTTGCAGATTTTGTTTAATCCACTCACTCACGTGCTTATCAAATATATATATATTTATTGTTTGACTGTTTTTAATCTAGTTTTTGTTGCATTTATGACCGACAAGTATAACCAGTACATGGTGTTTTGACTGCTCTAAACAAATGATTCTGTTGATTCAAAGCTTCAAAAAGTTGATTTCTCCTATCACAGCTCTAGTACAAACGCACAACTGAACAGAGCTAAGTAGAGGATGGAAGTTTATATGGACAGCCCCTTGACCGGCTTAATTTTTGATAAAGGGTCTACTCACATGCACAGTTCTGACAGCTTTATAAAACAAAATTCAACCTAGTTGTAGTGCCTTACATCTGAGTGCATGAATGTACCAACATTTGAGCCGAAAACAAAAATTCATTTCATTACATTGTATACATTTATGAAGTTTACATCATGCTTATGTCAGCTCTCATCTCTCTCAGAGGACAAAACATTTAAATAAACAAATACATTCTAAAGCTCCCTGCATTAGCTTTACGTGCCCAAACAAACTCCTACACTAAAATACTGGCACTCTGAAGCCAAACGAACTAGTTGAAAAAAGAGAAAAAAAGGTTATAAATCGCCCCCACGCACACTAAGGTTCAGCATTTCAACAATTGGACCTTGAACGCTCTAGCAAATATTGGTGTAGGATGATTTTGAGGGCCTACAGCGCATTGAGTTGTAGAAAAACATGTTTCTGTCCTACTTAGGAACACATTCAGCTGGAGTTGAGGAGCTAAAACCAGACAGGACGAAGTGGGAGAGGAATTGGTGGCATTAGCTGGCACTACAGGCTTTAACTGGCATTTTCATGCAAATTCGGTTGGCACATAATGTAAAACTGTCTGCAGATGAGCTTTGAACGAGACCGGGAGATTTTGAAGGGTTTATGTTGCGATTGGATAAAAGCAAGCATCGTACTTCTTCATGCACAAAACAACTTTCAATTTCCAGCCATTCAGAGATTACAGTGAACACAAAAGGAACAAAACAGTGTGTTGTACACTAACCTGTAAACAAGAAAACGCTTTCGGACTATTGACCAGCGCATGAATGGGGCATAATCCCTCGAGCCGGAGTCTTTCTGTCAATAAAGCACAGAGACAGACTCTTGATAGATTTTAACGGAGGGGAACAAGGAAGGTAAGGGGAACAAATCCACAAGCATCATCATTTTGCAAAGGATTTATAGAAGACCTTCCCTTGAAACATCACAAAGACGCTCATTCATCCTGTGAACGCTGCCAGGTCCCCGAAGCACAATCCATCTGCAGCTGCCTCAGAACCACAACTATGTCAGTTGACCCCCTCTGTACAACTTTGCCCTTTTTTTGACAAACAAACAGCCATTTTGGCTCAAACAGAATGTTGAAGAACAGAACACCATCCTTTACGTGTACAATCAATAAAGAGCACTGGAGGGAAGATGCTCACAGATCCTTTTATTGTGGAAGACAGACTGACAGCAGGTCAGCAGAGTTCCCAGGTCTCACGAAAGAAAGGATCCCAGCTTTAATCAGAATTTGCCCAAAGCCAGGCCACAGTCAGAAACAATATGCTAACGTTTACTAAGTCTCCATTTTAAGCATTTTACACTGAAATGCATGTGCAGAAAAAAAATCATTTCATCTTGGAATAGATGTGAGGGCTTGATTTTACTCATCAGGAATTGACTGGAAAAGTAAAGCAAGGTATTAGAAGTATTAATAAACTACATACTCTATACAATAGCAGCAGGATTAAGTAAATGATGTGCTTGACTGTGTGATGCAAAATCATAAATATTTAAAATTATAAAAATATTCATAAGTTTTTTTTAAATTATACTAAATGATAGAAGTTTAGCAAAATGGATATGGTAATTTTTAAAAAGTGTTTATATATTCACAAGATATATACATAATATCCCCCTCACCATTACACCACCACCAGCCTAAACCCCAGATCCAAAGGCAGGATGCATCCATGCTTTCATGCTGTTGACGTCAAATTCTGACCCTACCATCTGAATGTTGCTGCAGAAATCGAGACTCATCAGACCAGGCAATGTTTTTCCAATCTTCTATTGTCAAACTTTGGTGAACCTGTGTGAATTGTAGCCTCAGTTTCCTGTTCTTAGCTGACAAAAGTGGCACCTGGTGTGGTCTTCTGCTGCTGTAGCCCATCCTCCTCAAGGTTCAACATGTTGTGCGTTCAGAGATACTTTTCTGCATACCTCGGTTGTACCGAGTGGTTATTTGAGTTACTGTTGACTTTCTATCAGCTAGAACCAGTCTGGACATTCTCTTCTGACCTCTGGCATCAACAACAGAGCCCAGAGAACTGACGTTCACTGGATATTTTCTCTTTTTCAGACCATTTTCTGTAAACCCTTGAGATGGTTGCGTGTGACAGTCCCAGTAGATCAGCAGTTTCTGAAATACTCAGACCAGCCCATCTGGCACCAATAACCATGCCACGTTCAAAGTCACTTAAATCACTTTTCTTCCCCATTCTGATGCTCGTTTGAACTGCAGCAGATCGTCTTGACCATGTCTACATGCCTAAATGCATTGAGTAGCTGCCATGTGATTAGCTGATTAAAATTTTGCATTAATCCACAAACAGACAGCTGTACCTAATAAAGTGGCCAGTGAGTGTACCACATGAATGTAAAAGCTGTGATGATTGTACATTTAAATAGATAATAATTTAATTAATTAATTACAAAGTAATATTAAAATTATTATATATTATTGCTATAGGGTGGTGCTGTTGCGCAGTGGGTGGCACTGTCGCCTCACAGCAAGAAGGTTGCTGGTTCAAGCCTCCGCTGGGCCAGCTGGCATTTCTGTGTAGAGCAGGGATCACCAAACTTGTTCCTGGAGGTCCGGTGTCCTGCAGATTTTAGCTCCAACCCTAATCAAACACACCTGAACAAACTAATCAAGCTCTCACTAGGTATACTTGAAACATCCAGACAGGTGTTTACAGACAAGTTGGAGCTAAACCCTGCAGGACACCGGACCTCCAGGACCGAGATTGATGATCCCTGGTGTAGAGTTTGCATGTTTTTCCCATGTTCGAGTTCCCAAGTTTCCTTTGGGTGCTTCGATTTCCTCCACAGTCTAAAGACATGTGGCATAGGTGAATTGGTTAAGCTAAATTGTCCGTAGTGTATTTGTGTGAATGAGAGTGTATGGGTGTTTCCCAGTGCTGGGTTGCAGCTGGAAGGGCATCCGCTACGTAAAACATATGCTGCATAAGTTGGCAGTTCATTTAGCTGTGGCGACCCCTGATGAGTAAAGGGACTAAGCCAAAAATAAAATGAGTGAATGAATGTTATTGCTATGTATAAGTGAATGTGACATGTAACAAGGACACTGTAAAACAGTGTTGCCAAATATTTAGCGTTTGCACAAATCAATAATTAGAAACATACATGTTATTTGTATTTTTGTTTTACATGTTGAGGTTAACACAGTGACATATTCAATCTTAACTTCATGTTGACTATAAAAGCCAATAGAAAAGTTCATTATGAGTAATAGAAAATAATATTAATTTTAAATAAAACTTCAACAAAAAGTATGTCAGAAAACAATAGAGCCAAACAGAATACATAACATTAATTTTGTCAGAAAAACAGAGGATCAGCGGAGCCCTTCAAAACTGCTTTTAATGTGTTTACTTACCTTTTTTTCTTCCCTTTACAACCTCTTTTGGTAATCACTGTTATGCGGCTTTTTAGAGTGCTTCTGTTGGCGTAACTCTTTATTATCAGACAAAGAGAAGCCGTATAAATGGACAGAGGCAGAAGCGCTCATTGCCAGGTCAAGACAATGAGGAGTGGAGATGTGCATCCATTTGGCCACGGCACACAAAACTAACACACAAAAACCAGGGAAAAGAGGAGAGGGCCGGACTGATGAAAAGAATACATGAATAGGAAGATAAATATATATTTAGGGCATATAAATGGATGAAAACGGAACAGTTGGATAAAAAAACATGAAGAAATGAAGTGAAATCTAGTCGAATAATACACATTTTCCAAGTTAAGATGCTGAACATGACATTTACTTCATATGTTCTTCAGATATGGAAAAGAAGTCATGGTTATTCTTAACTTTTTTGACTCCAAGGTCTCACATTTAACACAATAATAGTAATAGGCGACATGAACTTTCCAGAGGGATAAGTTTTTGAAAAGTTTTGAAATAAAATATTTTAGAGATTAATAAACACACAGAGAAAAATGTTAAAATAATACAAAAATCTGAACGAATGCTGAGCTGAATACGACATTTATTAATATAAAAAACTTTTAAAAGCAATCCTTTATGACAATGTTTTATATTATGTTATAACAGTGAACTCAAAAACTCCATGGTGCCATAATTTTCCTAATTGTTCATGATTTACTAGATAAAGATTTCAGATATGGGTTTATAGACTTATTTTATACTTAAAATGTCTAGACCATAAAATGTTTTATTGATGGACAGAACTACAGAAATACATATCTACTATAAAAGTCTAAAAAAAAGAAAGAAAAAAAAGCAAAGAAATCCATGGACATGCATACAAATTCTCATCACTCTGCTGTTTTGCAAAAAAAAAAAAGGATGTTCATGTAAATATCTGTTATGCCCCGTGGCTCACAACAAGGACCTAACAAAAAAAAAGGGATGCCCAAAAAAGCCCAAATCATATAACACTATAAAAGAAGCAGTTTTAACCAGCTTAAAGCAAAAATATGTAAATGTAGCAGTCAGGAAATCAGTGGTGTTTAAGATGTAGGTGCATGCATGAATATGTTATGTACTGTACCAATGTTGGACATAATAATGAAATATAACATTCATTCATTTTCTTTTCGACTTAGTCCCTTTATTAATCTGGGGTTGCCACAGTGGAATGAACCGCCAACTTATCCAGCATATGTTTTACACAGCGGATGCCCTTCCACCTGCAACCCATCACTGGGTAACATCCATACACTCTCATTCACACTCATACACTACGGACAATTTAGCTTAGCCAATTCACCTATAAGCACATGTCTTTGGACTTGTGGGGGAAACCGGAGCACCTGGAGGAAACCCACGCGAACACGGGGAAAACATGCAAACTCCATACAGAAACGCCAACTGACCCAGCCAGGGCTCAAACCAGCGACCTTCTTGCTGTGAGGCGATTGTGCTACCCACTGCGCCACCGTGACGCCATTAAATATAACAACAACAAAAAATCCAGTCCAAAGCAGCACCCTCTTCAAAATGCCATGATATTTTTAAAGGGTCCAGAGAAGTTGTTAACAGGTGTTTCCTATACTGTAGCAGTTAGAATAAGGTGGAGTCATCCACTTAATCCTAACTAGATGGACTCCACTATGTCATAGGATATCACAATATCATATGGGTCAGTTTGACCAGCAAATGTTCGGGGTAAAACATATGCTGGAATAGTTGGCGGTTCATTCCGCTGTAGTGACCCCTGAAATAATACTAAGCCGAAGGAAAATGAATGAATGAATGAATGAATGTTTTGGTTTTTATGGTATTTTTATGGATTTTATGTCAGCCGTCTAAATACCCTTTAAGTGTTTATATACTTGTTGCATTTTGTAGTTGTTTTTAATCTATATTAATATTAAATCTATAATCTATATTTATTCTATATCTCTGTGATACAAACATTCAAATATATAAAAGTACCTGAGATTTGAATATAATACAAGGGTTATGTCACTTTTATGATACATAATTAACACTAAATGACCTAAAAGGTGTTTGACGGCAGCTCACAGAACATCTTTACCATTCTATAATCCATGACCTTCATTCAACCAGATGATCACATCGGAGTGCTCATGTTGGCCAATTATAGCTACAGTATCTTGCCATCTTCTTCCAACATCTAGTTGATTGGTTTGAGGTCATGACTCCTATCAGTCGAGTCTTCCCGAGCTAATTTTACCTAACCATGCTCTGTAAAGGCCTGTGGACTCAATCATTGCCATGCTGAATCAAAAAAAAAGCTGTTAACACTTTCTACGAAGCATGTATATATAATGCGTTATAAGTGTATTCCTAACACATTATAATGAATGCATAATGGCTTATAAACAATTGTATAATATTGTATCATCTAATATACAGTTTCCTCTTGTGAAATTTGTATTCTTTTTTTTATTATTCTCCAAGTGCTCTTTAAAACACCAAGGAAATTTTCACAATATAAGACTTATATTATATATGTTTTTTTTTCTAGAAAAAAGCTGATTATTTTTATTTATTTTTATAAACAGTTCAGTACTATCCTTCAACAGTGACATTTGTATTATTCATTCATTCATTCATTTTCTTTTCGGCTTAGTCCCTTTATTAATCCGGGGTCGCCACAGCGGAATGAACCGCCAACTTATCCGGCATTTGTTTTACGCAGCGGATGCCCTTCCAGCCACAACCCATCTCTGGGAAAACATTTGTATTATATTGAACTGAATTAGTTTTAAGTTCATTAGAATAACACCAGCATTCTACTGCTACTCTCCTGATTGGCTGATTTGCTGGAATGCTCCACTATCTGAAATATTACACAATACAGACACAATGTGAAGTTTACTTATAAACTAATTTCGAAAGGATAACGTGCTTATGATTGCTTGCAGCTGGTCCCTCAATATTCAATTTATCATTCACCAATCAGATGATTCCTAAGCCACTATAAATACCCTAAGTTCCATATAACAGCCATCTTTGTTTTGAAGAGTCCCCCCTTCCACCCCTACTCCTCCTCCTTTCCTAGATGGGTGGCACGGTGGCCCAGTGGTTAGCACTGTTGCCTAGCAGCAAAAACGTCACTGGTTCTAGTCCTTACCAAGCCAGCCGACATTTCGGTTGGAATTTACACGTTCTTCCGTGCTCACGTGGGTTTACCCTGGGTTCCCCGTTTCCCTCCCACCATCCAAAAACATGCAACTTAAGTTAATTGACTAATCCAAATCAGCACCATAGACATGCTCCTAGTAAGTAGTTATCTAAGTAAGAAGTAAGAGAAATCACTATCTGTTCTCTAGTTCTCGAGATCTACCTAAGCTCAAACTCCCCTCTTGCCTTGCAAACGAGAGGGAGCCCCAGGCTCGAGGATCTTATAAGCTCAGGGCTCTCTCCCGGGAAATCATGCCAAACAAGCTTTATAATCAATCATCAGCTAAGTGTGAACTCTTGAACTACATTTTAAAAAGCATTATAGAAATAAAAATGAACTGAATTGAATGAAGTAGTATGGAGACAGTGAAATTACTTATTTCTTTGGTTTGACCATTCAAAACATTTGGGATAATGCAAGAACATAAGTCAACATAATTTTTAACCCTTTTATAATGGTTTTTGGATATTTGGATAAAAATAAATCTTACATATTATGCCTTTAAATCCCATGTAATGTATTACAATAGTAGGGTTCCAAAGAGTGTTACCAAAGAGGCTTTCACAATGTTGGAAACATAAAATGAAACTAAAAGCCCTCCTCGACAACACGGGGGAATGGGAGTGCATTATTCATCATCAACAAAATTTGACAGTTGGAACGCCACATTTGGGCAGGGAGTATCTCGTGGCAATTGCCAAAACTTCAGTTGTGTGCCAGGAAAGCGTACTTTCGAGAATAGGGGTGAGCTTTACAAAACACTGCAGCCAAAACTTTCTATGATGATATTCAACTGGAAACTCATTCTCAGAACCCAAGCCGGGATTGGTCCATTTTGTAAGCTAATGCAGCCTAACATTTCACAGCTGTTGCTGCTTGTAGATGTGTCCAATTCTCAATAACAGCACTTACGCTTGACCCAGGCAGCTCTGGCAAGGCAGAAATGTAACAAAATTACTCGCTGGAAAAGTGGCGTACTAGTGCGGCGCCATGCTGAAAGTCATTTAGCTCTTCTGTATGGGTTATTGTCTTGGCAGCGGGATAGCCGACACCGCTAATTAGAAAGAGTGTCCATTTGGCAATGGCATCAAGAAACAGAGAAATGAATAATATCCAACGGCATGCCAAATACTTGGCGCATGATCATATCTTTGCCTAGATTTCAAATTACTACCTCAGATCAGAATTGTAAATAAGTGAATGTTACATGCCATTTTTGAACGTCTCATTCTCAGGTGTTGACATACTTGTTTAGCGATACGATCACAAGTGTTGATCTGATTTGATCTGATCTGAATGAACCATTTTTTCCACCTTAGATTGGTTTCTTTAACAGGAGTCTCTGCACTCTATTGTTAGCTTGTCTTAGATTGCTGTGACTGTGTGTTATGGCAAGAACCAATTAGACTATATTAATTTTTCAAATAAAGGTTTGATTCATTGATCAACTCAATGATTTTAATGATGTAAAATAATGTCTCTATTACACTGTACTGATAGCAGAGACACACTGGACCTCTGAATCACTCAAAACCCACAGACATCAAGAATCAGCATATGAATCTCAATAATGGGGTCAAATTTCTTGCCACAGTGCATGAGTCGTAGAGTCATAGATGAGTGTTGTATGATATTCCAAGCAATGATATGCAACGCAGCATGAAGCATGTCACCATTGTTGAGATACATATGCTGATTCTTGATGTATGTGTGTTTTGAGGTCATGTTCAATGTGTTTTTAAAAGCTGACAGAATGTTTTTTTTTTTTTTTTTTTTTTTGCCAGTTGAGTGAAATCAACACAACATTAACATCATATTACAAGATTCAAATCACTGGCAAGATCAAAACTGCTAAAATATGATGTCACATTCACTTTGCTTTTAGTCTGTCTCATCATAACACACTTTAGCAGATAGATAGAAACTAAGATGAGGAGAGAAGAATCAAAGACACCTAGTAAAGCAACCACTCTTCACAGCAGAGACGAAATTAAAGTCAAACAGGTTAGTGATAAGTGGAGCCGGTGCTTTTTGTTGAGTTGTTCAATGATCCTCTGCTGAGATTTTGAGAGGTTTGTGTTAATTCAATTATAGCTGTTTAGTTTTACTTCATGTACAAACTTTGATTAGTTTAATGCAATGGGTTGACATGCAATTTTCTAGTTACAGTAAGTCAACTATTTGAGTTGACAGTGCACCAGTGAAGGCAAGACACTGTTTTTATGCATCTGTCAGTTCTGAGACTGTCAATTCCTGATCTTTTATCATTTTCATCGAGTGCTTTTTAATCAATGGAAAGAAAACATACAAAGTACACTTTTAAGTGTTTTTATTATTTCACTTGATCAATTCACATCAAGAGAATTTCAATTACAATACAATAATTACAATCATTTTGAAGGCTGTTTTGCCAAAATATTTTTTTTTCTGTCACACTGAGATCTCCGCTTCACTAAACTGCATAGTTGTATTTATATCTTTATTCTGAAGGTTTTTATAGAAGGATATGTTCATATACAGCATTTGTCTCGTTATAACAGAATTTGTTTAAAAAAAAATGTTTGGCTGTTTTGAATTATGAATTATGGAGTGATAAATAGATACAACCAAAACACCAACTTTGGACCTCAATATATCAAATATATTGATAGATTATTTTTTTGTGTGCTAGAAATGTATGCAAATTAGCACATATTTGAAGTAATGACTTACGTATTTGTATAATAAAAAGGTTATTAATTCTTAATGTAATCAACCAAATATGGAATACATTGACTTGCCTTATATTACAAGGGCCTACTGTATAAGTTACAATCAGCTCTATACATATTGTGTCACCACAGATGGAAGATATCCTTGCTACTTTCTAAGGTAAACACACATGATCATATATAGTGAGTGATAACAAAATTGAGTTACTGGGACTTCGGTGCAATATTACAATATTAGATTTAGTGTTTCAATTAACAGTGTAGCTGTGTGTACTGTATGTGTTTGAAGCAGAGGAAAAAGTTTGAACACACGAGAGCATCGACTGAACCTGTTGCAGATCTCACCTGCTGTGTGACTGATGAGCTGCACTCAATCACACCTTACTGTGACTTTCAGACACCGTCAGCTTCAGGGGGTCAAGAAGACAATGCTGTTGCTGTTTTGTAATTGTTTATTGATTTGTTTGTTTAGAATTGCTTTTATTAACTATACATTTTTAAATTTTGTAAAAACGAAATGTATGAAGATCTAATTTTCAGAAACCATCCCTTCATTGCACACACAAAAAAGGTTATTTTCATCAAAGACTATAGAATGCACAATCATTAATATTGTTTTAAATTGGGAAAACTGCAAAGATAACGAGGTGTGATGGAATATTGGTCACAAAAATATGGCAGAGCTGCAGTAGCACTTATGTGCAAAATGTTATTGAGTGTCCGTTCCTATTTACAGTCTTTACAATCCATGAAAAGTGTTCAAGTATATGTACAAGTGATATCTGTAAGAACACATTAAAATAGGAAACCAGGAAAACGAAGGAAAAAACAACAACAAGAAAATAAATAGATGTATGCTATATATATTACAGGACTTTGCTGGTCAAAGCGGTAACACTTTATTTCGATGGTCCATTTGAGTATTAGTAGACTGTCTACTTAATATCTGTTGATACTGACATTCAACAGACATTTAACTGACTACAAGAAAATTTGCAAGTAAATGTCAACCTTAGACCCTAGACTAGCCCTACCCCTAACCCCAACGCAAACCCCAACCTAACAGTCTACTTATAATCTAATGAGAATTAGTTGCAATGTTACTTAAATTCAACAAACGGACCATCAAAATAAAGTGTGACCGTCAAACCTATCACAAAAGCGTACTGTAGAACTGAAGTCATGGTCACACTGGACTTTTCTCCCCATAGACTTCCATTCTACACATGCAAATGCGTCAGACCAAAAATGCAAGCTCGTGTTTTTTAAGTTCACTGCATTGCAAAGTTCAAGTTTGGTGAACTCTGACCTGCAAAATTACATCACTGCATGAGACCAACCGTAATTTCAAATATGGATCAATTGCTCACTTTTTAAAATGTCTAACCATCTTGTTTAATCCTGCATCTTTTTGCAGTGCCATACCACAGAATTTTGCATCCTCAAACTCTAGTTTGACTGTGGCATAAGTCATGTCTGGCTTATGCACTAGATGCTCCATTCCTGTCACGATCACCAGCGATCTAACAGCCATAGATTGCTGGTAAAAATACACACACACAAACACACACACACACACACATCTCATGAACTACAAATCTGCTTGTAAACGGACTACAAATCCAGTCATGCAACACACACACACACATTCCTGCTCCAAGTCACCATTGATTAGACTGTCACAGCTAAAGCTGCATCTGGACTGATTACTGCACTATATAAGCAGCACAAACACACAGTCATTGCTGAGTCTTGTTTACTGTAAAGTGACATTACAACCTGTTTTCCTTTGATTAGACTTGCCATGTTTTGATCCTCGCCCTGCTTGTCTGTTTACCCCTGTCTACTACCTGCCTTGTTGACCTTCTGCCTGTTACTTCGACTACGATTCTGGAATGCCTGTATACAATACATGTGTTTGCACCTCTGTTGACCACTGCTTTACTGACTTCACAAATAACCCTGCGTTTGGATCCTCACCTCCGTTGTCAGTGTCACTTCCCCATGTTACTATTCCAGTGTGACTTCGAAATGTCTTTAGGTGAGTATTATGATAATGCACTTATATACATGATCACATACATAACATTCATATAAACTTTAGCATTATAACAGGTATATTTTTAACAATAATACCACATATTACCTAATACGTGCGTCATTTATGTACTTTATGACTACACAAATGACTTGCCTTAAAGGGACTTTGTTTTATACATTAAATATATTGTTTTTATTGCTTCTGTAACTCCTAAACTCTAAAGTTAAAACACAGACAGTGCCTAAAATGAATATTCTGTAAACATGCCCGAAACCACAACATTCGTTTTATTAATTTGATTAATTTCAATAAATGATAATACCATTTTCATTTTTTACTGAGACTAGGCGTCATCAGTGTATCAAAGCCAACTAAAACAATTTATAATGCAATAATTTATAATTAATCTACATCTAGTCTGTCTTATTTTAGTATATTTGTATTTCTTTACGAGACATAAATGAGAAAAAGTCCCTCTTTTAAAGCAAATTATGATTTTGTTTAATATTCAGATACACTGCATTTGGGTTTCTTGTTCAAAGTCTGCCTTTAAACTTGTCAAACATAAAATTTAACAGCATGTCTGCTTATCTTGAGAAAGGGTCAACGGTTCATTTGATGTATTGGATAGCTTGATGTGTCCGCATGTACATTAGCTGTCTGGTAAAAGCTGTCTGAATAAATTGTTTCAGAATTCACTGTCTAATGTGCTTCACACTATGAAGAAGCTCTCTGTACCTCACATAAACCTGAGGATAGAAGCAACCTGGTCACATTGGTCTAGATTGGTTTTAGGGGCATTTTGGAAACTTTGCAGCAGGTCAGGATGGGAGACCAGGTAAATCACCTTAAACCAGTCCAGCAAACACCCTTAGGCTGGGTTAAAGTGTTCTTTTCAATGGGCCTGCTTCCCATCTACTGAGTAGAGCCCTGCACGGGCCTTAAATCTAAGCCCGAGCCCGACCC
>CAIGQQ010038154.1:14153976-14185421 GCA_903798035.1 Danio albolineatus
AATAATAATAATAATAATAATAATAATAATAATAATAATAATAATAAAAGATATGCTGATTTGTGTCTGGTGTGCGATGAACTTTAAAAGTGCAGTTCTGAACTTTAAAAGTGCAGTTCTCCGCCAGTCATCTATTCACAGCAGATCAGAACGCAAAAATGCGGGATATAAAGATTATTAAATGTATTCAATGCTTCCCTGAAGAGGCATAAGGTCAGTTTAAACATGACACCTGACAAAAGTCTTGTCATTGATCCCAGTAGTAAGAGCAACAAATAATAGCTTGACTTCTAGTTGATCATTTGGAAAAGTGTCAGCAGGTATATTTTTTCCAATTAATCATCTGTTAAACTGCATCCCAATCTGGGACGTAACGACTGGGGGGTCACGTCCCCCTCACTTTTAGAGACAGACCATTTAGCAGGTGATTAATAATTATATGAACGTAAACTTTAGGATATCATTCAGCTGTCCCCCCACATTTAAAATGCCCGCTACGCCCCCGCTCCTAATCATCACAAATACTGCCCAAGACCTACTGGAACCTACATTGATTCTCAGAGATTCCCCATAAAATCCGTCAAGTTTGGTGAAGGAACAATCATGGTTTGGGGTTACATTCAGCAAGGGGGTGTGCCAGAGATCTGCAGAGTGGATGGCAACATCAACAGCCTGAGGTATCAAGACATTTGTGCTGCCCATTACATTACAAAACACAGGAGAGGGCAAATTCTTTAGCAGGATAGCGCTCCTTCTCATACTTCAGCCTCCACATCAAATTTCCTGAAAGCAAGGAAGGTCAAGGTGCTACAAGATTGGCCAACCCAGTCACCAGACATAAACATTATTAAGCATGTCTGGGGTAAGATGAAGGAGAAGGCATTGAAGATGAATCCAAAGAAGCTTGATGAACTCTGGGAGTCCTGCAAGAATGCTTTCTTTGCCATTCCAGATTACTTTATTTATAAGTTATTTAAGTCATTGCAGAGATGTATGGATGCAGTCCTCCAAGCTCATGGGTGTCATACACAATATTAATTCTTTTTCCCCTGCACCATGACTTTATAATCTCTACTGTACATTATTTCTGTTAGGTGACAAGACTTTTGTCTAAGCAAAGTCAGACCTCATTGTCCTAATTAAATAATAAAAAATCAAGGCATGATCATATTTTATTTTGGCAAAATAAGTGTAATCTAGAGGCCTTTGCCTTTCGTTTAAGCCACTTCTGATACTAAATGATCAACTAGAAGCCAAGCTCATTCATTCATTCATTTTCTTGTCAGCTTAGTCCCTTTATTAATCTGGGGTCGCCACAGCGGAATGAACCGCCAACTTATCCAGCATATGTTTTACGCAGCGGATGCCCTTCCAGCTGCAGCCCATCTCTGGGAAACGTCCATACACACTCATACACTACAGACAATTTAGCCTACCCAATTCACCTATACCACATGTCTTTGGACTGTGGGGAAAACCGGAGCACCAGGATGAAACCCACGCAACCACACGGAGAACATGCAAACTCCACACAGAAATGCCAACTGGTTCTAACCAGCGACCTTCTTGCTGTGAGGCATACGTGCTACTCACTACGCCACCGTGCGCCATAAGCCAAGCTATTATTTGTTATTCCTGAAAATTGGATATGTGGCAAGACTTGACAGGTAGTGTAAATTGTGAAATTTGCCATGTAGGTTTAAGATTGTGTAAGTTAAAGTGTATGCTGAGTGCTACATGTGTGTGAGAGAGAGCGAGAGAGAAAGAGAGACAGCAGGCACAGACACAAGCTGAGCATCAGAGCTGAGCTCATTAATATTCATAACCATTCCAAATATGGTCAAACCCAGGCTTTTCGTTCAAAGAGTAATTCCTGTTGTTATAAATGATAAAACCAGTGCTAGTTATTTGTATAGGTATTAACTTACCTAAGCCACACACCTGTTATGTAGATACTGTATCAGAGAACATTTTAACATACTGAATCAATGCACTTTATGGCACTTTTAAAATAAGTGCAGCACTGCTACAAGACAACCAAAATCCATAAATGTGAAGAAAAACCAGAAGACCGATAGAAAAGAAAGGGATACAAAGAGAGAAAGCATATTTCATTAGCCAGGTCAGGTTGTAATGCTGCTCTCTCTGTCTCTGTCTTGTCCTTGCTGGCAGCCTCAGGCAGAGGCACAATTGCACATTCATTTGATATCTGAGAGCAGCTTTCTCGAAATCACTTTCTCCCCAGCAAACTCTCACCTGGTCCTTCCCCAAGACAGCATCCCTCCATCCTGACATCCTCCTAGCATCCATTACACATGCTAGCATACGGACAAACTCGCAGGCCAAACCAGTGGGAGATTGTTTTGCCACAGCGAAGGGCAGAATGCATATCCCCCCAAATGCTCTGGAGTCTCTTTAACCACGGCCACAATTTAATGTTTCATTTCCTCGGACCCCCTTCCAATCTCTACCTTTCTCTAGCTTTTATTTTGCCCATGTCTTGCTATCTCCCGCGCCAATGTTTTGTTTTCTGTTGTGTGACATGTTTTTGCTTTCTCTAATATACCTGAGCGTTATCATGGCATCATCCGCGGATACACAGACAGAGGGTTGGAGGGAAAATGGGAAGCAAGCAAAGACTCTGAGCTCGGACTGTCAAATAGGTACTTTAAAGAGATGAAAATCCTGTCAGCATTTGCTCAACCAAATGTCCTTCCAAACCTGTTTTGCTTTCTTTCTTCTGTGTAACAAAAAAAAAAATTGGTTGCCAAATGTTCAGGCTGGCTTTTTGTCCTTATACAATAGCCAAAGGTCAATGGGTTGACAAAAAGGAAAATAAAAGCAGACAAAACTATCATAAAAGCATGCATTCTATGCAGCTCTTTCACTATATCCCCAGGTTTTCAGATGACACACAGTCCCTTTGTGTGAAAAGCAAGCACAGAAAATCTTACCTTTAAGTCGTGTCCTTGTCCTTGAATACAGCATGTCCTTGTTAGCCATAGTAACATTTCCTTGCACAAATTTAAATAATAAAAAAAGAAGAAAATAAAAATTTAATGATGATATAATTTAATACTTTTATTCAGTTAAAAAAGTGTGAATATTAAAATAGTACATTGATCTAATTAAAAGACCTTTACATCATTAAAGAATCATTTTATATACATTCACATTTAAATTCATCACAGAATCCTCAAAACTTCCACAAAAATGTTGACTAGAACGACTGTTGACTCTGATCATATAAAAAGTTTTCAATGTTTTTTAAAGTATCATGTGAAGAATAATAACTTTTGAATGTAGTCTTGTCATAAAAATGACATTTTAACATTTACTTAAAGTGTATCAGCATTAGTAAAAGCATTTTTCAATCATTTATTTTTTTACGTTTGTGATCCTGGACACACAAAAATCTGTCAAAATTGTTGGTTTTTATTTTATTCCAAAAATCATTAGCACAGTAAAAGTCATGAACCATGAAGAACTTTTACAAATGTTCTATTGTAAATATACAATGCTAAGATCTTAATTTGGACAATTTCAAAGCCAATTTTCTCTGTAATTTCTCTGTAATATTCTCTAATTATTGTCTCTCGACCAAATATTGCCCTTTGCTAACAAACCATAAAACAATAAAAATCTCATTTATTCAGCTTTCATGTGATGCATATGCAAAATGTAACCCTTATGACATTTGTGTATATACTGTAATTTCTATGCTTTCAGAGTAAAACAGGCATACCGTAAGGTTAGATTTAGGTTGCGATGTCAGATGTCAGGTTTTGATGTCCAATATCAACATCGAACGACATTGATATTTGGTTGTTTTTAAGTTGTGTTGATAAGTGACCAAAATCGAGCCAACATCTTAAGCCAGCCTCATATTGACATCAAACACTGACATTTATTCGTCAGGAATGGCAACCAAAATCCAACTTTTGATAGATGTCATAGTGGTAATGTCCACATAATGTCAAGCTATAACATCATTAGATCTTAATATTTGGTTGCTTTTAGGTTGCGTTGAAAAATGACCAAAATGAAACGTCTGTCCAACGTTGGACACTAACGTCGAACCGGATTTTCAATTTCACCCGAATTGCAACGTCCCAGGGCATTGGGGAACAACGTCAATCTGCCGTCATGTTGACGTCCTGTGCCTGCTGGGAGAATTCATGCTAGTTATTCTGGTCAACTAGCATTACCAACACACCAGCATCCATAAACCTACCCTCTGCTGGTCTTCTCAGCAGAGATGCTTAGCATTATGCAGGTGGTTCAAAATGACAAAGTGGGAAAAAGTTAAAAATAAGAGGAGAGAGGATTACAAAGACCGCTGTGATGATTTCAGAAAGGTCACCAGGAGATCACAGTCATGCAGACCCTTACGCAAATTCACACAAAGACAAGTTAATTAAGGCATGTTTAGGGGACCGCGGCTCTCTCTGCATGGGGGCTGCAGTGTTTGCGTCTTCCCTTTTCTCTTTGTGGGATTGATGAAGCTCCCCTGAGCGACTAGTGATGTCTGTTTTTGAGGCACAGTGGGAAACGTTATGTGGGCTTGAAGCTGTGCGTATGTGTGCGCGTGCTAGCGAAGGGAACAGTGGGAAGCGGAACGCCACTGTAATTATAATTTCATATGATGCTGTGTTGATCAGAGTTTGATAAGGAGGAAGGAAAAAAAAGATCCCTAAGCGTGTTTGTGCACAGTCGCACATATCCGCAAGGGACAAGCAGATGTTTTATGTATGTGTATATGCACAGAGGGTGTGTTAGCTATAAGGAAGATCTACTAAGTGGGTCAATGTGTCTTGTCCTGCTGCGCCAGTACATGTGTATATGTGTGTGTGTGATGTATAGGTCTTCAAACCTAAGATCTAGAAAGAAAGCTTGCATTGAAGCCTTGAAGTCTACTCCAGGCAAACGCACGGAAATAAGCAAGAAATTGCTCACAGATTCATTAGGGAGGTCTGAGGCATTAGTTCACTCTCACTGGCAAAGTGAGAAGATGGAAATGTAACAAGATGGAACCACGGCACAATAGGAAAAAAAGAAACCGAAATTACTCTCTCTCGCATTCGCTCGCCCACTCGCTCATACTAAAAAGCACTATACAAAAGTACAAAGACGCTGTGTTTGGTTCAAAGACAATAAACTGAGATTTCGCCACTCTGCAGATTGAGAACGTCTGGGCCGACGCTGTGCGAAAAAAAGAATGCCTTTGTCCAAGAATAAAACTGAAACTAAAGCAACACAAGGGCTTCAAAGTCAAATAAAAACACTCATTAAGAAGAAACAACTCGCTCAATAGACTAATCAATGCTTTATTCTGTTATCAAAACATTCACAATCGCTAGGAGTGAGTTAATGGAAGGACACAAATTCAATTCTGTTCAGCAATTCAGTCTTTGAACATCTTCACATATGGCAAAGTTGACTGAAACATACTAATTTTTGCCTTATAATATGATTTAAGTTGTTTAAATGCTGGATTCCGATGAAGCAGAAAAACCTTGGGATGAAAATGCATTTGTATGGACTTATTTTCAAAGGTCATTTCTAATTTCATTTTAAGTTAACCTTGCTCTCTGGGCTCATTGTTTATTAGGGTGGCTGCCCCTTAAACCTCACTCTTAATGAAGTTACAGCACCAGGGTTACCCGTCCCAGTCTTCTCACACCTCTCTGAGTAGGATTTGAACCAGAGGCTCTGACATGGGAAGCGAAAAAAAAAAACGATTTATCATGAATCTTTGTTGCGTGATTCTTAATCAATTCTCAATAGTTGAGAATCAATTCTGCATTCAGATTAGATCAAAAAGGTGTATGTGCGTATGGTGCGGAATTTGCTTAATTTCATTAATTATTGCAGTGCCACAAAGCAAAACCTTGAGTCATCATACCGTAGATGCAGTAGTACAGTATGTATCTTGTCGGTGTGTGACCAAGTCAGAACCACAAAAGAATGTGGACCAGATGGCATTAAGCATGGGTACTACTATGTTTAAAAATAGTTCTCTGCGGTGCTAAATTAAAAGCAATTCCAATATGATATCATAATATATTGTTATATAAACATTTTTGATTTGAAGACATTGCATTGTTAAAAAGTTAAAATTAAAAAAGAACCGTTTCAATGAGAACTGTTGGTTCTTTATATTGGTCTTTGTAATCTGACATTTCAGTGTTACATTGAGATCTTGTTCATCCTGAATGTATCTTTATTAATCAAATAAAAACATTTTAAGATAGCAGTACTGTTATACATACAGTAGATTCCAACCATCATCAAAAAAAGCATAGAAACTCCAACTCTGGTTAAAATGTTAAGTTGGAAAGATACGGTAGTTGCATAAATGAACAAACCGGGAACAAAATGTTGGTCAATAATCACTTTTGAATAAGATCATGACTCCCAGAATTGGAATCGGAATCAGTTCAGATCCAATCGAATCATGAAGTGCCTAAAGATTTTCATCCCAAAAGCTTCTCTAACAAGCCACATCACCAATTTTACTCCTCTGATTCTACCTGCACGTGCCGAGATCCAACTAATGTCTACAACAAAAGAGGAGGACACACTAACAAAGATGCCACATACCATAGTCTCTAGTGTCAGTAACACTAGTGTGTCTCTTGATAAGAGTTGAGGGTAAGGCATTTCAAGTAACGCATGTTGCGTAATGATATTACTTTTCTAAGTAATGGGTAAAGTAACTCATTACTAAAAAAAAAAAGAGGAAATAATATTTAAGTTACTTTAAAAAAAAAATGTAATGCGAGTTACTTTTTAGTATAATTAATTAGCTTTTAAAAAATAAATGGCTGAATTAAAATGAATGTTGAATCCCGCACTCCATGAGAGAATGCAGGGACAGACAGAAACCAAGATGGCAGAGCCTAACATGTTTGCGATGTGAATATTCTCATTACTCTGAACAAATGAAAGAAAAGGAAAAGGGGAATGTCTCAATAGACAGTGAATGTACTTCACTAATAAGACAAGAAGTACAAAAGTAGCAAACCCAATGCTTTAAACTTTCATTAATCTTTACAGTATATGCAGCATGTATAGCTTTGGGCTCAGGATGTTCTCAGAAGATAACATTATCCTACAATGCGGTTTTTAGAGGTAAATGAAGGTTTCAGAGTGTGTGTTGTTAATTGCACAGCTCCTCTAATAAAAAATGAAGAAAAGAAAGAGATCAAGCCTCAGGTCAAGAATAATGAAATGTACTGCGAAAGTCACTCAAAAGTAATGTAACGCATTACTTACCATAAAAAGTAAGTAAGTAAAGCTACTAGTTTCTTTTTTTAGGAAGTGACTCAATATTATAATACTTTCCCTTAAAAAGTACCTTTCCCCAACACTGCTCTTTAGGCCAAGGGAACTTAGGTTTACTCGCACAGTTGAATTTAACCCCTTAAACTTCAATTCATCCAAACCACAGCACCAACATACACTGATTTTACTGCCAAAAAATGGGGTCCAAACCACTGTCTCCATTATAGAATTTGGGCATTATAAAAATGATTCTAATGACCACAGACTGCTAGTGTGTTCCTTGAGGCCAGGGGCTGGTTAAACGAGCAGTGCGTAAGTCAAAACGCAGCATAGTTGTGACTTAAAGGGACTCTAAGGCCCCGTTTACACTAGTGCATTTTAGTTTTAAAATGGCGTTTTAGCATGAAAACGATCCGCGTCCACACTTTAGCGTTTCACCTTGCGTTTCTGAACAAATCTCCCTCCACACTACTCCAGATAAAAAACGTATATCACGTGACCATTCGCGCACTCTGGGCATGCGTGTTCAAGTATAAACAGGAAGCATGTGTCTCGCTGGGCATTCTAAAAAGGGCTTACGCTGCTTGAAATGCGAGCGAATAGCGAGTGCTCGGACAATAGCTTGCCTCTTGCAAATATATGCAGCTGTTGTAGTAAAAAAGGCAGAGTTTAACTGCACAATGGCGCCTAAAATTAACAACAGTGAAGACTGGTCTGCCGTCTTCCGGTGGCGCTATAGTCATGTGATAGGGAAGTGACGAATAAGGGAAGGATACGCAATGACCCTAAAGGCCCAATCGCGTAGCGAATCTCAGCAGCCACGCCTCTGTTTTTAGGCTTCTGCGTTTTCCACCATCCACACTAAGACGGAGCAGCAGCGTTTTAGAATGAAAACGGCCTCTCCAGCGTTTCCAAAATGCTCTGTTTTCGGGGCTCGAAAACTCCGGCGTAATGTGGACGGATGGCATATCCGTAGCAAAACTTATGCGTTTTAAAACGAAAACGCATTGGTGGAAACGGGGCCTAAGCTGCAACTTACACACTGCTAAATATTTTTGTGTTGCACCACTGAACTTAGTTGGAACATTAAGCTACATTCAACTTAATATTTTCAACAGCCTCCCCCCTTGTATAATGGGAGAAAAGAGATTAGTTTACATTTGGGAGCCCACGATAATAAAAAAGACTGATCTCTCTCTACTCACAGCCTTTTTTTTTTGGTTTGTGAAAGAAAATTTTAATTATCTTTCAATGAGTGTTGTGTGTAAATCATATCCATCAATTAAGACAAGAATTTCTTTATGAAGGAATTCTCCTCCCTGCTCTTTTCTCTTTCATGTGTAGGATATAAAAAAATGGCAAGTTTAATGTTTTGATAATCATGTGTATTCCGCGTGCATTCATGTGCGTTGTCTCTTAGTGACTTACTGTAATGTATTGTACTTTTAAAAAGGTACTTTTTATTTTCATTCGACAGTTATAGATGCCTTAGTTGCAGAATTTTAAAGCAGCTAAACAATTTAAATGCTTTTTATTGGATATTACTGTCACGTAAGAAATCACAGAGATGGACCCAATAGCAAGTAAAATGTCTTTTAATGACAAAAGTCAAAAATATGACAACGCAGGAACTCCGACCAGAACGAAGACACCAGACTGGATGATCGGACAGACAAACGGACAGTAAACTGGATGATCAAACAGACAAACGGACGGAATCCAGTAGACACTCCTGCAGTCCTACGCATAGACAGAGGTGAGTGAAAACACGTAACAAACTGACAAGGAAACATAGAAAACGGTGTCCATATATAGACATATTAATGACACTTAGCTGGTGACTAATCAGAAAAGCTGAGTGACGAAAAAACACGTGACCAGCCCTGAGAACCAAAACAATGAACATGTGAATGATCAAAACAAGACAACCCCACGTGAAAACAGACAATCCGGAGAGAGCACAAAACTGCAACCGTGGCAATTATGTCATTCAATGCAACTACGCATGACTTTACGAAAAGCTTATTATCTAATACCTACAGTTTGAAACGTGGTGTAACTGAAGTAAGAGCAAATTTAGTTACAAACTAGCTAGTAGTTACTAAGCCTCAAGTGTGGACTTTATGTTCCAGTTTAAGAAAGAAATTAAGAACAGCTGGTGCAACAGGAGAGATAGATTTAAATGTGCTTTAACATAGATTAACCACTCAGTCCACTGATACAGTATAACCCCTCTATTTATACTTATACAAATTACAAAAAATATAGGACTGTGTTTCTGGCATGCTACAAGATGGACATGAACACTACTGCCTTTAGCATCAGTTGCTAGTATGTCCCTTCAGGCTAGAAAAGTGAGGTTTACTCACAGATCTCCCACTAATTATACTTTTGATTCACTAGTTATCCCTTAGTCATGCTCATCCCTATAAACCTCAATACCATCCAGGCCATTGCACAAATGTAATCTCTCTCATTTTAATTTTGCACGTCAAGCTGGGCAAAAAATGTCAAGGGAATGGGAGGTGGATGCACTAAAGAGAAGGATAAAGACTACAGCCTTTAGCAACAGTCCCTAATGTATCTTGAGGCCAAAAAAGTGAGGTTTACTCCATTTTTATTTTGTGCCAAAAATCATTAGAATACCAAGTAAAGATGATGTACCATGAAGAAACTTTGTAAATTTCTGACCATGACTATCAAAACGTAATTTATTGTTAGTAATATGCAACACCAATGTATATTTTCAATATATATTTAGATTTTTTGAATCCTCCAATTCCAGATATTTAAATAGTTGTATTTTGTCCAAATATTGTTCTTACAAACCATAAATCAATGTATGATGCATACACTAGCAGTAATCGGGCCATAAAAGTTAGGGCCCTAGCCTGACAGAATTCGGCCCGAGTCCAATAAGTACATTTGATTGACAGCTTTTTAAAAGCCCAAACCCGTTTACAGCCCGACATTATTCAAATGTGCACATGCACACAGCTCTTTTGCCTTATTTCAAGATTGAGTCGTTTATACGTGTTTTAACATAATATGTTCATAAGAAATGTATAGGACACTTAGAAGTTGGATCAAAGCAATAAAATAATTCCTCTGTAAGGGTCTAGGTACATACACTTAGCCTTTAAATTGGCCAACACACTAAAATCATAGAAATTAATCCCTAAATCCACCCGAACAGGTCAGTCCCGTTGGGTTCGGGCAAAGATCTTCAGCTCTAGCATATATCTCAATTTCCAAAAATGTACCCTTATCACTGGTATTGTACTCCAGGGTTACATTCTTAAATATATTGTTTTGGTAACACTTTATTTTGATAGTCCATTTAAGTATTGGTAGACTGTCTGCTTAATATCTTGATACTGACATTCAACAGACATTTAACTGACTATAAGAAACTTTGCAAGTACATGTCAACTTACACTAACCCTAACCACATCCCTTACGCCCCATTCACACGGGGCTTCAGCATCAACACTTGACGGAGGGCGTGTCTAAAGTCTGGCGCTGACGCGATCGTCATAGTAGCATCAGCCAATGAAATTTGACCTGAGCTCAGGAACTTCCGACCGCAATGATGAGTTTATCCTCCATTTTAAAATGTCTCCTCTGTTTACCGCTATCAAAGTGTATGGACGCTATTGGCTACTCTCTGAGCTGGGATATTTGCATAAAGCGATCTGAGCGGCACCGACAGATCCATAATGCAATTTGACAACGCCTGACATCATCGATTCAAGTCATCCAAGTCAATGGGAAGCGTTGACACTAACGCCCCGTGTGAATGTGGTGTTACTCCAACCTAACAGTCTATTTATAGTCTAATGAGAATTAGTTGGCATGTAGATGCAATGTAACTTAAATTCAACAAACGGACATTCAAAATAAAGTGTGACCATTGTATTTTCTTTACTTTCACCAGAGTTCAAACAAATTTAATAATGTATCAGTGGCCAAAAGAGTAAGGTTTACACCACAGATCCTGCTAGTTCTTTCTCTGCTAAGCTCATCTCCAGAAACTTCATCCAATTTCATCTATGTGTTGGGAGGTATGCGCGCTAACAAGGACACTTAAAGGATTAGTTAACCCAAAAATAAAAAATATTTTATTAATTACTCATTACTGTGTTGTTCCAGTCCTCTGAGACCTTCTTTCATCTTTGAAACACAAATTAGTATCTTTTATAATAAAGCTCTCTGGCCTTTTAGACAGCAAGGGTCGTGAGATGTCCAAAGTCCAGAAAGGGAACCAAAAATTCTGTCAAAACATTACATAACTTCAGCGGTTCAACTGTAATCCTACAAAGCTCAAAAAGCACTTTTGTGTGGTAAAAAAAAAAAGTAACAACTTTGTTCCCCTTCGGGAGGGGAACTTCAATGCTATGTGGAAAAATTCCACTATGGGGGATTTCGTTCAGAAAGCCAATCATCTGAAAGAGTATGTAAACGGGCCAATGAAATGCCAATGAGTTGGCAGCTTCAGCTTGCACAGCTGATGCTCGTTGCAATCAATTTGGCAATAAAAGCACAGCGATAGCAGAGCTGAGCATCCATTTTCGCTTCAGAGTCTTTCACGAAGCTTCTGAGAGAGTCATGAGGGTTCCTCCAGCTGTATTACACAGAGAGAGGGAACGAGAGCGGTCTCCCGGTCCAGAGTGTGTGACACGCAGCGGCAGACGGTCGAGCTGGGTCCTCCCTTGCCTGGCGTTCTTTGGGTCCGGTCCTCCAGAGCGGTTTGTATTGTTGCGATCCTAAAAGAGCAACACGGTCGTGCAGCACGTCTTTTTCAAGACGGCGCTCCGACTGTGCGTTTCTGGATGCGGTGGTTTCCTGTCCCCGGATGATGGGCACGAGCACTGCGTTTCATGTCTGGGGGTCCAGCATGCTAATGCGGTGCTCGCGGACAGTGCATGCCATCACTGCGGTGGTGTGTCTGTTGCGCAGTTAAGATCGCGGCTCGCTCTTGCAAAAGGGCCAACCACCCCAGTTGTCCCCCGCTCCGCGGTGGGCACTCGGGCAGATCTGAGGGTTACAGTGGGAGTAAATCCGCCGCCCTCGGGCCTGTGGACCTCTCGCTCCTCCACGCGCTCCATCCAAGCTTTGAGTGAGAGAAGCGCTCCATCCTCGGATGGCCGCCCTCTCACTTGATGACACCGAGGCTCAGACGTCCACCGCTGCATCGGAGGATGGGTTATCCTTGTCTGATGAAGGATGCGAACCCGCTCCCTCCCTCCGGGGTGGCGAGCGCGGCGTCGGATCTAGAAACAGACATGATAATCGCGCTTTCCTGGGCTGTTTCGGCCGTGGGCCTGGAGATGGTTTATCCCCCAGCCCCGCGGTCGGACCGACTAGATGGGTGTATGTGGAGGATTAAGGCCTCCCATCCCTTTCTTCCCGGACGTGCGCAGTGGGCTCACGCAGTTTTAGAGGGCATCTTTCTCTGCCCGATCTGCGTGCGCCTCCGCCCTCACCACCCCTTATGGTGGAGCAGCCAGGGAGTACGAGTTGATTTCCCAGATTGAGAGTGCCATGGCGGGCCCGCGTGGTGCCTCTTTCTGCTGAAGTCTGCCTTGTCTCTCATCCAAGGCGTGTCGGTTTTTCTGCCTCCACGGAGCCAGAGCCCTCACAGCCGCGGGCCAGGTTGCCTCCACCCTGCACGCTTGGGTATGTGCGCACGCGCTGACCCAGCTGCATGAGGGTGGTTCCGACCCAGGCTGGTTACCAGCCCCGCACCGCACCCGACTGAGCTCCACGGACCTCAAGTCTGCTGCGTGTGCCCTGGGAAGGACGATGGCCACATAAGTGGTCCAGGAGCGCCACCTTGGGCTAAACCTGGCAAAAGATATGCGCGGAGTCGACAAAGTTTGCTTTCTTGTCTCCCCCATATCCCAGGCTGGCCTGTTCGGCGACACTGTCTGTGAATTCACCCAGGAATTCGAGGCGGTGAGAGAGCAGTCAGATGAGGTCTCCTATCGGCGGGTATGTATGACCGCTCGGCCCACCGAGCTTTCCACATCTGCGGCTCCTCGCCGAGGGCACCTGCCTGCGAGTGCTGCCCCGCCCTGTCTGCGCCTCCGGCGAAGCAGCAGCGTTGAGCACCTCGTAAGTGGGCCGCCCGCCCCGTCCAGGGCGCCGTTAAGTCCGGTAAACGGATCACGAAGCGTCCCTGAGACGGGTCATCTGGAGAAGAGGGAAGTTGCTCTTTCCCCGGTGGAGGGCCGGGCTCAGTGAAAGAGCACTTTTTCCACTTCCTCGGATGTGACAGCTCGAACTCTGCCAGTCCGGGACGCTATGCCTTCTGGCTCGCAGAGTCGGTGCATCTCGCCAGCGGCTCACGAGCGGTGGGAGGACGGTCTCCTTTCTCCCACTCCTCCAGCCCCCCTCCCGGAGAATGGGAGCGAGCTGAGAGTGAATCTCTCGCCTCCAGCTCTTCCGCGGGACCCCAGCGCTTCCCGGATCAGCACTCCCACTCCGCGCTGCCCCACTGCAGGTACGTCATTGATTGTTGCGATGGGACCATTAGCTAGGGCGTTGCCTGCCTGGTTAGCGCGGGTCAGCCCTTCGCGGTGGCTCATACGCACAATCAGACTCGGCTATGCGATTCAGTTCGCGAAACGGCCTCCCAAGTTCACGGGTGTGTATTTTACCAGGGTCAGCCCCCTGTCCGCCCCTGTCTTGCGAGAGGAGATTGCTGTCCTCCTGGCGAAGGATGCAATAGAGCCGGCCCCTCCAGCCGAGATGGAGAGCGGGTTTTACAGCCCGTACTTCATCGTGCCTAAAAAGAGCGGTGGGTCACGGCCAATCCTAGATCTGCGCGTTTTGAACCGCTGTCTTCAGAGACTCCCGTTCAAAATGCTCACGCAGAGGCGCATCCTCCGGTGCGTTCGTCCTCAGGATTGGTTTGCAGCAATAGACCTGAAGGACGCGTACTTTCATGTCTCCATTCTTCCACGTCACCGTCAGTTTCTGCGGTTTGCGTTCGAGGATCGAGCTTGGCAGTACAAGGTCCTCCCCTTCGGGCTCTCCTTGTCTCCGCGGGTCTTCACCAAGCTCGCGGAGGGTGCCCTAGCGCCCCTGCGGCTTGCGGGCATCCGCATACTCAACTATCTTGACGACTGGCTGATTTTAGCTCACTCGGGGGAGCAGTTGATTATGCACAGGGACAAGGTGCTCCGGCACCTCGACCTATTGGGGTTTCAGGTCAACCGAGAAAAGAGCAAACTCACCCCCATGCAGAGGATCTCTTTTCTCGGGTTGGAGCTGGACTCGGTCACCATGACAGCGCGCCTCTCCGGGGAGCGCGCTCGGCTA
Source organism: Danio albolineatus (assembly GCA_903798035.1). Taxonomy (NCBI): domain Eukaryota; kingdom Metazoa; phylum Chordata; class Actinopteri; order Cypriniformes; family Danionidae; genus Danio; species Danio albolineatus. The sequence goes on from CAIGQQ010038154.1 coordinate 14,168,590, forward strand.
ATGCTGAACTGTCTGAGAGAGTTCGACAGCAAAATAGTGGTCCTCCTGAAATCTTTTCAGAGGCTCCTGGGGCATATGGCATCTGCAGCCGCCGTCACGCCGCTCGGATTACTCTATATGAGACCACTTCAGCACTGGCTTCACGATCGAGTCCCCAGACACGCATGGCACGCGGGCACACACCGGGTGACTGTCACTGCGCTGTGTCGCCGCGCCCTCAGCCCTTGGAACGACCCCTCGTTTCTACAGGCCGATGTGCCTCTGGGACAGGCGTCCAGGCATGTTGTTGTCTCAACAGATGCCTCCAGCACGGGCTGGGGGGCCGTGTGTTGCGGGCATGCAGCAGATGGCCTGTGGGTAGGTATCCAGCTGCATTGGCACATCAATCGCCTAGAGCTGCTGGCAGTGTTTTTCGCTCTCCGCCGTTTTTCTCCGGTGCTGGAGCGCCAACACGTGCTGGTCAGGACGGACAGCACGGCGGCGGTAGCGTATATCAACCGTATGGGGAGTATCCGCTCTCGCCGCATGTCTCAGCTCGCCCGCCGTCTGCTCCTCTGGAGTCATCCGCGGCTGAAATCGCTGCGCGCCATTCACATTCCAGGCGAGCTCAACCGTGCAGCCGATGCGCTCTCACGGCAGCCTCTACGTCCAGGAGAATGGAGACTCCACCCCGAGACGGTCCAGCTGATATGGGCAAACTTCGGGGAGGCCCAGATCGATCTGTTTGCTTCCTCCGAGAACGCTCATTGCCAGTTGTTTTTTTCCCTGACCGAGGGCTCCCTCGGCACGGATACACTGGCCCACAGCTGGCCTCAGGGCATGCGCAAGTATGCGTTTCCCCCAGTGAGCCTGCTCGCGCAGTTACTGTGCAAGGTCAGGGAGGACGAGGAGCAGGTCTTGCTAGTTGCGCCTCTCTGGCCCAACCGGACCTGGATATCAGAACTCTCCCTCCTCGCGACGGCCCCCCCCTGGCAGATCCCTTTGAGAGAGGACCTACTCTCTCAGGGACAGGGCACCATCTGGCACCCTCGCCCAGATCTTTGGAATCTCCACGTGTGGTCCTTAGACGCGAGGAAGACTTAGGTAACCTACCGGCTTCGGTGGTTAATACCATCACTCAGGCTAGAGCCCCCTCTACGAGGCGCGCCTACGCCCTGAAGTGGAGTCTATTCACTGAGTGGTGCGTCTCTCGCAGAGAAGACCCCCGAAACTGCCAGATCAGCATTGTGCTTTCTTTTCTTCAGGAGAAGCTGGAGAGCAGGCTGTCGCCCTCCACACTGAAAGTTTACGTGGCCGCTATTTCCGCTCATCATGATGCGATAGATGGCGGCTCCGTGGGAAGGCATAACCTCATCATCCGGTTCCTCAGAGGTGCTAGGCGATTAAATCCACCCCGCCCCCCTCTCATGCCCTCTTGGGATCTCGCCCTCGTTCTCACGAGTTTGCGCGGAGATCTATTCGAACCAGTATCTTTAAGATTTCTGTCCCTGAAGACAGCTCTGCTGGTCACGTTGGAACATCGATCAAGAGGGTCGGGGACCTGGAGGCATTTTCGGTCAGTGACTCGTGCCTGGAATTCGGACCGGCTAACTCTCACGTTGTCCTGAGACCCCGGCCCGGCTATGTGCCCAAGGTTCCTACCACACCGTTTAAGGATCAGGTAGTGAGCCTGCAAGCGCTGCCCACGGAGGAGGCAGACCCAGCCCTTCATCTGCTGTGTCCAGTTCGCGCTTTGCGAATTTACGTGGAACGCACTCAGAGCTTTAGATCATCTGAGCAGCTCTTCGTCTGTTATGGTGGTCGGCAGAAGGGAAGTGCCGTATCAAAACAGAGGTTGGCCCACTGGATAGTGGATGCCATCTCCCTCGCTTACCAAAGCCAGGGCGAGCCGTGTCCCCCAGGGGTGCGAGCGCACTCCACAAGGAGCATTGCTTCCTCTTGGGCGCGTGCACGCGGTGCCTCTCTAACAGACATCTGTAGAGCTGCGGGCTGGGCGACACCTAACACATTTGCAAGATTCTACAATCTGCGAGTGGAGCCGGTTTCCTCAAGGGTATTAGGTAACCTTTGGTGATTGGGGAAACACTCGGTGAGGTGTTGTGACACGCTTGCTGCGCCATTCTCCTTAACACGGAGGTACGTGCGCCTTTTTTACTCTGTCAGTAAAGTTCCCCGCTTAGGTGAGCCCTGCAGAGATTCCTCCGAGGCCCCCAGCATCTGACTCAGCGGAGGAGTCAGACTCTGGCCCGTTACGTTGTAGGTCTGCCCGCTGGTCAGCCCGCGTTCTGGGTATAGGTGCCCGCTATGTGCGATCCCCGCTGGTGATCCCATATGCATATTTAACCACGATGCTGTCCCCCTTCTCAGGCAGGACCCGTGTCTTCCCTCACAGCTAACCATCTTATATTCATATGCGTACTCCCCTTTTCAGGGCTAGTCCTTATGTTTTCTTGCCACCAGTCTCCCCACTCGGGCAGCAGGTGGCCTCCGCAGCGTCCTCCCTATCGGGACTGCACGCTTTCCCAACGTACTGTCGTATCAATTCCTAGAAATTACTAGATGTCTTGCGACTCCCGAAAAATATATCTAAATCCGTAAATCTTCTGTTGAAGTGGGATAAGTAAGGGCCAGGGAACACGTTGGAAGACCGCGCCTCCGGTGATGCAGGTGCGCTCACGCTCTACTCAGCCTGGCTAACCTCTCATCGGGGGCAAGGTAAGGTCCATTCATTGTGGCGTTTTCCATACATTTCCCCATAGTGGAATTTTTCCACATAGCATTGAAGTTCCCCTCCCGAAGGGGAACGCTCTGGTTACTAAAGTAACCCTCGTTCCCCGAGGGGGGGAACGGAAATGCTATGTTCCGTCGCCACAATGAATGCCCCTTAGCTGCTGGGGCGAAAGTCTCTTCAGCTCAAAAAGGATGCTCAGCTCTGCTATCGCTGTGCTTTTATTGCCAAATTGATTGCAACGAGCATCAGCTGTGCAAGCTGAAGCTGCCAACTCATTGGCATTTCATTGGCCCGTTTACATACTCTTTCAGATGATTGGCTTTCTGAACGAAATCCCCCATAGTGGAATTTTTCCACATAGCATTTCCGTTCCCCCCCTCGGGGAACGAGGGTTACTTTAGTAACCAGAGCGTTTGCCAGTGTTTTCACTTACTCAAAACATTAGGGAGAACGTTTACAATGCACAGTATAACTTAGTAGGGCCACACGGAATCTGCGCGCGCAGAATTCCGCAGATTTCCGCAGATTTTTAGCCCATCATTGGTTCTGTGTATTTACTTGTGTAAATGTGTGTAAATGTATATTTAATCAGTATTTAAATTAATTTCAGTATTAATATTGATTAATATAAAAATACTCTTGTGATTTATTTACAATAAAGTTTGTAAAGTAATATTTTCTGTCTTTTAGTAGATATTTTATATCAAAGACTTGCTTTGTTTTCCAAATAAAGTGGATCTAATTGGATTCTCATTGTAAACATTAAATAAAAGTTAAAAAGGTATTACTTTTTATTTAATATATTAATGTTTTAGTTATGATACTCCCAAAATCATTCCGTATAAATCAGCAGATTTTTAACAAAATTTTGCACAGAAATAGCAAACAATGTCCGCAGATTCCGTCTGGCCCTACTACCGAGTCAGTAGCACACTACACATAGTAAACAACACACACCAGGACTTGAAGTGGCTGAAGAGAGGTGAACAAAAAGGTTTTTACTGTTTTTTTTGCCACATGTACTTGGCACCAGTGTTGTCAATGTGTGTTTGTGCTTGCATTTAAAATTGCCACAAACGGTCTCTGAGTATGTTTGCATGGACACCAATAATCTGATTTTAATATGATTAAGACAATACTCTGATTAAAAGTCTACCATGTAAACAGCTATTTTTGATTCATTTAATAAAAAAAATAATCCTTTATGACCTTTTAATTAAGGTCATAATCAAACTAAACAGACATGGAATTAAGATGTGGAGCGTGCCGATATAAGCCACATTATTTAAGTGCAGAACAGACATATAAACACCTTAATCAAACTATCATGTAGGACTTTTCACTGTGTTTTGTGACAGTGAATAGTGTCAAACAGCCGTGTGTGTATTGACTATCCTGTCACCAAATGGGGTGAAAATCCTACATGATGGTAATAGTTTGATTAAGGTGTTAACATGTGTGTACTTCAATAAGGCGACTAAAACCAGCATACATCACATGTATTAACCTTTTAATTCAATTTCTGTTTAGTTCAATTATGACTTTAGTCATATTTAGGTAATCAAAAATCACTGTTTACATGGTAAATTCTTAATCAGAGTATTGACATAACTGCATTAAGTCAGATTATTGTTAACCATGTAAACGTACTTAATGTAATCACATAATACTGATAAACATGATGTCACCTTATTCAAAGATTGCTGTATTGGGTATGTTTACATAGTGTAACAATAATGGAGTTATTTTAAGAAATTGGGATTTTGAATCCTGTTATCAAATTAAGCATTTTCAGTCACCAATATGCCACTGTTGTATAAACAAACAGACAAAACACATTAAAAAGTTTCAAGTTTTTGACTGAAAATGTATAAACAGCATCTAAAACATTGCCTCTGTTAATCTAAAGTTATATAGGCATACAATCAACATAGGCTCATTCTAATACACATTTCTGGAGATCACTAAGTATGAATGGCTCGTCTTTAAAATGAACACTATGAGGCCGTATGATGTGGACTTGAGAGCTGACTGCGATGACGGGGTTTTACTCTGGCGAAGAACAGTTCCAGAGAGCAGAAACAAAAGCCCAAAAATAAACAAGTAAATAACAGGGTGAGAATGCTGTAATATCCAAAGACATAGTAAAAATCAGGGGAGCTTTTCTTTTACTAGATAGCTTCTTAAAACTGTTGGCTGAGTTTAGGGAAATGGGTGGGCGTTGGACAATCAGTGCAATCGGTTGGAAGGGTGGGGGGGTTGGTCAGTCAGTCGACAGCAGCCTCTGGCAGATTTATGTGAGAAGAGCAGGTGCGGATGGTACTCGCAAAAGAAATTTGAGATCTCAAAAAAGTGTACACATCGGCCTCTGGTCAAAATACCAGCAGCCAAAAACAAAAACTGCAAAGAAAAAAAAGTACCTTGGACATATTTGGTTCTCTCCAGAAATGTATATAGGGCTACATTTTCAGAGTAAGCCTAGGTTGCATAAAATGGTTTAGATGCTGCAATTTTGCAATACACTGATACTGTACATTGGTTGAACACCTGACATATATGATTACAAATACAAATGAAATCATAATGCATTTCTCCATTAAGAGAGTGATTCCTTAGTTATGAAGCAATTTGTTCAGACTTTCCCTTTCATTCCGAAAACACAGATATTTCAACCCATTCAAGGCAAATGCAATCATAAAAGCAATACATTGAAAAACATTCGCGCATGCTAATGTTGCTACTTACTTGCACAGACTGCTTTGTTACAGGAAATTGGCCTTCATAAGATATGATAAATGAGAGAGCTTAAGATGACCTGAATTTAGAAATGTGTCTAAAACACATTTGCACATCACGCTCATCTTCCTGAGGTGTCTCCAGAAAGGAAACAAATGACGAGAAGAGAATAGAACATAAAAAAATAAATAGATAAAAGAGAAGAAAGATTTGTCCTTGAGCAACAACAAAAAAAAGATAATAAAAACCAGGAGACCAAATAATAACTCTTTTCGTAATGTGAAAGAAAACAGGAAACGAGAGGTAAGAGGAACAGACAGCAACTAAGAGTCCTTGAAGGAACAAGAGTGCTTTAGTTTACACAAATTTTTGCACACTGAAAAACCTTGTCACTCTGAACCCAAGTGCATCTTACTGAAGAAAACAACAACTCTCTATTAAAATAACTGCACTCCTTGTGGACACAGGGAGATATATTTGTCTTATTTGAGCATTAGAAAAATCCTATTAATCCAACACAGGCACAGGGGCTAATATCAGAGCGGATATCTCTGGTCAGAGTATTACATTAAGCTTGGAGGACTTCGGCGCAAGCCAGGGGTCATATGGGATTCCAGAGCTTTTTAGACTTTACCACAGATAACATCGACACAATTTCTATGGAAACAAATGACCTTTACAAAGTAATATTCCTGTAATTACCAGCGGCTGCAACATCTGCTGCGGCATCCGGGGATTGCTTGCAACAATAGGTGATGATCCAACATGTCCTCAATTATTTACAGACATTATTTTTTTTAGACTTACAGGATATTATATTTCAAAATGCACAGGTCTCATCTAATACTTCTTTAGTTTTTAATTAAAAAGGTGGCTCCGTGTTTATTTTTATTCCATCTTCACCTCCTTTTGCCTATTTGTTGTTTGTATGTGCGTTAGAAAGCCTGAGGGGGAAAAAAAATTCAATCCTGCCTGTTGCTTGCAGCCAAAATCATGCTTATTTCCCCATCTTTCAGCCGTGGGGGAAGAAAGGGAAAGGAAGGGTTATGTAAATAATGGAAAAGGGTAATGGGCCTTTAAATACATTATTGAACTACAGGTGTCTGTGAGAACATGCAGACACGCAGATAAGGACGCAAACACATTTTCAGAGGCTTTCTGAGTCTCTAGCCCAAAGCTTCTCAGATCTTCAATATCCCTTTATTGTGCATTTTTATTTTCTTAGTATCTCCAGACAGTCCAATTCTCATGCACAAACATTGGACAAGTTGAATAAATAAATAAAGGACAAAGGTATTTCTAATAGGCTCTCTCGGATCGCATAAATTTATTCGGGTGTTGGTATAAATATAATGTTTATATACAGGTAATACTAAATTATTAAACAATTAATGTAATGCAATTCATTAGACACTCAATAAATGAATGATTTCCCAATTTTAAAATTCTATCATGACTAGTGCATTCATTTTATGTAGCATATACACAATACCCTTCAAAAGTTTAAGAATGGTAAGATTTTCTGAGTAGGTTCTGTTCTTGTAGGTTGTATTATGCACTATCAGAAATAAAGGTACGAGAGCTGTCACTGGGGTGGTACCTTTTCAAAAGTCACACATTTGTACCTAAAGGGTCCATATTAATACATCAAAGGGACATATTAGTGCCCAAAAAGTACAAAAGTGTTTCTCTTAAAATTTTTTAGGTACTAATATATACTTTTGAGGTACCAATATGGAACCTTTAAGTACAAATGTGTACCATTTGAAAAGGTACCACCCCAGTGACAGTTCACTTACCTTTATTTCTGAGAGTGTACAGTGAAAAGAGTTTTGGATTTCCTGGATTTACAAAATAGTTTTAAGGTACAGTAAGTTTTTGCAAACTATTTATATAGGCTGAATTTAAATAAACAAATTAAGTTTAACATTACTACATTTTATGGTCACACTTTATTTTGAAGGTCCGTTTGTTGAATTTAAGTTACATTGCAACTAATTCTCATTACATTTTAAGTAGACTGTTAGGTTAAGGTTAGGGTTGGGGTTAGGGGTAGGGTTAGTGTAAGTTGGCAGGTACTTGCAAAGTTTCTTATAGTCAGTATCAACAGACATTAAGTAGACAGTCCACTAATACTCAAATGGACCATCGAAATAAAGTGTTACCAATTTTATTTGTTTGTTTATATTCAGCCCATATAAATTTTTTGCAACCAGTTTGCTTACCTTAAAAAAAATTAGATGAACCCATGAGTCAGATACATTTAGATAAATCCAATTAATCACTTTGTTCAGTGCACTTTCTGTAAGCATAATTGTTTTCTGTTTGAATATACTGTAAAATGTAACTTGTTTGTTCAACTCATCTTCAGTGCCATATGATCCTTCAGAAATCATACTAACTTGCTGATTTGCTGTTCAAGAAACATTATTCATTCATGCTCTAAGTTAAAAAAACGTTGAAAGTATAGTTGAAATAGTTGAAAAAAAAGGACATTTTAAATATTTTAAATGGTAAAAGTGAGTAAAATACTGATTTATGTTTAGGTTTTTGCTGCAATATTTGTTATAATATTTATCATTATTTCTCTTCATTCGCTATTAATTAAAATATCTTTAAACTATGCATATCACTTGTGTTCTGAAGATTAACACATATTTAAAGGAACATGAAAGTGAATACATGAAAAACATGACAGAACTTCTAATATAGGGTGAAGTAACCATTTCAACAGTAGTGTTGTCTTGAGTAAATTCAATTTGAGAGCAAGAGTGCATTAGAATTTCAGTTGGTTGATTCCTTGTATAAAACTTATAGTGCATTTTTTATTTTTTACTTAATTTTTTTGCTCGCTATTCATCATATGTTTTCAGAAATTGCAGTGTGAAATCCATATAGTTTTGGATTAATATGGGGGTAAATTGAAATTATTCTAAATATTTTCATTCATTCACTCATTCATTTATGAATTTGGGGTTGCCACAACAGAATGAACCACCAACTTATCCAGCATACGTTTTATGCAGTGGATGTCCTTCCAGCTACAACCCATCACTGGGGAAACATACATACAAACTCATTCACACATACAATAAGGACAATTAGCTTGCCCAATTCACCAGTACCACATGTCTTTGGACTTGTGGGGGAAACCGGAGCACCCGGTGAACACGAGGAGAACATGCAAACTCCACACAGAAATGACAAAGCCGAGGCTCGAAGCAGCGACCTACTTGCTGTGAGGCAATCATGCTACTCGATGCGCCAACGTGACGCTCAAAATATTTTGTTTAATTGAATTAATATTTGCATTCTAATACTAATAGGCATCTTTGACTATGTTAAGGGGATAGTTGACCAAAAAATCCACATTTACTCACTATTAACTTCTGTCGAGTGGTTCCAAATTTTCAGGAATTTCTTTTCATTGTTGTTATCGAATAAGTTGATGAAAATAAGTTGAAAAATGTTGAAAGCCACTGACATCCATTGTCAGAAAAAAAAAAAAAAAAAAACGTTAACGCTTTAGTGTAGGTCACAATTCCTGTCATCTACTACTGGCTTATTACCTGCCTATTATTAAGATATTAACTGTTCATTAGTAGTTTAAACTAATTCTGCATCCCTAGTCCTACCCAACACCTAAACCCAGCTTCTAACTTACTAACTCACATAGACACTCACGTAGACTCTATTGTGAAGAAAGCCCAGCAGAGACTGTACTTCCTTTGTCAGCTGAGGAAGTTCAACCTGCCACGGGAGCTGCTTGTGCACCCAGCACACTTCCTGTTTGAACTGTGACCGTCTGGACGGAGCTACAGAGCAGGGAGCACAAAAACAGCCAGACACAGGAAAAGTTTCTTTCCTCAGGCCATCTACCTCATGAACAGTTAATATTTTTCCTATTGTGCAATAAACATGCAATACTTTCTCATACGCACTTGTACACAGCACCTTATAACAATATACAGTGCAATACTTCTTACGCATTTATACACAAAAATATACACAAAAAATACACAGCACCTTATAACCTGTATATTTGTAACAAATCTGTACATACATTTCAACATCCAGATCGTTGCTGACTGACTGCATCTCTGTTTAATGTCTATCGTCTTCTTTTTCATATTTATTCTGTATTGTCACTTGTCACTTTAAGTACACTGGAAGCTTCTGTAGCCAAAGCAAATTCCTTGTGTGTGTGAAGCACACTTTGCAATAAAACTGATTCTGATTCCGAACTATTAACAAACAGCTACAGTAGTTAGTAGTATATTAAGCTAGTAGTGTTAATTATTTGTTAATTTCATTGAAGTATGTTACAAATACCATGGAAACTATTGAATATCAATTTGAAACATGCTTCAAAATATATATTTTTTATATATTTAGCAAAAGAAAAAGAAATCAAACAGGTTGGGTCAGTAAATTATGACCAAATTTCCATTTGTGTGTGAAATATCCCTTTAACTGTAACTATTCTTTCTGCACACACCTGTTTCTGTGTCTGACGAGCACAGCTGTGATTTGGGCTGATGTTGAAGAATCGTGGCCCGTGTTTGACCTTGACTCTTCACTCAGGTGGAACACACCCTCAGACGAGTTCTTCACATCACTCCTTCCCTCAGGGACGCAAGAGATTTTTTTTCCATGTTTCTCCTTGTTTCCCACATCTTTCCACTTCTCGCTCCCTCCTGCTTTCCTCCTTCAATTAATCCCACAGAGACTACCAAAGTGAAGAAGGAGAGAGCGAGAGAACGAAAAAGGAGAGAAGTAACGAATGACGATCTTCCACGGCATGATACCACCACTCAAGTGGCCATTAGCGCAGCTCGCTCAATCTCTTTAATGAACTGATCAGACCTAATGACTCCCAAACACACCCTCCCTTTATGCAGACAGATGTAGGGGGTGGGATATACAGATTAAAGACGCGTGATTGGTGGAGAGGAACCGACAGGTCTGAGAAAAATAAAACAGAGCTTTTGTTTTTCGCTTTTTTGCCCACTAGAAAAGTCCACTTGGGTAGTTTGTTTTCATATTTGAACTCTAATGGAGGCTAATTAGTTTCAAATAATCAATTCTCTCATAATTACCCATGAATCACGGCTAAATATGAGAATGGATACAATAAAAAGTGAGCAAAGCTGGCCATTTGTCCTACTTTAGACCATCATTACGGCACATAAGGCAGAACAAAGCATTTTTCCCACTCTCTATCTGTCTCACTCACTAGCGAATCATACTTATTGGATGGAGTTTGACAGTAAACAGTTTGGGTATTAGGATGGATGCCGTTGGAAGTCAATTTCTGGTCTCTCTCCGGCACACCTCCACAGTTTCCATCGTCTCTTTGGTCTGTGAGTGCAGATCCAGGTGTGATGGCCGTCATCTTTCTTTGGTGCAGAGAGTGAAGTCACCTTTCGGCGATTTGTCTGGCCGTACTTTTTTCGGGCCGAGCTTTGGCGGAACACAAGCGAACACTGATTACTCAGCGGCATAGATTATGACAGGCCAATTTCTGTGAGCAACAACAACAAGACATCACGGTCACGATTAAGAAGAGAGAGAAGAAGAGGGAGAAATGCAAAGGGGTGGATTTGAAAAGAGTGAGGGGGAGCAGGTGAGAAATTAGAAGATGGAAAGGAAATAAACACTAGAGAAAAACAAGATAACTGAATAGTCAAGGACGAGTGGAGCCTGGTAAAGAAAGAGCCGTGAAGAAAAGGAAGAGAAAAGATCAGAAAGAGGTCACGCAGAGATGACAGGAAGAATCGGAGGAGAGTGAAAAAGGTGGTGATTTAAGAAATAGAAGAAGAGATGTAGAAATTACATTGCAGAAATGATGAGATATGTTATTGGTTTTAAAAATCAGAAATTAAAAGAAAAAATATATATAATGAGGAAAATTAGTATCAATGTTGAAAAAGTTCTAAAACAAAGCAAGAAGTATCTGATTAAATCAAATAAACAAATTCAAATAATACAATAAAATAAGCAAAATGTAAAATATACTATATGGTAGGGGTGTCAAAATTAATTGTTTCTTCGGTGCACCGAGATGCAGACGCGGACAATTCGGTATCGGTAATTGATCATAAACGATTATTATGTACTGACGTCATTTACAGTATCTCATTTGCGTTATGTCTCCGTAGCTTACTATGGCGAGGGAGGCGACCGCGAGTATTTAAAATGCTCCAATTACTTAAAAACTCAGAAACTGTGCACAATTTCACAGCGTGTGTGTTTGCTGGACAGTCTTTCACTGACACTTACAGCAGAAGTCAATATTTCACTGCGATTGAGAAAATGAAAGTACTCCTTTTCTCTCTCTCTGGCCCATCTGACCAGCTGGTGTAAATTTTCCTCTTCTCACGGTGGTTACAGCGATACTTATGGATACAGACACGAGTGCGTGTCTGCAGAGTTTTCTCCTCCACGTCTATCATGGATCAGCTGTGATCACCGCTGCCGTTTATCAGTGTTTATCATTGGTGAACAGCGATTGAGCGTTAGAGCCAATCGCAGCCCTTCCTGTTGAGCATGTGACCAATCATAGGGGTGTAAGAACAAACTCACTAGACAAGGCTCAGAAAGCTAGTGGGATATTTACATTCGTTTATTTGCAATAAATGCTGTTATGTTGTTCTGTGCGTGTACTTGAGTTTTTAAAGTTAGTTTATATATCTGACTGTTTGTATTAAAAGACAAAATTGTGTTACTAATAGAATACAAATATATTTATACATTTTAATACAAGAATTATTGTGACGTAAAGAAACTATAAAACTGTGTATGGAAAGCATTGTCAATGCACCGTGATGCACCGAGATATCGAATTGAACCAAATTGATGGCATGATAATCGTAGCCGAACCGTAAGACCACTGTAGGTTCACACCTCTACTATATGGAAAAACAATAGAAAAGAATGCTAAGATAAAGCCAGCATAGGCTCATTCTGAAAACGTTGCCCTATATAAGTTTCTGGAGATCACAAATTGTAGCCAGAAGTACGCATGGCTCCATTTCTTTTTTTAAAACAAATGCTATAGGGCGGTATAAAGCCTTTCGTTTTCGTGCTGTTAGCAGTTTGTCCTGTAAGCAGGATGCAAAGAGGACTTGATCACGGCGACCGAGTCCAGTGAAAATTACGAGTCTGGTGAAAAAGGTTCCAGAAAGCGGGTACGACAAAAACAGAAGCCAAAAAATAAAATAAACAAGTAAATAACAGAGTGAGAACGTGGTAAAATCTTAAAACGTTGTAAAAATCAGTCGAGGGCTTGTCTTTTTCTGTATTGCTTTTTAAAACTGTTGATAGGGTTTAGGAAAGTGGGTGGGCTTTTGAAAACACTATCGGTTGGATTTAGGGAAGGAAGAGGGTGGGTCAGTCGATCGGTCAGTCAGTCAGTCAGTTAGTCAGAGGTTGCTGACACTGGTTGATTTGCATGAAAAGAGCAGGTGCTAATAGCACTTGAGAGAGAAATTTGAGATTTCAAAAAGCATACACAGCGGCCTCTGGTGGATTCTGCAAAAATTGTAGCTTCTGGGACGTATTTGGCACTCTCCTGAAATGGATATAAAGGTAAGTTTTTTAGGCTGGGCCTTGGTTGCATAAAGCAATTTAGAATTATATTCACCTAGAATTTCAATTTACTCACCAGTTACTCTCCCTCAAGTGATTCTATACCTTGATGAGTTTCCTTTTCTACTGAACACAAAAGAAGATATTTTGAAAAAGGTTAGAAACTTGCAAGCATAGACTTCCATAGAAGGAAAAACAAACACTATTGAAGTCAATGGTTACATGTTTCCAGCATTTTCCAAAAATAACTTGTTTTGTGTTTACAGTAACTGGTTTGTTTTGAGTGAAAGGTGAGTAAATGATGACAGAATTTTCAGTTTTGGGTCAACTATCCTTTCAATATAACATAAAAAATATAACAAGAGGCAAATGAAATAAAAAATGATTAGTATTTTAAATTAAATAAGAATCAGAAAATACTCAGCAGTGACTCTTTCTTTCTTACACAAACACACAAGCATAATCAACAGCCCTATATTCTCTGTCTAGACCAGTGATCATCATCTTCATTTGCGCAGTAGGAAGCTCACAGCAGGACAACTGTGTGTAAACTGATGTGGATTTGAAAGAAGTATATAAAAATACCATTTTTCACGACACCCTAACTCTTACATCTCTTTTTCTTATCCTCATCAGCCCATCATTCTCCTTTCATACACACACACACATAGAAGCACACACATCTTGGTCTCGTCTCCTCATCAACCCCCTTCCGCCACCTCTAACTGCCCTTAACTATTGTCTCCTCACGTGTTCATCACCTCCTCTCTCAGCTCCGCTTATCTCTGTCCAACCGGTCGTCGTTCCTCCCTCCGCTACTGTCTCCTCCGGTCCCCGGCTCCATTCATACACCCGGTCTGTGGCAGGCTTTTGGCCCCCAGCAAAGCGGTTTCAGAGCACTCTCATTTTCCCCCTGTCCTATCGCTACTGATCTGCTGTCAGTTAACCAGGCCCAAGCCGAACTCTCAGGCTGTTGCCACTGATCTCCTGTCAGTCATCCGGACCTTCCGTTAGCTTTCCTGACCATTCCCGGCTGCTTGTTATTCCGCGCAGGGAGCAATCTGTAGAATGCTCAAAATAGCAGAGTAATGGATTCCTGGCGTCACTGAGGCACTTTAATGCCCATAAGCCTGCTGGTGTGGAGAACTCTGGTCATGTACACTGCTGGGGGACACAGTGGATCTCATTTAGCAGGTCTGCATAGTTTAGACATCTTTCGAGATGGCTGAAAGTGGGATTTTTAGAGCCACTTTAAGATTTCTGCATGCAAAACGTACAACGACACACGGGCGCCTACTCACATGTAATTGATGCGTGCATTTATCGCTCTGCTGGTCTAGCGAGTTAAAAATGAATGTAAAAGGCATGAAATGAGAAGTGGTGATGAATTTTAGATAGGTAAAAGCTGGCCATGGGCTTAGAGGGTTAATTTAAAAGTCTATCAGTCTTTATGGACTAAAAGAACACTTGGCTGTCAGTCATCCCAATGACAACGAGCTGACCAACCCACTCTTTAAAGTCCACGTGAAAACAAAATCCACAGTGTTTATTTTTCTAGCACACATTTAATCAATTAATCTGCGCAGGGTAAGCCACTGAAATTTTTTTTGGTTTATTTTGTTTATTAAGTTTATTTTGGTAATCTTCAATCAAAGTCTGACCATTTGCTTTTGGGTATGAGGTGTTGGTCCTTCTCTGTTGATGTCTGCTTGACAGTTTCAACCACAATTTGAAGCAATTTAACAATTTACCCCAGGGGTGCTCAATCCTGGTCCTGGAGATCTACCTTCCTGCAGATTTCAGTTGCAACCCATATCAAACACACCTGCCTGTAATTATCAAGCGCTGTTCAGGTCCTATTTAATTGGTTCAGGTGTGTTTGATCAGGGTTGGAGCTGAACTCTGTAGGAAGGTAGATCTCCAGGACCAGGATTGAGCACCCCTGATTTACCCTCTTACCGTTAGTTTGCTATGAGGAAATGATGTGCAAAAAGATGATGTGCCCTCTACTCAATATTCCGTTTCAGTTGGAAGTACATGAATATACTGAAATCAGCAACTTCCGGTGAACTCAGACTTTTAACCTCAATGAGTGAATGCAATCTACTTAAAGGTGCAGTAGATGATTGTCTTCAGATAGATTTTTTGTTGTGCTGGTTGTAAGTCTCTTCACATTCCAATAGTGATGATTAAAGTAAATGATCTAAATGTATTTATATGTATTTTTAAATTCTGGGTAAGGCATAAAACTAAAAAACGTTCATTCAGTTAAATGTTGTCGGGCCGACATTTCCCATAATTCCCACAGTTCACAGAAAAAGAATGATCATTTTCTGACAATTTACCTTTTTCCTGTTGAATGCAAAATAATATATTTTGAAGAATGTTTTATAATCTGTATCCCCGGTTTAAAAGAAGAAAGAAACTCAAACAGGTTTGTAACACATTGAGGGAGGGTAAATATTGATTTTTTTTTTTTTTTTTTACTTTGGGTGAACTATCCCTAGCCAGCACTCACTTTTGGGGATTTACACCACCTAACTTTAAATAGTAACAGTTCCTGACTCCAGTAAGCTACAAACACAAACTATATCATTGGAAAGAAGATACTTTGGCCTTTACTGTGCTAAAAGTGGAAGTGTCATGCTCAAAAATATAAAAAGTTATACATTATGAAATCATGAGGGAAAAAATTTATTGTGTTTAATGTTTATTTTTTCCATACACAAACACAGGAAAACATTAATGTCATGTCCTAGAAAAAATATGACATGAAAGCCAAGTGTTTCGTAAGTTTGTAATTCAAATTTGATTAAAATAGGATGTTTTGATAAGACAGAAGTTTTCCGAGACTAAATCGGTGTCCTCCTTTCCCTCACCGTCAGAGGCATTTTCTCAAAACTTACCATCCCTGAATAATAGAAAAATAAAAACGTTATCACCAGCAACCAAAGGCACTACATGGAACAAAAAAATGACTTGTGGGACGAACATGGATGCATCAAAAGGCATTGTGTAAATGTGTCATCTCCCCAGTGCTGACGCCTTGTACATGTTCATAATGGTAACCACATTCTGGATTCACACAAAGCACATTAAATGTAATTTACTGGTAATAAAACAACTTCTTATACCAGCAAATTGCAGAACAAATGTACCCATATTTCTGAAAAGGTCCTGTTCACACATGATCTCTTAAGAGTAATTGACCGGTAATTTACCAATAAAGACTGCTTGTGTGAAAGTGGCTAATGTCACCAGCTTGGCAACAGATGGAGCAGGTGACAATGTAGTACTAAATTGCTTATTCATTTAGTGTGTCATGTGTCTTTTCTCTATTAGCAAAGCAAAATAACTGCTTTGCTTGACTAAAAATGGCTTTGTAGGGGTGAGTGTGTGACGCCACGAAAACGAAAAATAGATAGAACAATAGAACTATAGATAGAACGATATAGAGAGACAGACAGACAGACAGACAGACAGACAGACAGACAGACAGACAGACAGACAGACAGACAGATAGATAGATAGATAGATAGATAGATAGATAGATAAAATAATAGAATAATCAAACGAACGAAAAATAGATAGAACAAGACAGATTGATAGAACGATAGAACGATAGAACGATAGAACGATAGATAGATAGATAGATAGATAGATAGATAGATAGATAGATAGATAGATAGATAGAACGATAGATAGATAGAACGATAGATAGATAGAACGATAGATAGATAGATAGATAGATAGATAGATAGATAGATAGATAGAT
>CAIGQQ010038154.1:14187603-14206300 GCA_903798035.1 Danio albolineatus
TATATATATATATATATATATATATATATATATATATATATATATATGCTTATTTTTGCCCCCAATTTCTGCTTGACAGAGAGAAGATTTTTTTCGACACATTTCTAAACATAATAGTTTTAATCTCTCATTCCTAAAAACTGATTTATTTTATATTTGCCATGATGACAGTAATTAATATTTCACTAGATTTTTTTTCAAGACACTTCTATACAGCTTAAAGGGACATTTAAATGTCTAACTAGGTTAATTAGGTTAACTAGGCAGGTTAGGGTACTTAAGTTATTGTATAACGATGGTTTGTTCTGTAGACTATCGAGAAAAAAAATGCTTAAAGGGGTTAATGATTTTGAAAATTAAAATGAACTTTAAAAAATTAAAAACTGCTTTTATTCAAGCTGAAATAAAACAAATAATACTTCCTCTAGACGAAAAAATACTATCAGACATACTGTGAAAATTTCCTTGAGCTGTTAAACATAATTTGGGAAATATTAAAAAAAAAAAAATAAATAAAGGGGGGCTAATTATTCTGACTTCAGCTGTATATCTCTCACCTCTCTACAATAAATAAATAAATAAATAAATAAATAAATAAATAAATAAATAATATTGCTAAAAATCTATATATTTATTTCATAAAGTAGTTATAGATTATAGTAGCTATAGTTTCACGAAGACCTTTTCTTTCTATGGAAAATGTTACTTGGAAAACTAGACAACCAAGACCATTTAGAAACTGTCCAGTCACTGTTTCTCCTCCATTAGACTCTCCCACAGACCTCCACTATAATACAGTTTGAGGAAGTGAACCACATAACCAGCACTCTCTGCACTTCCACTGCTACTGTCACCACAAAACCCTGTCTTTGCTTGGACTGCTTCGCTGATTCTAACATGAGCACTGCAGTTTTGTCACATCACGCCGTCCGCTTCCAGCATGGACAGGGTGTAAGGGAGAGTATTTGTATTAAAACGAGCTGTGCACTCCAGTCGCGAGAGGTGCTTGTGTAATACTGTAATCCAATTCAGTGAATTAAAAGCACTGGGAAGTTTTCTCTCAGCGCAGCGATAAGAGCTGTGGATTAATCTGCCGAGTGTTTCTGACAGGCAATTTGATAAACAGCCACTTATCTCTAGGGCAGCTGCGCAGGAAGAGAACAAATAAATCATCAGAGAGCCGCAGAGAGCGAATGTATGAAATAGGCTTTGTGTCTATGCCTCAGATGAATGACCATGAACATGTATATTCAATTAAACATGTAGCACAGGACCAACCTACAGTTCTTATATTACTTCTTAACCTGCTATAGGATTTGCGGGCTGTTTGTGATGTATGGGCCACATTCACACTGAAGAGTAATTTTATCCAAGCTGAGGCATCAGTACTGTAGATATAAGCCACTGTTGGTCATATAAATGAAAACACAAACATTAACAACCTCATGAACTACTGTTGTTTAAGCTGAAATTAAGACTTGTGGAAATAAAGTGGCAACTTTCATCACTTTTCATTTGATCTATTGACCTTATTCAGCAATGCAGAATCGCACTCGATTTTTGCCATTGTTTTAGGCCCCGTTTACACTAGTGCGTTTTAGATTTAAAACAGTGTTTTAGCATGAAAACGATCCGCGTCCACACTAGCGTTTCACTCAGCGTTTCTGAACAGATATCCGTCTAAAAAACAACTCAAGAGATCTGTTACCACTACATAGTCTAATACATTGTTGTAACTTAAAAAAATTAAATTGCCGATTAGATTTAAACTTTTAAGTTGTCAGAATAATTTTATTACGTTTTCACAACAGGAAAATATTGATAATTACATCAACTAACAAATGCAGCTAATTTAAAGGTAAATATGTCTGTCAATTAGTTTGAAACAATATTTAACTTGTAGCAACCCAACGAAATTGGCTTGATAACTCAATTTTTCCACACAAATGGAGTTCTGGATTTGAAAGCTCCTCCCCCATTGAACAAACAAGAAGCAAGTCCGGACAAGTTTTATGCAGACTGTTTGGCACAAAGACCATTTTAAGGTGAGATATCTGAGTTTTATTTAATTTCCAAATAAAATTTCTCCATTCCACTAGAGTGTTGGCTACTCCTGGTAAATACAGTTGATGTTAGCAGTGTTTTCGACTTTTTCTTGCTTTACAAGAATGCACAAGAATTTGAGGAGGACCTTGAAAGGCAAGTGATGGCAATTGCCATAACTGGTGATCAGTCTACTTTGGAACAGAACCACAAGATGGAAACCATCATGGTTGAAGCTCAGTGCAAAAGCAATGTGTCTCAAGAACATTATTTGCTGAAGTCTCTACTTATATCGGAGTAGATTTTGCTCTTTATGTTGCACTTTAAGTCCACACACTGGTGTTTTTGTTATTTTTCGTACTATTTATATGAGACAGTACACATTTTCGTTTTGTAAAATACTAAAAAACTGTGATTTAAAACAAATAAAAAAATACTGGAAAACCAAATTGTTGTTGTTGAAAGTGTTTCTTACAAGCAACTAAACTAACAGTATTTTTTAAAATATCCAAAAAATTTAACAATTTTAGCTACTTAATTTATTTGAGGTTCTAAACTTGAAAACTTGCTTGTATAATTATGGTAATTAAGTACACTGGATTTATTTTTAAATTTTAAGAAAAAAAAACTACTCAACTTTAAAAAAATATATAGTTTGCTATTTTAAAATGCCTCTGATTAAAGAGGAAAAGGTCATTTGGCTAACATAAAAACGTTTGTTGTCTGAACTTCATTTTGTTAGATGCTGTCGTAACTTGAATATATTGATGCAAACTGTTGCATTAAATTTTTTTGTTTGGTCTAAGCAATATTTTTTAGAGTGCACTACTCCACCAAATACGTATATCACGTGCCCATTCGCGCACTCTGGGCATGCGCGTTCAAGTATAAACAGGAAGCATGTGCCTCGCTCTGCATTTGGTTATTGTTAGTCAACGAACGCTAACCCAAACAAACGCTAACCCAAAACCGGCGTCCTAAATAGGGCTTATGCTGCTTGAAACGCAAGCGATTCGCGAGTGCTCGAACAATAGCCTGTCTCTTGCGAATATATGCAGCTGTTGTAGTAAAAAAAGGCAGAGTTTAACTGCACAATAGCGCCTAAAACGGCCAATAGTGCGGTCAACGACGCTCCTATTTCTGTGTCCAGCAGCCACGCCTCCGTTTTCAGATGTCTCCAGATTCCTCCATCTACACTGAGACAGAGCAGCAGCTTTTTAGAATGAACACTGCCTCTCCAGCCTTTCCAAAACGCTCCGTTTTCGCGGTTTGAAAACTCCGGCGTAGTGTGGACGGATGGCGTAACCGTAGCAAGCCCCAGTCGTCTATGGAGAAATTACTAACAATAATAAATGGCAGAAAACTACTAGTCAAACTACTTGCTCAATTATGACTAGACATAGAAAGAAGAATAATATAATAAGTTTGCAACATAAAGGAGCATAACAAGCTGTTTTCAACATCTAAAAACCAATGGAAGTTAATAAAACCGGAAGTCTTAAGCCAAAAAGATTCCAATAGCAGAGCCAGCTTGTACAATACATGAAGAATAAGGTCAATAGGGACAGGTAATCAATTAATAAAGACACACTCATTAAAAAATAACACATCATGACCTCAGAACTTTTTAATTACAGTGCAAGAATGCTAAACTAATACATTTTAATGTTTGCATCATAAAAACTGCTCCTTGTTTATGAGTCACGATCAGCTTTCAGAAACATGCATTTTTCCCCCATTAATTCTTCTGCTGTTCAAATACATCGACTTTACATTTGTATCAGAGTTTTTATTCTGTTTGTTAATAGTTGGAGCCTCTGATATTTTAGCCTTATTCAAAAGATGATGAAGATTTATTTCATTGTTTTTATTAACAAGGGTATTTTTTAGTATGACAAAGCTCTGAGCGAAAAGCCTATTTGTCCAAATATGTGGCGACAACACAGTTCACTTTTATCGCTAATTCTTTAAAGTAAATAGTGTCTCTTAAGTCCTGGTTTATTGTAGTTTGAAGTCATTTTCAAAAGCAAAACATTATAAATCTTTGTGGAACATACTCAAAATAGTGCTTTATTTGCCATGCTAAGATGAAACTGAACACAGATTTAGCACAATAAACTGCACGTTTTCACTTTGATGGGGTTACAAAAGGTGCAAAATAGCCAACATAATACCATGTTAAAGAAAAGGCATGCGTTTTCACCAAGTGTGGATTGATTTAACATCTGGCAATCACAATCTTTGAGAATAGAAATATCTGTAAATTAACAATTGTCTGTGATTCACTTTTTATTATTTTTCCCTGTTTAATTATACTTTTTAATTGTATTATTAGACCTTGGTCTTTTTTCCAACATCTTTTAACCTTGAAAGGCTCGAAAAACTGACTTTTATTAACATTTTTAATAGTTTAAAGTGATATATTGTCTGGGTCGGTGTTGTATATTACAGAACAAAAACCTTGTAATAAACTCCTAGTACATTTTCTGTTATTTTTACAGACTTATTTCTCTATATATTATTTCTCGTGCATTATATTGTTCCAAACTACTAAAATGTCAATAAAAGTCACTTTCTTAAACTGTAGAGTTGGAATTTTCAACATCAAAAGTCGACAGAGAGAGATCAAGATCTCACAATGCAGTTCACAATAATACATATACAGAAAATACACTCGTGAATCACAAAATACAAAAACTAGCAAGCAAACCACGGCAGAAATATATCCCAATGACTATCATTAGTGTGAAAAGGAACAAAAAGTTGTTTGCAACATACCGCCCATTTCACTTCGAAACCATAGACTGTAAAAAATATGGACGTAGTATCCGTGACGTCACCCATAGATTTCTGATGAACCCAAAAGAAGCTACTAGTAGGCGTGGCCAACCGTCACCATTTTGTTCGTGCGTCATCGCACCAACTGAGGCATACCAAACAAGGACAAAGAGGCTTTCTTATGGGAGAAACACATAATATTTCATTACCTGCGACTCGTTTGTGTTCTGACCTCATGTGCTTGGTTGTAGACTATATCAATAAAGTGTTTAGTCTGTTGAAAACACTGCTGTAATACATCAAGCCACTTAACATTGTTCTTAATGACGTTTTTCAACAGGAAGAAAGAGCGAATTACATCCAATTACTTCAGATATAGTCTGTGTTAGTAAATGCAGGGCTATTTTGGAAATCCAGGAAGAACACTGTATGACAACGCTTCAGGAGACGATTTTATAGACTATAGCTGATCAATCTGTCAGATTCTGCAGTGCATTAGAGCTCTGAAGAACATTATAAATCATAAATTATCCTAAATAAAGCAAATACATTTATAGATATGGTATAAGTATATAATTTCACTCACCTGGGAAACGGAGGCCACGTGAATGGTTTGTGAGCACAATTAAGTCCACACAGCATGCCATATTATCTGATAATTGCAGGAAATCATTCCAAAAGGCAACTGACTGTGTAAAGCCATATAAAACAACACAAAAATACGATGAATATGCTGAGATCCGCGGCTAATCAGCCGGAATCAGCTGAGGTGACGTGACGGCGACCAGCAAGACTAGCTGTCACTCAAGTGGCCACGCCCTTAATTATGCAAATGTAATTTAGCTTAATATAAAGGAAACATGAGTTATAAAAAAATTCACCCCCTCACAGTTGTCATGAAGGGTAATATAAGCTATATGAACCAAAATCGTTCTTTGTACCAGGCTGTAAACACCCTTTTTCTGCTGTAAAGTTGGCCATTTCACCAGTGGGCTCATTAGAGATTTGCTCTATTATGGAGCCAGGACTAGCGGAATTTCGATGAATTGCAGTTTTAGTTACTTCCGTATTGGCTTCCCAAGGGAGAGCGGGAAGTTGCCGCTTGTTCGAAACACGTTGAGGTTTCACAAAAATGTAGACGGAAGCATGTATTTCCAATGAGCCTGTCTTGTATAAATTCAAGACAATTCCTCATAAAATGCATATAGCTATTTGACGGCAATACTTTTGGTGCAAACATAGGAATTACACACTGAAGCTTTTAAAAAAAATCTCACAGCTTAAAAGTTTAGCTACTTAAAACCATTACTTCTAAGTTATAGATGACTTCATGGCTCATTTAAAGACAGCACAGGACAGCCGTTTGCTAGGAAGGGTCAATATGGCAGCGTACATCACTGCGGTTTCGCATTTTACCTCAGAGACATGTTCCTCTCAGATTAGTTATCTCTCCCGGAGCAGTCTGAACTTCCTCATAAACAAGCCAAGTAGACAGAGCAAGTGAAGCAGATGGGTAGATAGTGAGAAAAGGAAAAGAAGGAGAGAGAGAGAGAGAAAGAGAGAGCTAAGTGACTATGAAAGAGTTCACCGGGCTCAGTCCATCTGACAGAAACCAGCCGCCTTAAATTCTCCCAGACAACCTCTCACCTTGCTCCAGCCACTAAACTCTCCAATTAAATCACCCAAATTGGAAAGGAACCGAAAGAGAGGGAGAGACAGAAAGAGCGAGAGAGAGTGGAGAACAGTAGATGATGAGGTGGAAAGAACGACAGAGAGAGAGGGAGTGAGGGAGGTAGCGGTCATTTTGAAATATGACTGTGTTTGTTCTGACAGCGTACGGTTAACACAGCCTCAGTGTGTGTGTGCGAGAGTGTGTGCGAGTGTGTGTTAACCTGTCACAGGGCCTAACCCAAGGCTAAAGCAGCAATTTCTTTTCACACTCCAGCTCTGGACAGCACAGAGAGAAGCGAGATGGAGCGAGAGCGAGAAAACCTATCATCAGGCAACTACAGCACACTGGCCAGATGACTGTCATAACCCATGAGGAGATTTGTGGTATGGTTATTGTAAGGCAGGGGAGGGTTGGCCACATGTTTTTCAATCGCTAAGCCTTAACTCTCTTTTCAATTATACCTGACAAGAGATTTTTTTTTCTTCTTCTTCTTCTTCTGAGGTGCAGAGCTGCCATGGCAATGTGATGTGAAGAGGAGGACAGTTACGCTGCCAAAATCGCTTTCTTTGTCAGGATTGTTTGAGTTGTTTTCAAATAAAATATAAGGATAGATTTTAAGTGAGGTACTTTCTTAAATTCACTTAGAGAAACATATTTCTCATTTTATATAAATATAAAGCTTCATTTTTTTACATAAATGTAACTATAGCTACTCATCAAGCAACTTCATGCATGTATGGGGTCAACATGTATTGGGTCGCCTTCAGACCCAAATAGAGTATATGCACAGCTAAAGCTTCTTCATATACCAATATTATATACAGTTCCTTTTACAGCATCGATGTTGTAATGTTATTAAAATATAATCAGTTAAATAGACTTCATTCATTTAGTAGAAGCATAAACCGAGATGAAAAGCCGTTTATATGCATGCCAGGCTCAGCTACCGAGTGCAGAAACACCATTGAAATTACTGGAGTAAAATAACTGTTCATATTTTAAAGAAATGGCACAGGAAAATGTAATTTAATGCAGTGCTTCTTGTACAATCTGAGACCCACTTTATATCATATATCAATCAGGCAGTGAAGATCGATGATCTTTAAAGAAAACAGACCTTAAACGCGGCAATTTTGTCACTGCATACAGTTCGCCTGAAGCGATTGACCCAGGTTACTAAAAATTACTAAAAGTGCTTCTGCATATGCCCTTTTATGGTGCAAGTTTCTGAAAAATGTAAAAGTATGTTTTCACAGTTCTTGAGACTATTATTATTAAATTATAATAATAAAAATTCAACCTTTAAGTATATATATTTTTGTCAATTTCAATGGACATCATGTCAGAACAGTTGTACTGCTCAAACATTATACCAACATAAAATAAAAAAATAAATAAACATACATAATTGCTGGTATAATCTTGTAATTTATTTTCAAATATCACAAACATTACCACTGTAACTTTTACTTTAATTTTGAGGATTTCGTTGTATAGATTGCACCTTGTTTATAACAAACTTATTCTTCATCTTCCTCATCTCTCCACCTAATGTCCACATCTGGGATATTTCCATACGTTTAAGAACTTCAAAATCTTTATATTCTGCATATGAAATTGTTTCAGTAATGAACTAGTACATCAATATAGTTGTTTTATATAAAAAAGTTTAGCATTTTAGCATCAGATTTAAAACGCATTATCCATCCTAATGGACTCTTTATAAAAAACGTAGTCAATTTGTGTTGGGACAACATGAAGGTTTTGTGTGGAACCCAGCATTTTTTACAGTGTAGTAGTTAGATTTAGGTTTTGGGTTGGATGTAAAATGAGATCATACTTGAAGTACTAATAAACAGTCAATAGCTTATTAATAATCCAAAACTATTTAGCTAATTTAAAATGAGCTGAAACAACACAATTGTTGAGTTTTTGTTTTTGGAAGAAATAAATTGTTTTATGTTCAATCTGCTTAAATTTGTTAAGTTAACTTAATTGATTTGTGTTGGGACAACATGAATAAATTGTCTGGAACCCTGCATTTTTTACATTATATGCAGGTAATAAGCCAATAGTGGGAAATGGTATTTAAACTAACGTATGACCAAATATTGCCTATGGACAACGAACCAATTTTGCCACATTCTCACTAAACATTCACTTCAAGCTGTACTTCAGTCTCTCACAAACCACAACCATAAGACACATACAACACATACAAAGAGAGGATGCCAACCATAGAGGAATTCCAGGGGTATCCATAATCCTGGACCAGGCCGTATCATGAGCAGTTGCTATGGTGGTCAGGGTGGAGTGGAGAGCATGAAACTGAATCCTGAAAAACCACATTGATAGACCCCAGGTAGCAAAGAATTCTGGCCCAGATTTGGCATAAAGCTGGCACAGCAGGCATTCATTCGGCACTGGCATACAGCATGTGGGTCAAACATGGCCCGTGTTTGGCAGAGGTGGCACCGTCTTTAAGGCAGCACACAGGATTTGGGCCAGATGTAGTATTTGGCCCAGATGTTACAAATTGATATGTGGGCCACGTAAGTTTGGCCTGTCTTGACCCACATTTTAAAAATACATCAAAATAATTTTTGAGCGAAGTAAAATATTCTACCAATCAGGTTGCTTTGAGAAAAAGCATGCCCATAGTGTGCCTTAAGCGCAATGCTTTATGGGTTTATCAATTTTATTGCAATCATGACATACCACCCTATGCATCCCAGTTCAGGCCCGGTTATGAGTTATTAACTTGGCTGTGACTTGACCAAAATATAGTCCATGTTTGGCCCTTGTCTGGAAGCCAGACTATAATTCACTGTGGCATGCGGGCCAAGCAAAACCTGATTGTGTGGGCCAGAGAAATTTTGCCATGTGGGACGAGTCTCCACATTGATCCCGTGGACAGCCTGAACACCCGCCAGTGACCAATACTCACACCTGCAGCTTCTCCACGATGGCACGTCCAGCTGCATATTGGTGGATTTGTTCTTCAGTATTTGGACTTTCAGCAGTAAAAATTAAACCACACTGAACTGAACTAACCCGAACTTCAACTCCGAAAACTGGATTGACAGTTTCAATTTATTAGAACTTCTATGTTAAGCTGTTTTGACACAATCTACATTGTAAAAGTGCTACAGAAATAAAGATGATGAATTAGATGTGCTTCATATGGAAAGTTTGGCATTGTCGTGTTACCTAAAGAAACAGCTGTGTCACTGTCATTTGTGCATCATCACCATTTCTATTGAGCCGACTGAAAACACACTGACGACAGCGACAAGCTCTAAACACTTTAAAAAAGTAAAGTCCACACCAGAAATGTATATTCTGTCATATTTACTAACCCTATAGTTATTCCAAAGCTGTATGACTTTCATTTTTTGAAGAATGTTTCAATTCCCAACCAAAGCGTTACAATTCCATGCGAATCAAAACTGTTTGGCTACCAACAATCCCCAGTATATGCTGGAGCAAACTGATGATCAGCCTAAGAGTATTTGACAACTGTGACCAATAATTCAAACCCTGTGGCATTTAAAGGGAGTGGATTAGATCTTTCTCGCACACACATACACAAACACAAAGCAAAAAAAATCTCACCTGGTCATCTCTTGTTCGCTCACAGCACGAGCAAAGAAAAGAATAGAAAACAGACAAGAAAGACCAGGAGAGAGTCTTTCCTCCCCCTGGCCAGAGAAAAGAAAGCAATCAAAGGGTTTTGGTGCCGCAACAGACCACGCAATCACAGACACTCGTGTGTGAGCCACAAGCTGTGCAAGCGTTTTTAGCAGGAAAAAAAGGTAAAATGAAGAACAAATGACAGACAGTATAAAGAACAACAACAACTGGGCTGTGGTTTCCCTACTGCTGTGCACAACTCAAAAAGAATAAGCAATGCTATAAAGAAACCTCAAAAACATCAGACGTGCTTTCACCCCCTTTGGTACAAATCCAATAAGTTGTTTGTCCATCGAGGAGGCTCATAGAGGAATAGAAGTGTTGAACAAATGTGTGTCTAAGAGAGAAAGGGTCAATTACAGCATTTACAATATCAAAATTAGATACAACCTTTGGCAGAATATGTATGTTTACAGATTCCGCCAAAGGTAGTATCTAATTTTTTTATCATATTGTATATCATAAGTTTCAGAAGATTTACTGAATGTATTAGGTATGAGTATTAAGAAACAAACTTGAGAAAAACTTATGAAAAAACTCAAATTTGATGAAAATCTAAAAATAATTCTTCAAAATTTCTGATAAAAAAATACACCCACAAGCCACTTTATAAGCTACAATATGCATTTTATGATGAATTGACTTGAATATATACAAGACAGGCTCATTGGAAACACAAACTTCAGCCTACATTTTTGTGAAACCTTAACACACTAACCGGCCACTTTATTAGGTACTTGTTAACGCAAATTTCTAATTAGCAAATCACAAGGCAGCAATTCAATGCATTTAGACATGTAGACATGGTCAAGACAATCTGCTGCAGTTTAAACCGAGCATCAGAATGGGGAAGAAAGGTGATTTAAGTGACTTTGAATGTGGCATGGTTGTTGGTGCCAGACGGGCTGGTCTGAGTATTTCAGAAACTGCTGATCTACTGCGATATTCATGCACAACCATCTCTAGGGTTTACAGAGAATGATCCGAATAAGAGAAAATATCCAGAAAGAGGCAGTTCTGTGGGCGCAAATGCCTTGTTGATGCCAGAGGTCAGAGGAGAATAGCCAGACTGGTTCGAGCTGATACAAAGGCAACAGTAACTCAAATATCCACTCGTTACAATACATCACAACCTTGAGCTACAACAGCAGAAGACCACATCGGATGCCACTCCTGTCAGCTAAGAACAGGAAAATTTAGGCTGACAATTGGACAATAGAATATTGGAAAAATGATGAGTCTCGATTTCTGCTACAACATTTGGATGGTAGGGTCAGAATTTGGCATCAACAACATGATGGCATGGATCCATCCTGCCTTGTATCAACGGTTCAGGCTGCTGGTGTTGGTGGTGTAATGGTGTGGGGGACATTTTTTGGCACACTTTGGGCCCATTAGTACCAATTGAGCATCATGTCAATGGCACAACCTACACGAGTATCGTTTTTGACCATGTGCCCCATGTCATAAAACGCGAATCATCTCAGACTGATTTCTTGAACATGACAGAGTTCACTGTACTCAAATGGCCTCCACAGTCGCCAGAACTCAATCCAATAGAGCACTTTTAGGATGTGGTGGAATGTGAGACTCGCATCGTGGATGTGCAGCCGACAAATCTATAGCAACTGTGTGATGCTATCATCTCAATATGGACCAAAATCTCTGAGAAATATTTCCAGTACCTCGTTGAATCTATGTTACGAAAGATTAAGGCAGTTCTGAAGGAAAAAGGGGGTCAAACCCAGTACTAGCAAGGTGTACCTAAAAAAAGTGGCCGGTGAGTGTATATGACAACTTATGTACATCAAAATATAAAATAAAATAAAAATATTCTCATAACTAAGTTAAACATCAAGGGCAGGTTCAAGCTGAAACCGGTGCTTATGTTTTTCTGCTGTTTTCTTAAAATGGTGTGCAATGTTGTGCAAGAGGGTTTCAGATACACTTTCTCTTGCTTGTTGTGTCTCAGCAACATGAATATACACTGCATGGTATTAAAGAGACAGCTTGCACAGTAAGTACAAGTAAAGTCTGTTCTCTTTGATTCAGGATGGTAAGGACAATGATTGTAAGGTCATTTAGCAGTATTAAACATAACAATTTCATCAGATTCAAAAATACTTAGTCTTATAAAATACTACAAAGAATGTCCTTCTAAGCTGCCATAATTGCAAATCCTGCATCTTCAGAACAGGGTGTTCAATGCACCACCATGTGCACTTAAAAATGTTTTATCTGGGCTAAACGCTTTCCAGGTAACTTTGAAGTGAGCAATAAAGCAGCAATTTGCTCCGTAATGTCTTCATTCACATAGAAGTAAATGCGCATGTGTGTGTCTCTTTAAGGTCTTTTGTTAGAGTGTTTGCAGCAATCGTGTCTTCTGTGTCTTATCAGCGGTGCTGCAGTCTCTTGGTGTTAGGATGCTGCTTTTTGGTAACACTTGAAATCAAATGCACACTCTTATCTTCTGTGGATGCTTGTGAATTGCTTTACATTGCCTTCTGGCTGTCGCCCAAAACCCTCCACGAGTCCATCACCTCCTCCAGGCAACAAGTGTGTCTGCACTTAAGCGATGAGCAAATGACTGGACTGCTAAAACCCTTGTCTGTAAAAACATGATAGAACGGCTACATTTATGAATTTGACAGATTCTTTCATGCAGAGATTTCGGGCTAAATGAAAGGCTCACTTTTAAAAGAATGTGCCATGGGAGCTCAACTGATTCCCTAATATTTCGTAACCTTAAAGACTACATGAAAAAGACTTTCCAGCACATTCATATGGGTTTCGAAATATTGAATTCAATCATTTTTAAACAGCATCAATTTTGAATATTTTTTCATGCTGCTTTTTACGACTGTCAAATTAATTCCTGAGTTTTTTTTTTCTTTTCGTCGCCTTGGAATTATAAGGCGATTAATTTTTTTATTAAATTAATTTGAATTGGTGTTAATATGTTGATGTTTGAGAAAGTTACATTTTTGCTTTCCATAAAGTTTAGGATGGATATTTTTTTCTTGTTCAAATTAAGCATACATGGCTGTGCTAAATATTTTGTCCAGTGCAGATGTTGATTTTATGTAAAAAAAAAAAATAATAATAAAAAAAGGTAATCTTTATTGAATTATATGTTTTATATGAATAATTGAATTTTATATACTGAATTATATGCCCCATGAATTAAATTACATATTTTCCCTTCAAGGCTTAATATGAAATTTAAAGACTTTAAAAGAAAACAGACAGTGCGTATATGGTCTAACAGGGTTGTGATTATTCACTTAATGAGTTATGGGCATTTTGAGCCTAACGTGCATTAAACCAATCAAAGTTTCATCACACATTCTCTTTAAGAGTCAGTTCAGTCATGCCATAGTGCATTGGCTATTTACATGGCCGACTTTGTAAGTGGAAAAACTGAATGCTTTACTAGTGAGAAAACAGTTAAACAAACCATCTGCAGTGGGAGGATAAAGAATGAGCCTCCTTCATTCATCCTCTTTCCTTTCCTTTTACTCTTTACTTTACTCCTTTACTTTCGTGGACTAACAAAACGGTGGAAACTCACTCCACTGAAGACATCCATTAGGCTACATGTTTAATTTCTTTTGTTAAGCTCAAAGATTTTTTTGTAAACTATTTCTAAACTAATTTCTAATTTCCAGTAAACAAATAAATGAGCAGTAATAATGAAGTGTGGTCAATAAAACTGAGTTATGGGCTATCCAAACACACGTCCTATACTTATGCCCCACATGGTCCAAAACCCAACAGGGGGACAAATCTAAACTTGTTTGTATTAAAACACATAAATATGCATATAATAAATAACACTGCTGATAATAATAACATTACATAAATGCAAATTGTTATGAATAAACTGAAAAACCCCTTCAAGGTGAAGACGACATGGAGGTCGTGGTTTTTATGTTTATGTAGAAAATTGTATTTTTTGTAACATTTTAATCCTTTAATTTTTTCATATGTTAAGATATTTGTGTACTGCTGTACATCCTGTGTGTATTAAGCAATGTGTAAGCGTTTGAAGCCACATAGCTGCATAACTAACGCGCTCTGTGCTGGACTTCAGGCTTTCTTTTAGATGGTCAATGGCACGATCTATTTCAGTTCCTCAAAATAGCAACGTGCCAACAATTCGCCTTGTAACACTTTATTTTGATGGTCCATTTGAGTATTAATAGACTGTCTGCTTAATATCTGTTGATACTGGCATTTAACAGTCCTTCAACAGAACATGTCAACTTACACTAACCCTAACCCCAACCCCAACCTAACAGTCTACTTATAATCTACTGAGAATTAGTTGGCATGTAGAAGAAAGTTGTAGAACAGACCGTCAAAATAAAATGTGACCATTGGCCTTAACACACCTCTATTTTAGACCAGCACACAAAGTGCCATAAATGGACTTGCTAACTTGGCACAAAAGGTGAAAATTGAAAAATAGTTGTGCTTGTCTGAAAATAGCAACAAATCGAGTCAAACATGTCTCACGCGTATAAGTGTATGATAGCGCCCTTTGTGTTTATTTCTAGTCTTTCTCACTGTCAAAGGAGCAGTTCAGCGAAATGAAAAAAGAAAGCTGGTCCTTGTGCGTAGGATCGAAATGCTGATTGGCTCACAGAAAGAACCTTATAGAGCCAAGCTAGAGTTTGACTTTGTAGATAAAACATTAGTATTTTTTTGTGCTTTAAATGAAAAGTCTTAAAATGTAAACAACTTAATAAAAAAAACAATCACAATATAAATAAGTTGTAATTTAATAAGAATATGTGAATAACTCAATTCTGATAAAAACCTCAGATGGAACCTTATAATTCTAAGGTGACGATTTATAGCAGTTATACGTATTGTTTTGTTGCAACCATAATTTATTATTTGACATAATTTGTTTACATGCTTTATAATAATAATTTGCATTTAGTACAGTAACAACATAAAAGGTCGTTATTTTCTTTAATTACTGCTAATTAAAACTACTGATAATTCAAAGAAAACCGTATATATAATTAACAAAAAGAGAAAAATTTATCAGAGAATAAATATCACATTTAGGGGGCCTTGGCATGTAAAAAAACTCAGATTTGTCTTTAATTAGTTGTCTGTGCATGTTTATGTGTCACTTGGTTAAACGCTTAGCAAAATAATGTGCTTTATGCTTTTGGCCTATTAGCGGCACTTAGTAATTAGCTGCTGATTAGGGCGTCCGTTATAAATTGGCTCTTCAGAATAAAGGCATCTATTTCTGACAAGTCTTCCAGCAGGTCAATGCGCTTCCTGACTGAATCCAGGGTGCTTCTTCCACACTTCACGACACATGATTAAAAGCCATCAGATGGCATGGAGATGGCTCTTCAGCAAAAGACCTGTCCTCCAGACGGGCGAGCAGTAAACAAAGGCTATAAAAACTGATTACAGGTCAGTTTGTAGAAGCAGAGTGGAGTGAGTAAAAAGCCATCGAGTTTGATTTGAGGTCGTGTGTAGGAGGATGGCAGAACTTGACAGAAATAAAGATTGTTTAACTGATTTGAGGTCAGACGGAGAAACCTCTTACATTGAGATGAGACAATCAAGCTGATTTGAAGTCTTCTGAATGGAAGATGGAAGAAAAGCTTCACACACCTGTGGATCGCCGAGCATCTTCTTTCTCTTTGTGTGTCTGCTGAATCAAGCTAAAAGACAAGCTGAGAATAAAATCAACACAATAATGTCTCTTTCTCAAAGGATGTAAGGACAAGATCAAGTCAACGAAAGAAACCGTGACACTTAAGTGCTCTTAAATGGCTAATTAGCTTTATTCTGACACTTATGGTTTCAAGCTTGCACTAGGCAACTGAGACCTCTTCAACTTAACATTAGAATCGGCAAGACCGTTATAAGCCCCGCGGTGCTGCCACTTGAAATGCATTAAGGATTGAATATGCGAGTGAAAAAGTTTTTCTCTACATCAGTAAAGGACTGTTTCTGAACTCACTCAAACACCACAAGCCCTGAGTTTTCCTCGCAGAATGTAAACATTTAACTATTCCTCATTTAAATATCCTCCACCTAAGGGCATACTTTCACCGAACCGATCAGCCACTGCTGACGCTCATAAACAATCATAAAGTCCTCGTGCTGCAGGAATTAGGAGGTTTGCTAAAAGTGCAGCTGTCGTGCAGTGAAGGGTTTAATAATCTACGACAGTTTGCGTTCATTAAACAGTAAGAATGATTAATAAATCTATATGAAACAGTCCCCAAAAGTCACGTCTCCTCTTCAGTTTCAGGCTCAGGCGCGCTTTGCACTCACATTACAAGCATACCGCACCAAAGCCCAAGTGAACCGTGCTCAGGCACACCTCTTCCAACAGGGCCAGGGCCGGCCAACTGTTCCGTGCCTGAGCCCGATTCAGAGCCCTCATACTTCTCAAACGATCTGGGAAACGGGCCTGGTTGTGTTGAGTTAAGCTCATGCTGCATTTCATTGACTTCTATTAATACACATGTGAATGTCTCAGAATGGAAATAAGTTCATGTTTTGCATGTCGCTTCATACAAAAGATCAATGTTCATGAACTCTGTCCAATGAGACCAATACTGTACACGTTAGAGATGTTCGGATCAGCTGAAATGTCACCTAAATCTGCGGCTTCATACTAATCATCCTCCCACTCGCACATATCATTTTATCTGATATATATATATATATCCACATCTGGCCCACACCCGATCGTTACTTTAATAATTCTAATTCATTGTTTTAAGCATGATTATAGGTCAGCATGGATCCTTCACTATTAACAGCAGATTCTGTGAGCTAATGAGACAACATGGAAGGGGCGTACTGTATATCAAGGCAGCACAGGTCCACACATGCATCCATGAGACTAGACTTAACTTCCAGTGGTATTTTTCTGCTGTCCCTACAAATGTAAGAACTTAAAGTGCTTGTCTGACTTTTACTTGACCCAGCCTTTCAATTTAGCAAACACATGATGTTTCATATTTGAGGTACCCGTCTTGTGGCTTTCATATACATAACAACGCTTTACAGCTGTTGCATATTACATACCCAGCTCTTGATTCAACCTCATTAACCACTTTGCTAAAATGCTCCCACCACAAGGCATTTTTCTTTCTCTCCTTCCTTTTGTTTTGTTTTTATTTCTCCTTTTTAAGTTTCTCTAGGATCTCTTTCACCTCCATTTCTGCTTTAACAAATGTGTTTAAAAAAGTTCAAAGCAAAAATCAATAATAAATAAACTCAACCACCTGCGACCCAACTGCAATTAATCATAATGTATATTTATGACCCGGCCTGCGGATTATCCGCAGTGCACATGGATATAGCCACCATCTGTGCATCACTTGTACACGCTGTAAAAAAAACTATATGGAAATAAAGTCATGACAACAAATGTTTTTATGCTTTTATAACTTATTTGAATAGGTTAATCAGGTTTAATGTAGTATTTTGTCAGTTTGGCTGAAGTTGAGATGACTAGAAAAGTTAATTTGATTCACCTAAAAAAAATAAAAAGATTTACAGTAAAGAAATGGCTCGTTTTAACAGTGATGTGTATTATTTTTCTTAATCCCACCTATTTTCACAGTCAAATATGACAGAATTGCACATAACTCTGGTGTGACCACCGCTTTAGGCTGCATTTACACCTGAACAAAAGAACAGATTTTTTTTTGCCCACATCACATATCGATTGGAATTTTATACACGTACATAAACACAATATTCTACACAAGATCTCATTTCTTTGGATCGACATACGTCTAAATATGCACTACAAAATGTTATTTATTCATGGATATGAACAATAGTAAACAATAAAGTAATAAACAATAAAGACATGAAAGGCTATAAAATAGTCATTTTTACCATTGAATTGTACAGGACTATTCGATTTATTTGGACATCCACTTTTCTTTGGCCTGTAAACCAGCAGTTTTCCATCATCTTAGGCCTGTAAGAACTTTCCGAAATCTAAATTATTATATCTGTAAGCAATTATTCAGTATAAAGTTTGAGAAACTATGTTCTGTTGTATCTGATGTTCACATTTATTATGGGAGTTATTATGGGAGACTCATTTTAGTGAGAGTCATACAAGATTTCTCTCATTGCAGGGCAAAATTGGCAGTCTTGGAAATGTCTATGTGTCAGAATTATCTAAAATCCTTTTAAAAGACAAATTTTAGTTATCATATAAAGTATAGGCAACCTATTCCAGACACTTCGACTTTCACAGGCAAAACATCACCAACATTAGCAGAAGAGCTGTGCTGTTTTATTTAATGATGCTGTATGTTAATTTTTTTAAGCATAAAAAACAAGAATAGAACAATAGTACACTTACTGTAGTACTCAATCAAATTGGTGTGGTTTATAATCAAATTAATACATATTAAAGCTCTTTAACATTATTATTATTATTATTATTATTATTATCATTATTATTATTATTATTATTATTATTATTATTATTATTAT
>CAIGQQ010038154.1:14206310-14216473 GCA_903798035.1 Danio albolineatus
ATTATCATTATTATTATTATTATTATTATTATTATTATTATTATTATATGTACATGCTGAGTGATTGATATTTGTTAACTTGACTTGCACAGAGTCACACTGGTAAAGTTCAATTTTAAACGGATTATTTTAATTTCAAGATGAGGTCAACTCTCTGCTGCTCCTTTCAGTAGTATGATAATAAATATCATGTAAAATGGCATTCAAAGTTACATTATTAGCATTTAATACTGAATAAAGCACATGAGGAGTACCTTAGGTGATCAATGTCATAGCTTCTGTTGTTCACCTGTGAGAAATAGAAGCTGTTTCTGAAATATAAATTTCAGGTGTTGGTTAGGACAAAAACTCCTCTAAATGTAAATATTCCTTCTATTGTGTTCCGTTGCTTTCATTTAGAACATGATTTAAATAAGCCTTTAGGCTCAAGAATCAGGATTGCTCCTGTTGATATTGTCAATCTGGCAACCTGCGCTTGCGTGTGTTTTGAGCCATGAGTGCCAAACTCAAATACTGCACATTTAAAGAGATAGTTCATCCAAAAACAAAGATTTACTCACACTAACCAGTTTCTTCTGTTGAAGACAAAGATGATAATTTGAAGAATGGAAGCAATTGGCGCCTATAGTAGGAAAAATATATTATGAAAGCAATCAATTTCCAAAATATCTTCTTATCTTCAACCAAAGAAAGAAACGCTCCAGAATGTGTTTCCACATGCATGTCTGCTTCTCCTGCATTACATAAGATGACCAGCAGTCAGTGACAGAGAGAGATGAAACTGAAATACAGCTCATTAGTCAAAAATATCTAGCAAGTTTATTTCATGTATTTTTGGTGGAGTTTATTCAAGCCCTTCTGAAATGATGAGTCTCACACAAATGCCATTTGCAGTACCCCCACACACATATACATATTAGCGTTTACTGACACCCTGAGGCCGTGGTGATTATAGCGGTTAACAATTACATAGCGATTTTACTGTATTTCTTACAAACATGCTCTGTATTAAAAACTGTTTTAAGTGTATAAAACTTATAAAAATCACAGAGAGTTGGAACAGATATGTATACATGTTATTAAAGAACACTACGCCTGTCAATAAACATCACGTTGCAGTGAGCCCTAAAAATCACTGAGGTTTGGGTCCTATTTAACGTCAGAAAATTAAAAAAAAAGAGACTTGACAATATGACAGTGGACACACTATACATACAGACAGTTCAGTACAAACAGCTTACAAATGTTGATTTTCATCATAGGTGCTCTTTAATGCAAATACATCTCTCTCCATTCCCTAGTCTAGCAGTAAATGTACCTGATAGAATTGACAAAATACCTGCGAGATAACACAGCACTGTCATTCTCGATGAGAAAGAACCAGCTGCAGTCAAAAAAAAAAAAAAAACAGAAATGTAATTATTTCATTTTAATAGAAGTAATGCAATAAGCGCAACATTCCCTAGAACGATCTTTCTCGTCATAGTGATACCAGACAGAGCTGCCACCATGAATCTGAAATGAGATTCTTGAAACGCTCCAGAAAGTGGAGATCATGGGAATGTCTTTTGGTGTTTGGGGTCCAGGGAAGGACAATTTCTAATCCGCAGCCCACGTAACCCCAGGCAGTTCACAGTCTCCGCCGTGGCCCCATTAGTGATGATTAGGGTGGAGAATCTGTCTGGGTGCACTGGAGTCGAAAATGAGTTTTTCTTATTGACATTCAGGGCCATGTTATTGTTGTGACAGCACTCGGTCACATCTGCCTCCATATTCATATCTGCGCATTCATCTTCGCTGTTGATCGGCCAAATTAATGTGATGTGTTGCCGAACACTGCGAGCGAGTTACTCAACTCTATTAAAATTCCTCTCTGAATTAATATGAAGTTTGAAAAGTAGTTTTTTTTTTCTAAGAATGATATTTTTTCTCTCTCTGTGGATGCAACCACTAAACACGCAGCTACACACTAATTGGCAAAATGTTCAAAAGCATCTTTTGCAACTGTTAAACCAAACACCCAC
This sequence comes from Danio albolineatus, assembly GCA_903798035.1. Classification (NCBI taxonomy): domain Eukaryota; kingdom Metazoa; phylum Chordata; class Actinopteri; order Cypriniformes; family Danionidae; genus Danio; species Danio albolineatus. The sequence goes on from CAIGQQ010038154.1 coordinate 14,208,335, forward strand.
ACCAAATAATTATATAATAGTGCATGTGTGTATGTGTGTGTGAATATAACAGTGTATATAACAAACTCCTACATGCGTGATATTCAGTCTGAAAAGCAGGCTGTTCCTCAAGAGATGAAGATGCCATCTGAAACAGCTAGGCCATTAGTGCTGTGCATGAACAAACACCTTCCAGCAATAGCATACGAATGCACTCGTATGTATTGTAAAACAAAGCTTTGATTTCATCTTTAGAGACTATATCTATTGTAATCCTGCTAGCAATTACACTAGTGATAATGAAGTAAATACATTTCTGCTTTATCCATTTCTGGACCCAGTTCCTTAAGCAATATTGCCTTGAACTAAATGCTTTACGCACGTTAATCAGCTCAGCAACATACTTTCTTTTTGTCATATTAGTTTTTAATTTTCCTTTATCACATCATTAATATTCAAGGGCAATTTGAAATCCCTTTACTTCTTTGAATTGCTCACTTGTTGTTTTGGCAATCGGTGTTCTGCATTTTTCAGCATGAAAAGCTGACAGTTTATTAAGAAACATTCCATGTGTTTCAACTATCCTAATTTTTAGCAAACAAAAGCCAGTTAGTTAATGGCATTCTTATACGGTTTTATATGTTCCATGTAGAGCTATGTAATTTATTGCTATGATACTTATTATTTTTTGTGATTGTTTATTTATTACAGAACAAAGCCAGCATAGATAGCTAGCAACAACTATATACAAGCCAGGGTTTCCATTAAAGGAGAATTCATCAGAAACTGAATGACATTCATTCATTCATTTTCTTTCAGCTTAGTCACTTTATTCATCAGGGATTGCCACAGTGGAATGAACTACCAACTTATCCAGCATATGTTTTACACTGCGAATGCCCTTCCAGCTGCAACCCAGTACTGGAAAACTCCCATACACACTCATTCACGGGCACACACTCATACACTATGGCCAATGTAGTTTATTTATCGCATGTATTTGGATTGTGGGGGAAACCGGAGCACCCAAAGGAAACCCACACAAACATGAGGAGAACATGTAAACTCCACACAGAAATGCCAAATGATCCTGCTGGGACTCGAACCAGCGACCTTTTTGCTGTGGGGTGACAGTGCTAACCACTGAGCCACTGTGTCGACCCAAATTAAATAACAATAAACCCGAAAGTGACCGTTATACACCTTTAAAATAATAATATTTATCTTTCAGTTCACTTTGGTTTATGGTTATTAAATAAGAAAGTCTCTCAATAAATTCAGACCATACTTTGCGTGTTTGGGGTTTAATTCTTGCTATAGAATGTTCTAACAGCGTAATATTTTTGTTTGTTTGTTTTATAAACCACATTATGTCCGCTGGGAATGTGGGTTCAAGCCAAATTTGAAATATAACATTATGGCTGCAATTGGTACAGTATGACATATCCTACATTGGTAAACGTCTAAAATAAGATCATAAATATTATACAAACAAATAATGGGGTACTTAGGAATATTACAAAGTTCAGAGATAGTTTGAAAGACCTTATTCCAAAATGTGCTGATACGTAAACCTATGCATACAGTATATGTAAAAAAAATCATATGTATATATCCCCACAAAATTTGAATTACACAATGTACAAAGAAGGGTTACCGCTTCATTCTGTGAAATACAGAGTTGCAGAAGCCTGTGGATCAATTTAGTGTATAAGTTGATGGGCAGGAGTAGTCTTGGACATCACCTCTATATTACTTAGTTGTATTGTATACAACACATTTAAATATTTTTATTTATTGCCATGTCAGCAACAGCAGCTATTTTCATGACAAAACATTTAATAAAAAATACAATTTGATATTATTTTGAACATTAATATATTCTAAAAATTCTAAAAAATATATTGGTGACACTTTGCTGAATAGTCTATAATTTGTAACTCCATCTTATATTAGTGAACTTGTGAAATTTACTAATCATTTCTGAGTAAAATCTACACTCCAACAACAACATGTGCTGCTTGTTTAAACTACTTATTTAAAATGAGTTAAATCAACACAATTCTTAAGGTATTTTTGGGGGGACAACTTAATTGTTTTATGTTCAATCCACTTAAATTTGTTAAAAAACTATCAAGTTAACTAATCAATTTGTGTTGGGACAACATGAACGAGTTGTGTGGAACCCAGCATTTTTACAGCGTATTTCAAATTAAATCCAGAAGTCTGGCACAGAGCAATGGCTATTACATAAAAATTCAAGCCTAAATTGATAAAGAACCTGAGCCTGATTCTGAGTAAACCAGCATAGTCATATTTCCCCATAACAGGAATAACTCAATTTAATTCTCCAAAGGCAATGAATTACACAAGCACAACTGCTCAAATTGCTTAGAATAATATACGACTAGCTCAGAAACCATAACTCCAGTTAGAACGCATGATGAAAGATGCATAAAAAACAATTAAATTTTAAGTCACAACATGATTAATGTATAAACAGATTTTACCACATCTTCACCATCCAACCGCTCGTGACCACATGTCTTCCACCGAACGCTGCCAAAACCATCATGCCTAAAAATTGACCATGGTCACTTCAAATGTTAATAAAGTCACGTCAATTTACTTGAGCTAATTATAATGTGTGTTACTGATACATATAAACACATGCTCTTACACACAGATGTGCTGTTAAGGGGTTCTCATTTACACTGGCTAAATTAGCATTTTAACTTCCAAACTGTCAGTGGCTCTAATCAACATGTCCAGCCACCTGTTCAACATCTCTATTCCTCTTACAGTCACTTTCATGCTGACGAACACACACGCACACACAAATGTAAACAGATGGAGCCACAATATTAGCTTTTATGAGTATGTTTATATGCATGATTGTAAAACTTGGTGTACACCTCCAAAAACAAGAGAAAATATTGGGAAATATTTGCATCCGTGCATTGTAGAGCTGTTAGAACGCTCTCTAATACACCTGTTACCTTGTTAAGTATTAATGCCATAAAATTATGTCTCACAAAAAAATAATGAGTTGATAATTAGCGGAACAAAAACATTACAAGCTAGCATTCAAACAGTCTGACATATTGAATAACACATAACTGCTGTTCAGTTGCTACATATGTTAAGTCTTTAAGTTTGCCTTTTACAAGCCATGGGTCATAGTAGTAACATATAAACATGTTTTTGTGCATTTCAATGGCTAAAATGAGGAGAAAAAAATAAGATGAAAGAGAAATGGTTTAGGAAGCTGCTTGGGTAACGATATATGGAATTTCTGGTCCATGTACAAAAGGTAAATGTGGGTTTGAGTAATGCATATAATATTACTTAAATGTTTTTATGTATTTATTCTTTCAACAAGACAACATTCATTCATTTTCTTTTCGGCTTAGTCCCTTTATTAATCTGGGGTCGCCACAGCAGAATGAACCGCCAACTTATCCAGCATTTGTTTTACACAGCGAATGCCCTTCCAGCTGCAACCCATCTCTGGGAAACATCCATACACATTCATACACTACGGACAATTTTAGCTTACCCAATTCACCTATACCACGTCTTTGGACTTGTGGGGGAAACCCACGCAACTACAGTGAGAACATGCAAACTCCACTCAGAAATGCAAACTGACCCAGCCGGGGCTCGAACTAGCGACCTTCTAGCTGTGAGGCAAACGTGCTACTCACTACGCCACCGTGGCGCCCAACAAGACAACAGTTGTCTTTAATATGGTTGATTAATAAATGGTTGTTTTCATAACTATAACTATAAAAAAGGGGCTTGAGATTACAAATAACTCTGTGTTCCACTAAACATTGACATTCTTGAGCAAAACATTTGTGTTCTTCCACAAAACTATTGTGTTTGCTAGCAAAAAAAAGTTATTGTCTTGTAGAAGTATCCTTCCTCAGAGGATTTTTGCGAGACAAAACATTTTGATTGCATTGCTTTGTCCAAAAACATATAGTTGAAGTCAGAATTATTAGCCCCCCTGAAATATTAGCCCACTCCTTTATTTTTTACCCCAATTTCTGTTTAACAGAAACAAGGTTGTTTTCTAAACACATTTCTAAACATAATAGTTTTAATATCTCATTTCTAATAACTGTGTTTTTATCTTTGCCATGATTTATTTACCAACAGTAAATAATATTTGACTAGATATTCTTCAAGACACTTCTATACAGCTTAAAGTGACATTTAATGTTTTAACTAGGTTAATTGAGTTAACTAAGCAGGTTAGGGTAATTAGGCAAGTTATTGTATAATGATGATTTGTTCTGTAGACTTGAAAAAAAAAATAGCTTAAAGGGGCTAATAGTTTTGACCTTAAAAGGGTCTTTAAAAATCTAAAAACTTATTCTTGCCTTTATTTATTATTAAAAGCCTTTATTCTTGCCGAAATAAAACAAATAAGACTTTCTCTAGAAGAAAAAATATTATCTGACATACTGTGAATCTGACTGTATCCGACTGTATTTAGCCTATGTGAGATCATTCACAAGATGTACATTTTGACAACTGTTTGTGTTTTTGACAGGTCAGGAACAAAGAGGACAGATTGCACGCTGTCTGAGGAAACCAAGATTGTGCTGGTATTATGTGACTCACCCTAGTTGTTTGTTCCAAGTCTTCTTTTAATTCCTGAAGCAAATTATACATGCATGACATAGGTCTATTTGCCACACAATATGTTTGGATGATGTGTTCCCCTGGCATTCCAAATAAATACGTGTGGCAAAAACTTCTATCATGCAGTCTCTGTTCTCAGTGGTGCCTTTCGGCAACAACACCTGCTTTTTTAGGCCTAAAATAATGGTACAAATTCCCATAATTTTAGGAGTACAAACATTAAAGAGCCCCTATTATGGGTTTTTGAAAATGAGCTTCCATGCATTGTATAACACAGCACTAAGCAAATGAAAACATCCAGCTGAGGTTTAAATCTAATAAGGGCTCTCTAATAATTGTTTTTCAGCTCATGAGGAAATGTAACGTTTTTTATGCATTGTCTGAAGTGTCTAATTCATATGATTTCATTCGTATGAAAATGTACACATATTTAACAGGAGGCATGTCCCCAAATCCCAGCCCTAATGAAGAGCAAATCACACAAAAATTTACAAATAAGGTCGCGCTAAAATATTACAACTTAGCCACTAAACCAAAAAGTGTTGTTAGATTCATTTAACAAAATTAGCATCTGAACAAGAAACTCCTACAAATGCATAATGAGTGAGGTCAGGCACAAAACAGCTGTGTCTGTGCATTATCAGTGCTATTATTTGCTGTGTGTGTTTAGTAAATACTGACAATATTGTTTTAACACCAAAGACAGTTTGCACTGGCGCAAGCCGTTAATAAATCTGGCCCTTTGTGTTTCCTCACAAAACATACGAATAATCACAAAAATATTTACATTCTCTTGCAAAATATTATGCTACCCTAAAAAGATTGTACTGCCAACAAAAGAAATACAATTAGCTTTGCATTAACTCGCTAAACATTTCTGTTCTCTTGCAAAAGAATGTTCACCCAAGAAACTCTGAAATCACTCAAAAGATCTGCGTTCTTGTGAAAGACGTTTGTGCTCTCTTGCAAAATAATCATACCCAAAGAATCTTTGCATTCACTCACAAAACATTTAGCAAAAATTTGGAAAAGGAAAAGTGGAAAGGCTTTCCAACGGAATATATTTTTTCCTCAAAACTCATTTTATTTTGCATTTACCCTCAGTCGTTCTGAAGCTTTTGACAGAAAGTCTGTGAATAAAATAAATAAATAATACAATCATAAAAGCCAATGTGGGCACAAATGGGGAAAAAAACATGTCTGAACATGCATAATACATTTTGTCAACAGCCTGAGCCAAATATATATATATTTTTTAATATGACCATGAAGATGTCAGCAATGTCAGCATACCATATGAAGGGACGTCGGCCATGTTTGTAAGTTAAAATTGGCTATGCTGATGCTTAAAAGATGCAGGGAACCTGTCAGAATGAAATATTTGCAAACATAATGTAACATGTAAATGAGTTTTTGCTGTTTGCACCTTGTCCAACATGATTTTTAGAGAAGAGACGCTGGGGATCTGACCTATAGACCATGTCACATTATGAAACCATAAAAGTTTGTGCGTGTGTGTGTGTGCTGTGTAAAGTGAAAGATTGGGAGAGAGAGCATTATCGCTCCCTCATGGCCTGAAAGAACAAATCCATCCATTAAAGGAAAGAGACAGCCAAGGTCAACACCCATATAAGGGCAATCATAGCACAACACTGCAAAGAGTAAAGGTTCACTCTATCAATGAGGACTAATGGCTGTTCGACACACTCACAGACACGAGTGTGTGTGTGTGTCCTCTGCTTCAAAGCTCAACTGATAAATGCTGAGATTTCCTATCAAAGCCACACTTCTTCAGCTCTATGCTATGGGGAACAAACAATAATCAAACAGTACACTACAATTCTAGTTGATACAGAAAAGATGATGATTGTTTTCATCTTATAGCCAATACACAGTAAAAAAAAGAGGCTTTAGACAGTAAATAAAGACAACCTTCAATATTATCCTTTAACAGTCTGGGTTTTTTTTAGTCTCTTACAAAAAAAAATGCTCAGTTGTTGTAAACCAATGTTGGGTCAAACATGGTCAAACTCAACCAATTTGTTAAAAACTGGAAGTTACATTTAAATTAATGTTTGTTTTGTCCATATTTGACAAAACTCTATGACAACCCAGCATTATTTAGACTGGATGCTCACTAAAATACATTTATTTTATATGAATATAGTAAAAGCGTAACGTGTTTTCTATTTTAACAAATTTTAAGTAATTTACTTCATTAATTGCCATCAGAATATCATTTTAATATTTTGAAATTTTTAAGTAAACATTTGTGCTACTTTAAACCTTCTGTAACATTATAAATATCTGTCTGCTTGTTAAGTGTGAGGTCACACGAAAGGGCTTCCTGGTCCAATCGCTCTATCAGACTGTATGTGGAGACGCATCAAATGGTATTAATAAACGTTTACAAAGTGATGTAATACTTTCAAAAATCATGATCACAATCCATGCATGATATCCGATGGGTAGAAAGTGATTAGTTTTTTATAAATTGTTAAAATTGTGGTATTTGTGATGCAGCCAGCCCAGAGACTGTTGTGTACATCATGATTTTATATAAATTTACTTAAGTGTGTGATAGGACCAAAAAGGGGTCATAAACGAACATTTTCTCATTCCAAATGAGTAGCGGCTTGGACCTGGAAACAGTATTCTAAACGTCACCAATATATCACAACTTAACAAGGGGTTTTTTATATATATTATATATTACAAAATAGCAAACAAACACAATGTCAATAAATAATTTTTAATAAATGCAAAAAAAAAGACAAAACAAATTCTAAAAGCTACTGTACATTTTGCTAAAAATACAGTTATTGTTAACAAATATTATATGTACTGTAATATACTTTTAGGAATTATAATTAATTTGTTTTTATTTGTTACCATACACAAGTAGTGAAAGAAAATCATGAGAAAATCAGCAAGACTTACAAATAAACAATATTTTATTGCTGACATTTAACAAAATCTATAAAATTATAAAAATATTACAAAGTAAAAACGACAAACACTGCAAACAGTGGTTAGGGTAAGGAAAGGTTGTTACCATAAACAAAACTGAACTGTTAATAAAACATTAACACTGATCCTGTTGAACAGAACAAACCAGCAAATTGTAAAATGATTAAAATAATCGTAACCATTTTTACATCTAATATGACAGCAATTATAAACATGTTTCACTTAACAGTAATTTGGGAAGATAATGAGATAACTGAGGATGTGCTTTACTGATGTAATAAGAGTTTCAAAGTCAGGAGTGATGGTAGACAGTGCTACCCGAAGATCGTGCTCTATGTACAACCTGTTCCTTTGCTTGGACTCAAGCTTCACCAAGGAAGAGAAGCCACTTTCATACAAATACGTAATTCTGAATGGGATGGGTTTGATCGCACTCTCAGATCGCGAAAACTGGGAGAGGCTTACTTCACTGAATTTCTTTTTCAGCGTCTTATCACATGACAGCTCCACCAGCTGACTCTCTATGTTGCTCGGCAA
>CAIGQQ010038154.1:14216873-14247242 GCA_903798035.1 Danio albolineatus
ATATAATATAATATAATATAATATAATATAATATAATATAATATAATATAATATAATATAATATAATATAATATAATATAATATAATATAATATAATATAATATATTTTTTAAAAAATCAACTATATGCTTGTTTTTTTGTTTGTTTGTTTTTTTTTCAGAAAATAAAGATAGAAAAACATTGGCTGTTTCTTAACATCAACAACAAAAGCTTTTTCCCAATCTCCTGCTATAATCACAAATAGCAAAGACCAGTAATAAAACTGGGTTCATCACACCATTTCATCGGCTCTTTAAATGCTCAAAAATAACAGCTTTAACCACCCGATGAAAACCATTAATAGCTTGCACAAGAGCTGAATCATAAACCCTCCATTTATTCTCAAACATTTCAGCGCTGACAGCCTCATCAGTTGACTGATAGTGGGGATATGCTGGCATTTAACCAGTATACACTGTGCTATGTCATTAGACTCACTCATTCTTCCATCAGGATTTTATATGAGGGAGGCAGTACAAAAAAATATCAAAAAAACGAATGTCTATAAACAGCAGATGAAGTTTCAGAACTCTGTCTGGATGATCATGCTGTCAACGGTATAATGTGCAAATAGGACTGAACGTGTCTTGGGAAGATGGACAGAGTAATGACAAAATAAACAAGTCAGACATCACAAAGGGCAAAATGATCTTCGACTGAGATGTTTTGGCAAATATTTTGAAGGTGCTCTCTCATATCCGCCACTAGAAATGGCTTTGCGTAGAAACCATAGACTGTAAAAGATGGACATAGTATCAGTGACATCACCCATAGGTTACTGAAGAGCGCAAATGAGGGTTACAAGTGGGTGTGGCCAACCGTCAGCATTTTGTTCATCACGCTGACTGGGGGTAACCGTAAAAAGGCAAAGAGGTGGAGAAAAAGCGGGGCTACATATGCCTGGTAGCATTTTGCTTAGATGGGTTTTTCTTTGGAAGAAACGCTTAATACTTAACATAACATTAGCTATATACACCAAAATCATTTTCCTGCTGTAAAGTTAGCCATTTTTACATTGGGATCATAAGAAATGTGCTCTATTTTGGAGCCAGTCCTAGCGAAACTTTGATGAATTGCAGTTTCAGTGACTTCCATGTTAGATTCATGAGGGAGAGCGGGATGCTGTCACTTGGTAGAAAACTTCCTAAAACTGAACGTACACCAGAATAAATTGGAATTTACTTCTTAATGATTATGGTTACATATGATGATTTGAAGTGGCTCAATTAACCCTTATGCACTCTTAGGGATGTTTTCATCCACTCTGGGGTGATTTTGAGTCTTAATTTTGGCCACAACTTTCCCTGTATTTCAGCAAATGGAATGATTTTTGCTGAAAAATCTTTTATCAACACATATTTTGGGAAAATGCTTTGAACATTTTCTTAACAATAAATGTAATACTCTTTGGGCAAACTGACTACCCTTCATTATGTTAGTGGCTGTTTTTGCTCCATTGACTTCCATTATAATGATTTTTTTGCATTTCAAAGCCATGACTCCATACTATTATTCTTAATCGTTAGAGGCTTTAACCTTTTGGGAAGAAGTACAATTTGTAATTTTTGCTGTTTATCATCAGTTTCACTCCAAATATATATATAGTTTCTGGCTATTACATGGAGTTATACGGAGTACAGTGTGTGTGTGCGCACGAGTGTGAGAGACACCTTTGCACACTTTGAAAAACATATCAAGAATAGAAAATCTAAATAAGCACCTCAGCTCTCAAAACATATACACTAACTGACAAAAGTCTTGTCGTCGATCCCAGTTGTAAGGGCAACAAATAATAACTTGACTTCTAGTTGATCATTTGAATGTGGAAGAACGTAGATGTTTCCAATGAACTGCATTCCAATCATCACAAATACTGCAGAAGACCTATTGGAATCTGCATGGACCCAAGATTCTCAAAGAAATCAGTCAAGTTTGGTGAAGGAAAAATTATGGTTTGGGGTTACATTCAGTATAGGGGCGTGTGAGAGATCTGCAAAGTGCAACATCAACAGCCTGAGGTATCATGACATTTGTGCAGCCCGTTACATTACAAAGGGTATCAATTGTAAAAATTATACATTTGACCTTTTTTTAAAAGAAAAAACCATCAACAATCATGAATGGATGGTAATTTAGTGTAAAGTATTTGCAACCCAAAAAAAATCATTATAATAGAAGTCAATGGGGAAAAAACAGCCACGAACATAACAAAAGGGTGGATTGAACAACAAGGGTTTGAACAACAAGGGTTAAATATGCTTACTTGTTTTTTATACTGTATATCACAATTTTTTAATGGGAATTGATGTACGCATATTTATAAATGAGACTCCTGGACTGTTGTATCAAACAGTCGTATTTCATATCAATAGTTCATACTGATGATTGTGTGAGGGGTATTTTCTTTTGCACACTTTGGGACTCAAAGCAATGCTGAAAAAACTTGCATTTAAATCACAAAATGGCATCTGAAGCAGACTCGTTGTCTGGAGATTGTCGTTGGATTTGAGGTTTAATTGGAAGGGAGAGCAGTTGAGCTAAAGCGAGGCCGTGTTGGGTTCAGATGTGGAGTGCAGGGTTAACACTGCTGGTGGCCTTCTTCAATGATCTCAAGTGCAGCACAATAACGCCTTTAACAACCTGCTGAAAAACATTAATGGCTTCGGCAAGAACTATGACTGTTATACTGACTGGCCAAGTCTTTTTTCACTCTCCTCTTTCCTTCTGTCCTCCTCATTACTGCCTTCATTCGCCTTTTCTCATTCCCAGTACCTTCTGTGCCATTTCTTTCATGAGGAATGAATTGGAAAGATGAGAATAAGAGTAATTTCGGCTCTCTCTAAACCTTGCATGCTGTGTTTCCATGGTTTCTTAATGTGCTGTTTTACTCCCAGTTCTATAGCTTCTTAGTTTTCTATAGTTCGTCACAAAAGGCGACATGAGGCTTCATACTCCGAGAGGCTTTTCTCATTTATTTTTTGTTTTTATTTCTTTTTCAGTTCCTTGATTGTTCTGGTGAATCAGACAATCAAACTTTTCTGCAAGTGAACGCAAGAGGACAACCCACGTCAGGTTTATTATTAATACAAAAACTTATAAGTTTACAAGTATGTAATTTAATGTACATATATATGAGCAATATCACATGAGTAGCAGTGCAATATGGTTGTGTATTAAAGCAGTAAGGCACGTGTCCCACCAGTGCCGATATACAGCCATATCGCACTGCTACAAGTGTGATATTGCATTTATGCAACACTTCGACAGCATAATCATGCATGTAAAATTACTACTTCCTTGACATCAGAACAGCAGAAACCGTTGCTACTTTACAAATGACACTTTAGAGTTAGTATGTGAATGATTCTCTAGCGTAATGTCTAAAGTAATGACAAAACAGGTTATTTTGCTGACATTAAGATTATGAGGCTGAACGGCATAAAATGCCATCAGTCTACAGAGATTTCCCAGTATTTCCCTGTTGCAATTGGGATGTCACAATAATTAACCCTGAAAAAGCCAACGCAAAGCAAACACTACCAGCAACACAAAAGAGAGGTATCAACTTAGAAAGTCACTTACCTGTTTTATTATGATTTGATCAGCTGTAGTTTAAATTTACTCTGAGTTTTTCTCCCCTAAAGGCTTATTATGCGGTCTCTGTCACTATCTTGTGGCGGAAGGTCAACTGTCTTTGCTCTGCTCAGTATGACACGCTGATGTATGCCGACGTGCTAAAACTCCGAAATCATAAATATTTAAAATAGGCCTTGTCCTTTCTAAATAAACTGCATATTTGCAATCTAAACAACTACATTCTCGCCCAAAAGCCTCAAAATGTTGTCCAACAGCTGCAATATTTCTCAAACTGCAGTGAGTTTATTGATTTGCTGACACACTATGTGGGTGGAATAATAAAGAAGAGTGAGGAGGCTGTAGGGATGCTGTTATTGCAGAATATCACACGGCTATCAGCCAATCGGATTCGAGAACCAGACTGAACTGTTCTATAAAGAGTTTTATATATAGTTATAATTATTAATTCTGCTTAACTACTGAATGACATTTTTTTCTAAATGATAAATAATAAAAATTATATCAGATAATAAAAACATTCAATGTTTAAATCCATTTTAAGACAACGCATGTTGTGTTTCAACTTAAAAAAATAATAATAATTTGTAGTTATAACACACGATATTGTGATCAAAGGTCATTTTTTGCTCTAAATGTGAGTAGTTTTATTTAAAATTTGGACTAAATGTTATCAGAACTTTATCGAACAAAGTAGATATTAACATTTCACTCAAAGCCATAGCTAATCAGTATAGAGAAACTGAAAATTTTCCACTTACCTTTTTCCAAAGCTGCAGCTACACCACAGGGCTTTTACAGATCCACAGGCTCCCTATTGAACATCTGAAAACACAAATGAGAATTAATACTTGAATTGGTGGAAAAGAGCTGCTAAAATTCTGCACAACATCCACTTTTACAGTACGTTTACTGTTTCAAATGACAAGATTTTTCTAAACGACGAGAGAATTTTAATTTCTGATGAACGATCCCTTATAACACCTCGATTGTAAAACAGCCAACTCACTCACACACACACATACACACCTCAGAAGCAGGACCAAACAAGCGTATTACCATAAAACCACCTAGAGCTAATTTGCCTTTAGCCGTCACTGTGAAATAATTGTTACTCTCTCTGTCTCGCGATCACACTCCATATGACTCGTTACATTATGCAATGCCATCAGAGGAGCATTATGGGATGCGGTGAACATCTGCTTGTTGTGCTTGCACATATTTTAACACAACACCTGTAATTATGCAAATAATACAGCATGCGATTACCCTGTGTAACAATGACACGGGGTAATGATTACAGTGGGTTTAATCACAAACGCACTCGCACGTATAGACCAAATGTATTTACATAAACACTCACACACACATACAGCATTAAATATGAAACTGCAATTGCATACTAATAAGCCAAATGTTCAGTTACAAAACTGCTTTTGCTATAAGCTTTGGAGTGTTTCTATTACGTTTCCTTAAAGGGAAACGTCACTTTGTTATTTATGGAATTGTTCCTTTGTTTGACAGAAGAGCCGAGAGATCCGAGAATGGGATCAGAATGTGACGCAGACTGAAATTTAACATACATCTCTGGGAACAGTGTGACTCATACACTGATCCTCAAGGAGAGAAGAATTGTGCCATTGTATTCACATCAAAATTAAGGCCATTTTTAATGTCATTGTTTCGCATTGTGACATTTTATGACAATAAAGGAAGTAAAAAAGTTTGTACCCAACAAATTGGTTTAATGTATGCTTGTTTGGTGTTTTAAAAGCGTTCATTGACTTTGGTAGCCACACACACACACACACACACACACACACACACGCACGCACGCACGCACGCACGCACGCACGCACGCACGCACACACACACACACACACACACACACACACACACACAATAAATAATACAAATGGCAAGGGTGAGTAATTGATGACAGATTTTTGTTGACAATTTTTTTGAGATCCTTTCAACCCTTTTTCTGTACCTTTATTTTCTTGTTCTGCAGCTACAAAAAGCTAAAACATCAAATTTGATGCTTTTTACAAAAAACTATTAAAACATATTTTAATTAAAATAAAAAATAAAATATATTAGGTGCGAACTAAACTTATACTAACATAACTTTTTATGTTTCCTTGCCAACTAACTGAAAAAAGGTTGAAGCAATGTTATTACTGAAAAAAAAAACATTAACATTATTCCAAATAACACAAAATAACTAGTATTCATAATTAAAATGAAAACTGAATATTGAAAAAGAGCAAATTTATAAATGAATGCAATACTAAAATAACAAAGCAATGTGAGCTCTCTCTTACTGGTTTCAGAGTGACATTCAGAAATGCTGAAGAATGGAATGGAGACGTTAAGACATTAAATGAACAAAGAAATGAAAAACAAAAAAGTTATTTAAAATTGCTTCTGAACTCCATAAAATGCAGCAGCCTATAATAAAATTATTTATTCATTACAATTTTTATTAATTTTATTTATTATATTTATTAATTTATTTCAAATTTAATTTATCAATTAATTTGTTTATTTATTTTATTTAAAATAAAATCTAATAGGTAAAAAATGCTGCCATTATTTGTAACTGGAAATGCATTACAAACATACTTTTTTGATGCAGTTAATTTTCCAATATGCTAAAAACAATATTTAAAATAATATATTAGATTTCAGTTTTCGGCAGTACAGTCATCTGCCACATGAAACATATGCCAGAATAATTAGTGGTTCATTCAGTTGTGGCAACCCCTGATAAAGTAAGGATAGTGAGTGAGTGAGTGTGATTTCAGTTTTCTAATTATAATTGACTTTTTTTTTAAAGATTCAACCTATTTTGTCCCCTCTGTCCCTTAGAGGTAGCTGAAACATTTTGTATTCATACTGTACATCAAGGTTAATAACTGAAACGATATTTAATTAAAATAAAACCCAAAATATATGTTAAGCGACAGCTTAAACTAAACAAAAAGCAACTGAAAAAAAGCCCGAAGCAGGAATTGGAAATAAACCCTGGTTTATACTTCTGCGTCGATTGATATGAATATACAAAGCTATCTCACGGCAATTTAGTGGCAAATCGTATGAATTTGTACGATCTAATTCGTACAATTTAGTACGATTTGCTCATCAACCAATGACGGTTGGGTTTAGAGGTGGGGTTGGGTGCCACGCCTCCTTTTTTAAATCGAACATTTTCGTACGACTGAACTTGTGCAAATTCGTACGAATTAGCCACTAAACTGGCAAAACGTAAAATGCTTATGTTTTCTCATGAGATCAGGCTGGAATATAATATATATTTCCTTTGCCAATTAATTTGTCCCTGCATCAGTACAGGTTTTCCAGCGGACACTGTCCCTTTTATACCTTTTTGTTGCAAAATTAGCAAATTGCCTCATCCCTAATTACCGTCTCTCCCTTCTCGTTCGGTCGAAACCTGAAATACTGCCAAAGTTCAGAAGTTGTGTCCTATGACGACCAGGTCACTTGGAGCGCAACTCGCCATCTTTCCCCACCTCGCTCTTTCTCTTCCACACTGTCCTGTGATGACAACCGCGCATACGCATGGCATTAAATAAATTATATGCTATATTCAATCCTTGTCTCCTATATTAATGCATTGTTTTTTTATGACGGTATAACGGTACTGAAACCACGGTATACCATATTATCGTATTACTACCCAAACCTAACGTTGGCTGCGCTGGAGCATACGCGTGCGCTTGATGCAGAAGTATAAATCAGCCTACAGAACTAATCAGTTCCTCCAGGAGTTTTTTTGAGTCTAATGGATCTTGATTAACAAAATTATTATTTTACAAGATTTCTGTGTATTTTCACAGCAAAACACAACAACTGCAGCAAATAATGCCGTAAGTTTTGCAAAAAGTGATCATAATCAGTTATTTTAGTCCGCAATTATAATATAAACACTAAAGCAGCTTAAAAATAAATCTCAATTAAAAAACACCAATACACCAATAAATAAATAATCTAAATGCTAAAAAAGCTCATTCAAAACACTAATAAAACTACAGAAAAACTACAACCGCTTTCTCTTCCTAATATCCGTGTGAGATTCAGAAAGCCAGCGGAGCGGACTGAAGAGTCTGGAATGATAGATGACAACAGGAAGAGGCAGATAGAAAGACAGAGACGTAGAGACGAAGGCCTGGAACTGACAAGTGTTTGTGGGACACTGAAAAAGAAGCAGACACCAAGAAGACAAGCAGAGATGAGAAAGGATGGGTCAGGACGAGAATGCAAAAAGCGAACAGACCCAAGCAGAAAGAAGCCGATGACACAGAGAGCGAGAAAGAGAGGGAGCGAGAGCAGGCGTCAGGCTTCTGGGTAATCTGCGTTATGAAGAGAGACAGCGCAGACAGGAGAATCAATGGACCTGTCTGTGTGCTGGAGAACGAAGCCCTGGTTCCAGCCCCAGTCGTCCTGGAGCTCAGTAAAGCAGACAGAGCACGCAAACTCATCTCCTGCCCGAGACCAGAGCTTCTCACAGGGGGCAGAGGAGGCTCCCACCAAACGCTAAATCAGCCAGAGCTGTCGCTAACGCTTAGCGCCGCAATATGTTCCAATACATCGCAGTCAAGGGCACGGAGGAGAGCTGACCCGCCGAAGAGGGGTGGAGAAGGAGAGAGCCTTGATGAACTGGAGCAAATCAACCTGGAGGTGGAGGGGGGAATGAAGGAGTAAAAAAAATCACAGTGTTAGAGAGTGTAGAAAAAATGAAAGAAAAATTTCTTCTGTGCTAATGTAGTCCGTCTATTATGGTCCTTTGCACTTTTTTAGGCATTAAAGGCACTACATGCGACAGAAATGAACTTTATTAAATGTAAAAGATAACCAAGAGATGAATTTAACAGAATTTAAGGTAGGGTCTGTTAAAAAAAAAAGCCCATGATCCATTCAAATAATTTTAGCCTGTTTTAATATTAGATTTTCAAGGTTATGGATTAAAACTGACAATAATTTGGTTTAAAAAGAATGTCGATTTTTTTCTGTTCCATGAATCTATATTACTTTTATAAAGTGTGTCAGAAAAAACTGAATTAAACAATACAGACTTCTCTCAGTTTGATTTTTGGTTTGAGGGTCACGGTTTCAGAATGGTTCAGTATATGATGGGTTTAGTATAAAAGCACTGTCAAATAAAAATAAGAGAAAAAACTCAAAAGCAAAATGTAATACTAAATAAATACAATATAACAAAAATACAAAAAAAATAAACAGTGTTTTTAAGTTTTTTCATGTATCTAACAGTATAATATACAGAAATATAACAGTTAGGTACAAAAATACAGGATAGCTCGCCTAACTCATGTTGCAGTAGAAAAATCAATCCAAGCTCACACAGGTCGCATTCCACATCTTGTGCTTTATTCTCTCGTCAACAGCGTCACTGTATATGACAAAAATACCTTAATTCTAGCATCAGAGAAAAATAAAAATAAACATCGTCCTGCACACATGCAGTTCTCATGTTACATGCATCCACAGACTGTTCACACGCACACACACATAAAATGGCGATTCTCTCTTAAAGGAGCCACGCCCTATTTTCACTTGTTACAGACACTTGTCAAAATATATTTTAGAGAGCAGGTATGCAAGACCCTTTTCATTATCTGACCGATTCAGATCAAACTGATACTGCTAACAGCTACTCTGACTGACCTTATTTACACAGCAGAATCAAAGCGGATGCTTGTGGAGGCGTGACGCTTTACTAGTGACGCGGAGCCGATACGAGAATCACAGCACATTGTTAGCTGACCAATCAGAGTCTCGAACTTTCGGAGAAACTAGGAAATATGACAGTCGTTTTCATGTTAGCTGAGTAGCTGTAAATAATCATAGATATATGTCGTAAGATATATGAAAAAATAACCTGATTTTTTTACAAATGAAGCATGAGCACACGTTGCTTTGCATTTTATAAACACAACTAAGCCTTAAAAATACACTGTGGACCACTCCTTTAATTGTTTTATGTTCAATTAACTTACATTTCTTAAAACTAATAAGCTTACTGAACTCCATGTTGTCTCAACACAAATCTTTTGTGTGGAGCCCCGCATTTTTTACAGTGTATGCATATTGAACAGTGGAGTTCGTACCAAATGGTTCAATATTATTGAGTATTGCGGCATTCCTACTTCTTACTGTATTCCTACTTCTTACTGTAACTGCAAATCAATTGTACTTCTAGTGATTACTAATAACTGCTATTTGAAGCTCCATACACATCCTGAAAATACACACTTTATAATAGAGCAGAGTGTAACAAGCTCAAAATTTGATTCTCGTGCACAGCCAAAACAAAAAAAAGAAGAAAAAAGAACAGCACACTGTATCCTGTTGGTCATGGGAGCTCAACACGACACCCCCATAAAGTGTCCTGCTCCACGGAAAATAAACCCGCTTTTTATTAAGCTACAGATACAGACTGGAGTCTCCATTTTCAAAAGTTAGCGTCTCCCTCTGCTCGTCAAACTGTTTTGAAGGTTGTTCTCCCATTGAAAGCTCAAGATATTTCCGACTCAAAAACAATATGTCTGTTCAAAGCAGAATTATACAAAAGGGAGACGCGGAAAAGTATCACTATGTATTATTCCGTAAGGGAAGCGACTTGTAAGCCAACAACCTGCGGCGCTGACAAATCATTCAGGAAGGCAGAGCGATCCGTCCTCTGCAACGTACAGTACAACACTCTGGCTAATTCTCACTCTTCTTCATCTGTCACAGATTCACATGTGTCAACGGAATCATCGAGAGCCGATTCACTTCTCTAATTGGACACAGGAGACCATCGCCTTTGTGCCAAAGCTTAACACTTCAAACTTAACACCTAAAGCGTTTCCTCTCTCTCACACGCACACATACACATGCATAAAACACCCTGATGTATTTCATACCTAAGCCCTGTGCCCAGTTCTCTCCTCAAACATATTGGAATAATTTCTAAAGCCTCTGGTGGGAGAGAGAGATTGTGAAAAGTGGATTGCTCAGCTGTGTTAGGTGGAAAGTGTGACATTTTACATAAGCGGTAAGAATATGCTATGGGTGGAAACGAGACCGAAATAGATGAATGTGCCTTTTGAGAACGGTGGGTACGGCGAGAACGTCTGTGTTGACATGCTGCCTTTTTGCGCGCTAAACTCAATCTATACGGCCACTAAAGCCCGGACCGAAACACAAAAGCCCAAATGAAATGCACACTCACAAATCATAAAGCTGCTGAATCTGAGTGGCTTAGAGGCAAAGCAAAGAGGTCAACGTTATGGGATTGAAGCATCCTGACATAGCCAAACTATCCACATGCACACGCTCTTTGAGAGACTAAGAGCAAGGAGAGAAAGCAAGAAAAAAACTCGTAGCGAAATCCCACCACCCTTGTTAATAAAGCCCCAGAGTCCTGAATATGTATGAATTATGTATATGTGTCTTCAGGCATGTCTTACTTTACGACTCATAAACACACACTCTCGCATACACAAACCCACTCGCATACCGTATCTAAGATAAGCGTCTCTGGAGCCTCCGCTAAGTGCGTGAATATGTTCTGCTGTTCATCTGATTAATCCAAAATAACTTCATAAATTGGTCATATGCACATACGCACACAAACGCTCACTGCGAGATGTGTGTTTACATCTTCTCTCTGGCACCAAATCACCATAAACAGTATAAAACAGAGTTTAGCTCCAGCAGGGTGTTAATAAGGAGGCTGCGCTATTGTGTTTGTGGTGTTAGAAATGTTTACTCGCGTAGGAATGGTCAAGGATGGCATTAAATGTTGCACAGATGAACAAAAAAAAGAGCTGTAGTTGAAATGTAGTTGAAAACGCAACTTTCTGGCTCGTGAATCAGATTAAATGAGCCAAGTCTTTTGTCGTGAACACACACCTGTGACTTTGCATCGGTAATTCGGTTTTATTGTGCCAAATATTTGTTCACGGAATGATCTTTGATTGTTACGGTGCTTGGCAACTGTACAGTTACAGTAGGTCTCTATTGGCAGAGAGGGATTATTTATGAAGATTGTCATTATTAATGAATGGGAATTTTTTCTGAACATTGGTGCCTTCTATCACTTTGCTGTTGGCAGCTTTAAAGGAATGTTCAGTGCTAATTAAGCTCTCTGTATTATTGTGCCTCTGTAAAACAAAAACAAAGAGCCGTTGGGGTAAAGTTTTGCATTGGAAGCAAATACACATGGTTTCCAAAGATATAACCAGTGCGAATAGAGGAGGGATGTAGAGGGGTGGCATCCCCCTTATGGAAAAAAATGACAAAAAGCATCCCCTTTGTAAAACCACCATCCCCCCTCCCCATCCCCTTTATATTAACAACAGTGTGTGTAATGTAAAACTTAACATGCAATTTAAATATTGCAATAGTCTCTATTTAAGGTAATTTATGACTTATAAACCACAACGATTGACCAATCAGAACTCAGTATTGCAATAAGACGCCACGCACAAGCGCAGTACAGTTCATTGCATCATTTTGCATGATTTTTAAGACCTCTCTAAGTTTTTTTCCCTTCACTTTATCAATTGGTGAAGTTTTTTTCCTCGCCACTGTCACCACTGGCCTGCTTGGATTGGGACTTGTGGAGCTGCGCATTGATGGATTTGCTCTTCAGTGTTTCACCTTTCAGCAGTGAAATTGAAACCATCACACTGAACTGAACTAAACTGAACTTCAATCCTGAAATCTGGACTTTACTAGAACTTCTACCTTAAGCTGCTTTGACACAACCTACATTGTAGAAGTGCTATAGAAATAAACATGTATTGAATTGAACTGAATTAACAAGCACTGGATGCTGCTCAGATTGCACTGCACCAGGTCTGCATCCAGACCCCTTTCGCTTTAATAGATCAAAGTGACAATAAATCAATCAATCAATCAATCAATCAAATAATTAATGACATTATTTTCTCTTTCATGTCAAATTTTGATGATTCTTCACACATATATTTTCATCAGACTCTAAATAATTACATTTACATTTAGAACCATATCATCCAGATGGTCCCTTTTATCCTGAAATAGTTCTTTGTAGTTCTTTATTCCCTCCTATTTATTTATTTATTTATTTATTGTCAGTGTCAAAGTGCATCATCACTTATTTTCTGGAGCTCAACAAAATTCTTACCAGTCACATATTTTTATGTCTTTAATATAACATGTAAATATGACAGGTTCTGTTCAGTAGAAGATACCTCTCTCCTCTTCTTTAATTTGTTTTCTTCTTTTTTAATTCTCTGGGTTTATGTAAAAACATCACAAAACAAACGAAAAACATGAAAGCCATTCAATGACTTTATTCTCCTTTTGCTTGCCTCACATGCTGTCTATTTTTTGCTACTTTTGGCCTTCATAATCATAATTGTTTTTTACCAAAACAAACAGAGGAAACACACTGTAACACTGTAAACCATCGAAATCTGACACTTAATTACACCAAAACACACCCATAACTCTGGACCCAAATGCAAGTATTTTGAATAGATTTCATTGGAATTTTGGTCTTGATTCGATCTATTTTTTTTACTCCTTTTTCTGTTTATGTTCAGTGTAAACTGTTGTTTATTGTGTATTTTGTACCGCCATTTTCACCTGAATCAAAATAATACAAGTACATTAAAAGAAATAGTAACAATGGGAAAAACAAGGGTTCTATCATTTAGCACTAAAAAACCAGCTATTGTTCACTTGAAGACCCTAATTTAATACTGTTTAAAATAAACTTTCTTAAAGGTTCAAGACATCCTGGAGTAATTTTATTTTATTTTTTTGATTTTAACAGATTTGTGTGTGTTGAGCATCATTTAAGACAGGGATCACCAATCTCGGTCCTGGAGGTCCGGTGTCCCGCAGGGTTTAGCTTCAACTTGTCTCAAAACACCTGTCTGGATGGTTCAAGTATACCTAGTAAGAGCTTGATTAGCTTGTTCAGGTGTGTTTGATTAGGGTTGGAGCTAAAATCTGCAGGACACCGGACCTCCAGGAACAAGTTTGATGATCCCTGATTTAAGACAACGTTAGCACCTGTCCGCTTTATTTGTGGGGAAAACTGGATAATTTTGAGCTTTTGTAAGCTAATTTTATCTTCCAGGTTTAAAATAATTTTGGGGTTGAAATCAAAATCGGTGACGCATCGCTAATCTTCTAGTGGAGTGATAACGGGTCAGTTTCTTATTATTTTTTATAGCGGAGTTTTCTTATCCTATGAGAAGACCCTGCTTCTAAATTATTCATGAGAGCACGTGCTTTCCGTAGGCAAAGCAGACCTGCCAAGCTGGGAGACCCAATGACTGGGTAAGATTGTGTCGGCGCACATCACGTGTCATATGTGTTTGTTGCATGTTTTTCCCCACGATGCTGTCAGGGCCGATGCAGCAAAGCTGTTGGTTTGCAGCAAGCATTTTTGTCAAGAGAGCTGTTCGAGAATTAGAGAATGGCAGATTTTGTCTTTTATCAGTTGAGTTACCAGTCAGACACATCGCCTATATCCGAGCTGCTGTGTTCTTAAGACTTTTTAACCCCTAAAATTTTGCTTTTGAGATTTAAGACCCCGCAGATGCCTGGCTTATATTATATGCTAGGCTTTAGATCTGTGTAAAGTCAATGCAAAAGCATCTTATCTGTTTATTTACCAGAATAGATTAAAAGTTTACTCAGCACCACCGTGAAAAGTATAAGGTTTGTTTCACTGTATTTTTTATTAGTTTAATGTGTATACTGTGAATTTGTCTGTTTGTAATTAGGCAACAGACAAATGTTAATTTTGTCAAAGAAAATAAGACATTTGTTGCCTATACCTTGACATAAACAAGTTAAGTATGATTATAATTATCATGATCACATTAGTGAGTACTAGAAAAATAATACGCAAGAGCCAGAGCTATACAGAGAGCTCCATGAGCTCTGATTGGAGCATGAGAGCAAAACTCGTTAATATTCATGACCCTTCCAAATAAGGTAAAAAATAAAAATAAAAAACTTTCCACTCTACAGGTAAATCACTGGATTCTAAATGGACTTGTAAAACCATTTCTGGAGATTTATTTATTTTTTGCACTTATTTAGTTATCAGAGAAGCTTTCTGTTTTAACCTTTTATTTCGTTATCAGAGAGGAATTTAGACATAATTTATCAACACATTCCATGGCACCTTCAAGAGTTTACAATTTCATCCCTGGTGGCAGAACGAATCAGTCACCATGGTAAAACATGAACTAAGATGTAATATTAGCAATATGTTAGGAACTGTCCGAATATTCAGCATCAATGGAGCAAAGATACTCTTTACTGCCAGATGGTGTAGTATTGACTTCTAGCAGTAGGGGCTAACAGGGTCACGCTAACCAGCCAATCCCTGACCCCTCAGTTCAGACTACAAAAAAGCAAATAGATTTGAGTGGGATATGCCAAAAAAACAGATTTCTGCTGCCCATCTGAACAAAGCCTGCGTGACCTCTCTCTTCCTCTGGGGATGTTGATGTGAAGACACTCCAACTCTCACTTAGACTTCAACTTTTGGATTTAGTATCTGTTAAACTTCCACTGCCCATGAGTGTCCAACTGTTTCACACATTTGTGAAGTTTTTTGGTGCTGTGGCAGCAATTTGCCTTCAGCAGCTGGAACACCTCTGCTTCGAGAACCTCCAGGGATTTCCACCCTCTTTAATTATTTTAAACCTCTGCAGTCCACTTCCTCTGCCTTCACGCTCCATCTCCCTCTCTTTCTTGTCTCCCCACCATCCTTTTCTCCCTCTCCCTTGTCGAAACATCTGTTGTTTATCAGTTCTCCTCATCTCTATCGCTCTGTCCCGATGTGAGGGATGGGGGGTCCCGTCCTGGGGGGCTCCTGTCACTCACTGATCACCTGCTCCAGGGTCTGGGAGACAGTAGTTTGTCCCTACGGCAAGTGCACACCGGTCAGCACCATGACAACAGAGCTAATGTATGCAGGGGAGATGAAAGATGGCGATGGGTCGTCCCAGTGGAGGTAAGACCCATTCAGAAGCAGAACGAGAGAGAGGGAAAGGCCCTCAAGACAAAAGCAGAGAGGGGAAATTTGGGAAAGGAAGGCAGAAACTCTGTTCCGAAACTCTCCTGCTTACATGAATAACTGCTTTCTGAGGCAGAATCCAAACTGAAATGGAGACCCATAGATCTGATGTATCTTTTGAGACACTTTACAAGGCAGTGCCCTTCAGATGTACTCTGAGTAGATTTTTGCACAAAGCTAGGCTAATGAATCTAGAAGTCACTTAAATATCCAAAAGAAATGTGTTTTGCCATATACCTGCCAAAGGTGAATGAAGAAAAGTGTGCATTATCATTCAAAAGTTTGGGGTCAGAAAGATTTTTAATTTATACTTTGAACTTGGCAAGGACAAATTTAATTGATCAAAAATGGATGCATAGTCTTTTAAATTTCCATTTCAAATTAATGTTGCTTTTTTGAACTTCATTCATCAAAGAATCTTATTTCTCTAAAAAAAAACAGTTTTCAGAAGAATATTACCAGCATATTAATGACTCTGAAGGGCCATGTGACTCTCGAGACATTACAAACGGAATATAGTCACCATTTTTTCTCAGAAAACATATTTCTAAAGATGTTGTTGACCTGAAATTTTCACCGGATGTTGGTAACAACTAAAGATATCCATATATGCAAAGAAAACAAAACAAATTAGTTTACAAATTAGGAGATTAAGAGCAAAAGTATTGAACACATGTAAAAAGGAAGGTTTAGAAAGGCAGTGATAGCCCAGACAGCAGCTGAAATCTCTCAGTAGTTATTCAGAAACCCTCTGCCCTAATGATAATTAATATGTTGTTTCTTTGTGGAGTGGTGTTTTGAATATGGTGATGATGAAACGAAAATGAGATTGTTTTTCTAATTATGAAGCGGTCATCTAATGACGCAATGTGATTGACTGTGGTATAAAAGGGGTGGAGGGAGAGAATCGTGTTACACACTGAGGAAGGCATTGTGCCGAAACATTTGTGTTGAGTCACCCAAAGAATGTAAAAATAAAAACAACACGAAGCAATTACCTGATGATTGCGAATCATTACCTCTTTTAATTGATACATTGCAAATACTTAAGTTAAATAGGATTGTTAAATAAATAAGGAAATTGTGCCAAATAAACATCAATAACTAGGATGAATCTTAAGTGTTCTATAACTGTAATCAATGTTTTTTTTTACAAATATCCCATATAATTGTTTTATATATACTGTGCTTCTACATATGTCCTATTAGTTTAACAGAGACTAAACAGACCTCAGATTAAACAGATTTAAGAAATTGTGTTCTCCAAGTTTGTTCTCCACTGATTTTTTTGTTTGTTTTGTAGTAGACTGTGTGTACTTGAAAGTACGAGCCAAATATAAGTGAGTGTCAAAATATTGTTTTAAAAGAAGATTTGTGTCCGAGCACATGAGCCAAGTGAATGGTGAATTTTCAGATCTTGAAAGTTGAGAATTCCTTGAGAAAACCTAAAAAAGAAAACTAAGAATGGAAGAAAATGGTCTCGAAAGACAGCTTAGGAGAATATGGCAGCACAGGTAAAAACAATAAAGTAAACCCTCACATACTTCAGGTTTTAAAAAAGTATCATCTCTCAATGGTCCAGTGGCTAGTGTGTTTTTTCTTATTTAAACTGAAAACTCACATTATTGATTTCTCCATCTAAGACTAATTGATGCCGCAATGTTGACATCTGCTGCCAACGTCCACTTGACGCTTCCTGATGTCTATGTCAGTCCAGATTCTCTCTGAAAGAAGCCAATACTCTTAAATGGTTCCTCTATTCACTCTATTGATTTCTCCACCATTCTACAAAAGCTAAAGGTAGCTTGTAGACTGTGGAAGCGCTGTATTAGGCTTGTTTTGGTCAGCACTTGAGGAAGGCCTAGCACAGAACAGCGATCTTCCCCCTTTAGTTGTGAGACAACAAAAACAATCAATCCAGTCCCAGAGAGGAAAAGAAAGCACACAGCCACTTTGTGCTCTACTGAACTACTCCATTTGATCTTTCAATCTATGCCTCACAGGCTAGAGCTTGACCCAGTGAAGAGTATGTGTGAATGTGATCAAAATCTCCAAAAAAAAAAGGAAAAAAGTGGTATTTCCAACCCTTCAGCACCTTTGGGCCTATTAGAATCAACAGTGATTGTGCAAATTGAGGCCTGGTGCTCCACATTTACCTCTAAAATATACGAGAACTCCTTCTCCAATCTCAAGAACTTAAAAGGAATCGTTGGAAGATGCACAAAATTGCCCTTGATTACTAGGGACCAGGATGCCTGGAAGAGATAGCAATTTGGAGATGACTTATCTTAGCGTAGATAACAGCCACCAACAGGTTAAGCAGCGGAGCCCCATTAACTCTGCGAAAATGCAGACACCATCTCTTCATCTGGCTTCAATTTAAAAGTTCAAATGCTTTAGCACGCCCATTTTCCAACCTAAAATTCATTCTCACTTATTCTCGCTCTCTAGCAGGCAGAGATGCTGAAACGACGCAAGTTTTATAGACGAAAAAAAGCATGAAAATGATTACTAGGGAATGATGTGACATTTGAGCTTTGTTCCACTCTCAAATATCAAGTTGGATTCGGTTGCACCAGCGTTTTCTGATGCACAGAACCATTCACAAAAAAAAGGTCAGCTAAACTTACAGCTTTTACATGCAGAGGGATGCATTTAAATGCTCTGTTTTTAAAAGTAATAGGGATGTAACGATACACTCAAGTCAGATAAAGACTTTTATTATTATTACTTCTAAGACATACAGTAAAAAAGACAACACAGGATCATTACAACTATGTGCTTCAGTCTACCAGTGAATTAAAAAACAAGTCTGACTGCAGTTTAAATACTTAAAAGCATAAATAAATACACTTCAACACATGTCTGACAGTTTAAATAGATCCCGAAGGACAATATAATGCCAACAATGTCATTTTCACACTACTGATACTTACAGGGATGTATTATCAACGAATAATGGTTTATTTTCATGCAGTTCATTGCACACTAAATAAATACCACAAAACAACTCACCTGTCTAACTTTTCTGCCATGGTCATGTATTTTCCATGAGCCTGTGTTGAACATATACTGTTGCTTAATTTATGACATTTGGCTTGGACTTAACATGGAAATTTGGATAAGGGTTAACTTGAATAAAGACAGTCTATTTATGGTTAGACCATAGTTATACCATGGTTATAAGCATTATTCATTCATTCATTCATTTTCTTTTCGGCTTAGTCCCTTTATTAATCTGGGGTCGCCACAGCGGAATGATCCGCCAACTTATCCAGCATCTGTTCTACTCATCTGATGCCCTTCCAGCTGCAATCCATCTCTGGTAAACATCCATACACACTCATTCCCACTCATTCATTCATTTTCTTGTCGGCTTAGTCCCTTTCATTCACACTCATACACTACGGACAATTTAGCCTACCCAATTCACCTATACCGCATGTCATTGGACTTGTGGGGGAAACCGGAGCACCCGGAGGAAACCCACATGACCAGGGGAAGAATATGCAAACTCCACACAGAAATGCCAACTGACCCAGCCGAGGCTCAAACCAGAGACCTTCTTGCTGTGAGGCGAACATGCTACTCACTACGCCACCGTGGCGCCCCTGTTATAAGCATTATATTTAATGTAATTAACAACAGCATTTTAATGCAGCACTGTAATCAAAAATCTCAGATACTTTTATGCATCCACATATGGACAATACAAACAGGATATATAAATAGAGACATTTGCCTCCATAACCCATGGAGGGAGAATGCAGGAAAAGCTTATTCCATCATTCAAATTAGTCTCTCCCGCACTCCCTTCCTTTCACCCACTCTCCCCCTAACCCAACTCACACAGAATGGTCATGCCAAAGTATAAATGTACTGCATTAATGCAAGGGATTTTTCCATCATGTTTGATATCATTTGAAATGTCTCAGTGTGACTGGTACAATGGTCTCATTCTCACGGAAATAGACATACAGTTATCTAAGTAAACAATTGAAACTTTAGGTATCTTTGACCGAGTACAGAAGGGGAGTCATTTATCATGGCCCTCTACCCTAATTACCTTCTGATTCCCACAGCAAGTGGGCTGCCATTGTTGTTTCAGACATCCCCACCTGAAGAATGTTTTCCTGAGTGACTATTTAAGGAAAAATGTCAAGAAGCTCAGGGCGATTCTGTCACCATGACTAGCCTGTAGTACAGAGCTCTCACGCTCTATACTATGTATTTTAGAAAGTCTTTTGATCTTAGATTCATCTTTGAGAATTTGATGTCTTGCATTGGTTGTTGACCTACACATTTACCTGCCTATTCAATTGTTGTTTGAACACATTCTGCTTATATGTAATTATTCATTTTAGTAGATTACGCTGTATCCTTATTTCCACACTTCCTGCATCAGGTCAGTAATGGACGAAAGTCCAGTTGAGATGAAGCATCGGACACACTACTTGTATTTTACGGATCCGACTGACTTTTGACAAGTGTACTTAGTTGAAAAAAGGAGTAATTTGCATGTAAAACAACAGGGTGTTGCACGACTAACTTAGATAGGGTGCCTGACCCTTGTTTGAAAGTAATGTTTTTCTAAATTAAGTGTACATGGGAATCCATGAGCTTGGCTAAACCAAAATGATTATAGAGAACAGTAGTCGGTTATATTTATAATGATGACCTTGACCTCTGATTAAAAATAACATCACCTTTAACTCAAGGGTGTACATTTAAGCGGACTAATCCAAAATACTTTAGAATGAGTAAGCATAGAAGCGGCCATCTAAAAGTATTAGTCAATTACCTCTGTTTACTAATCAAGATTGACGAGAGTGTGACCATCAGGGACGCCACCAGCCGAGGCGATTACTCTGAGCAACATGAGCACCAGAATAATCAAATGTAATAGTTAGGAGTAAAGACAAATTTTTCGAACATCCATCTTAATGATATATTGATATAATCTTCCTAATGTTCTATGATTGGAGTCAGATAAAACGAAAGATACATATATTAATATTCTAAACCACCTCATGTTAAGATTGGAGTCAGATACGAGTCAATTTAAACTAAAACAACATTGTGCACTAGAAAGGCCAAACACACAGTGAATGTTCATCCACAAGTAGACACCTTCTTTCCAACTTACAAATTGTTAACTCGGTTTAAAATTGTAAGTTAGGTGGACATATATATTTGAGCTCAGAGTTGAATTTACTCATAAAAATGTTTCAACTGCATGTTTAGAACTGTTTGTTCAATGAAAGTACAAAATTTATTTGAGGCAACTTTAATTTTTATTTCTCCATATCTTCAAAAAAAAAAAGTTGAGTTAACTTAAAACGTTGAAGTTTTGAGTTTATCAAGCTTTAGTGTTTGAAGTTGTGACAAATTATTCCGTAAAGTATACTTGACTTAAACCAGCCTTTTCAGTCAACTTAAAAAATTAATTTGAAACAACTACAACCACAGAAGCTTCATAAACTCAAAATTTCTCTGCAGCCAGTTACTTTAAATATAAAAGCTACAATAAATAAGCTATGAATAACTTTTATTTTAAGTTAACTCAACTTTTTATTTTTTACATTGTAGTTACAGATACCCAAAATGAATTAAATGACATTAACCACTACAGAAACATGTCAGCGATGTCAGTAGACTCCAGATATATCAGTCGTAAGGCTGCTCTCCATGGGCTCATGTGCTCATATTTTCAAAATTTCAAAAAAAATCCAAGCAGGTATTTTTGTATTATAAATAAACCACATATTTAAAGCCTAAACACCTAAAAACTCTTACCACTATAATCTGATGTAATAGCCTTTGCAATTTTCTAGTGATTTAGTCATCGGCCATGACACTCTCTGAGGAATGATGAAAACAACAGTGATACAAAAAATAAAAAAATAAATAATAATGACACATTTTGTCTTCATGCGGATTAAAGGACGGCTGTGCCACTACATGGCCAAGGACTCCAACATTTAAAAAAAACAGTACTCGCAATCAAAAGGCTCTTCAAAGACTACTAAAAGCCTTTAAAAAATGTAACTACCATTCATCTCAATGGAATACACACCAACACGCTTGGAAATCAAATCACTGAGGAAAATATACAACAGAAAACAGCCTCTCATTGAGCCTTTGCAAGGACGTCAAATAACCTACACATAGTATCCCTACAATGCCGCCGAATAAAATGTGACAATGTCCTGGGAAATGCAGTCACTTTTGCTCTCATTATTAGAGCTGAAACACAATGCACTGGTGCAGAAGTACAGCAGCGGATTGTGAAATCCACATCTACCTTTAAGTAAGAAACACAGTCTGGAATCATTGAGCAAGTGCTCCCGATGGGTTTCTGAACTAATATAAGGCCAAGCCATTCACTGCTGCAGTGGTAAGAAAAGAGAAAAAAAACACACATATCACATTAGCTTAGCCTGAAGAAATAGATAAGGCCATGGAAAAAGAAACTTGCTAGGATACATGATTGGCAAGCTGCGGGGTGCTCTGACTGACAGTAGATTTTGGAGCGCTTTATTTTTAGCACCTAAAAACACTTCATCTAGTGGGTAGAAAACCGTGCACTGAGACCAGACGAGAAGCGAGAGGCAAGAGGAAGGGGGGAAAAAGTGTGACAGGAATATAAAAAAAAAAGTGTGAAAGAGAGATGTGCTGTCCTTTCTGTAAATGAATGTTAGTCTGCAACTTTATCATTTGCTTGAGAGGAAACTATCCGGGCTTAATTATCCCCGTCCTTGGACAAGAGGACAGGAATCTCGTTCGCACGCGGACCCGCGGAGGAAGAAAACACGGATGGCTTTCTCCTCATTGGAAACCCCAGCAGACCTGTGCATCTTAGCGCATCGCGTCTCGCCCGAAACACGACTGATGCGTATGATGAGCTGGACTGGGTTGGGAGAATTGGATCTTTTAATCTTGCAAAGTGGGAGAGGAACTCACCAGGCAGAACTGATTGAATTTTTGCTCCTTTTTTTTCTTGTCTGAGCAAGTCCAGAATTGGGGCAATAAAGTTATAACAGCATTCATTACTTTTCGCTGAAAGCTGGGACATTAGTGTCTTCTCATGACTTTCCTTTTGCCTTTTTTCGCCCATCATCCTCACATCAGAGGACCAGACCAAATTCAGGTCACTTTGATTGGAACCATTTCCCACACAGAGGCATTCGTCTTCTTCAGTGATAGCCTACTGTATACGCTAACCTACAGTTATGAGCAGAGGTATATCCAGCTTCCTGACAACCAAAAATAAAGTCTTTCTTCCAACTTGTATTGATTCTTACTTTCATTCTCTTGCATAATCAGTCAATAACATTTGTTGCTTTTAAATCTGTACTGAAGCCTAAAAGCAGTGACTTGCTAGAAGTTTCTTTGGAAATGTAATGTGTTACAAATGACATGTTATGATATTTAAAATGTAATAAGTGCAATTACTTCAGATCTTTGTTAACGTAACTCGTTACATTTCATTATTTCTGATAATTTTGTACAAATCTCTTAAGAATGTTTTCAACAGTGTATCAAATTCCTTAAATGTTTTACATTTAATCATTCTTAATTAACAAACTCATTCTTATTAAAATAAGGTAATGCACCATGTGTTAGCATGAACGAACAATGAACAACTTGATTTTCATAAACTAACATGAACAAATACTATAATAAATGTATTGTTCATGTTTATGTTAGTAACTAATACAAACATATTGTAAAGTGTTACCCAAATTCCTTAAAAAAGATGCACTTCATCAAAATAATCAGTAAATATATTTATAATATTTCTAAAGATGCAATTTCAATGATTATTTAGCAGGGTGTCATGGTGGTTCAGTGGGTTGCACGATCGCCTCATAGCAAGGAGGTCACTGGTTCGAGCCTCGACTGGCTCGAGTGTGGAGTTTACATGTTCTCCCCGTGTTCACGTGGGTTTCCTCAAGGTGCTCCGGTTTCACCCACAAGTCATAGGACATGCATTATCAGTGAATTGAATAAGCTAAATTGTCCATAGTGTATGTGTGTCAATGGGTGTGTATGGCTGTTTTCCAGTGATGGGTTGCAGCTGGAAGGGCATCTGCTGCGTAAAACATATGCTGGATAAGTTAGCGGTTCATTCCACTGTGGCAACCCCAGATTAATAAAGGGACTTAGCGGAAAAGAAAATGAATTTATTTATTTATCGATGTTTCCACAGTATTCATATTAAGCCCCGCAGTTGTTTTCAACTGCTTTTCTTTTTTTAAGGATCATATTATACAGCCCACTAAAATAAAAGACTGTTGAAAATAAGGTCTGGCAAGGCATGAATAACTTGCATTTTAAAACAGATTAAAATAGAAGCATTAAACAATAAGCTTTCACAACAATACAGGTTTGAATGCAGACGCAGACAGCATTGAAGATTTTTGAAAGTCTTGCCAACACCAAACTTTATGGTGTTGTTTCTATAATAATAATAATAATAATAATAATAATAATAATAATAATAATAATAATAATAATAATAATAATAATTACAAAAAAATATTTAATCAATAACTGTTAATAATAAATATTTAATTACTCAAATAATAGTTACTATAACCCAATTTCAAACAAATCCCTTAACACGTTATTTTTATCATTAATTGTTTTATTATTATCATTATTATTATATATTTACACACATGCATCACACATAATTACCTTCTTACAGAATAAAGAGGAAACCAGGAGAAATCCACTGTGACTGGAAAATCTGCTTTGGGTTTAAAATCATTTTTGGGGTGGATCAAAATCGGTGACGTATCGTGAATCTGCTAGTGGAGTGATGACACGTTGGTTTCTCATTATTATTCATGGCGGAGGTTTTTTATCCTATGAGAAGACCCTGCTTCTTAATTATTCATGAAAGCACGTGCTTTCCGTAGGCAAGGCAGACTTGTCAAGCCAAGCTTTGAGACCCAATGACTGGGTGAGACACGGGTCTTATGCTTTTGTTTTCATGATCCACTGGTTTGTTGCATGTTTTTGACTAAGATGCTGTCACGCCCGATACAGCAAAGTTGTTGGTCAAAGCAACTTAACATAGAATATTTAAAATTTATAGTGCTTATATAAACACGATTATCTTTAAAATTATATAACAACTTGTGGTTTTGTGTATATGAAATTACCGATAACAAATGTAGCAGGACATTACATAACTTACTGTGTATTTCTTTGCATTTTAACTTGGAAACTATCAAATCATGTGTCTCCTCACAGTTTGTGTTTCATTTTGTGAGCCAACTGTTTGCTCCACTCTTTGTCCCCCTGCACTGCCGGCCACGCCCACTTCCCCTTTGCCCGCAGAGCTCCATTCCCATCTCAGAGCATTTTTTGAAAATTTTCTGAGGTAGACTTGACCTGAATAAGGTGGGTTTCAAGAAACCTTTAAATGGTCAAGTTAGACATTCTGTTCAGACTTATTTTTTGCTCTTAGTTTTTAAAAAGTCTATTGGTAAAAGAGCTTTTATGTTTAAGTGTGGGGGGAGGGGGGTATTCATTCATTCATTTTCTTGTCGGCTTAGTCCCTTTATTAATCCGGGGTCGCCACAGCGGAATCAACCGCCAACTTATCCAGCATATTTTTTACGCAGCGGATGCCCTTCCAGCTGCAACCCATCACTGGGAAACATCCACACACACACACATTCACACTCATACACTACGGACAATTTAGGCTAGCCAATTCACCTATACCACATGTCTTTGGACTTGTGGGGGAAACCGGAACACCCA
Source organism: Danio albolineatus (assembly GCA_903798035.1). NCBI lineage: Eukaryota > Metazoa > Chordata > Actinopteri > Cypriniformes > Danionidae > Danio > Danio albolineatus. The sequence continues at coordinate 14,242,405 of CAIGQQ010038154.1, forward strand.
GAGGAAACCCACGCAACCACGTGGAGAACATGCAAACTCCACACAGAAATGCCAACTGACCCAGCCGGGGCTCGAACCAGCGACCTTCTTGCTGTGAGGCGAACGTGCTACTCACTATGCCACCGTGGGAGGGGGGGTATGTAATACACAGATTTTCAAATCTATTAAAAGGTTTATGAATTTTCAGTGTTTTGAGGGATATTTAGGCCAAATCCCAATTCTACCCCTTAGCCCTTCCCCTTACCCCTACCCCTCGTTTTGCGCGTTCATGTGAAGGGGTAGGGATGTCCCAATTCTCTTTAGCTTGAAGGCGTAGGGCTAAGGGCAAGGGGTATACACCCCTTCGAACGAAGATTTTTCAGGACCACACTTAAAACGGAGGGGTAAGAAAATTTCACAGAATACACCTGCCACAAGTGAACCCGGAAGTCAGGAGATCCACAAATTAGTATTTTTTTGTCATTATTATGAATTTTTACGACAAACAAACATATGTTTTAATATATTCATAACCGTGTTCGTGTTTTACCATCATGCTTTTTAAAAAAAGCGCTAAAAAAACCCTGCTAAATTCCAAAATCATAACTCATGTATAGCTGTCCCACAACATTCAGACACTCGATGACACTCGAATATCCTGTCAGTAATGTCTAGTGGCTTGGAATGAGCTTTTTAAAGTGTCTGCTATAATGTTAATGTTGTTTTCGTGTGTTTACATAAATTAATATGGCCACTGTGTAAATACACAGTATAGTTCGGATCTTATCGCCACATTAGATCGTTATGATAACATAATATATGCCTTCAGTGATTTCCTGACTTGTGCAGGTGTTGAAGTGCTGTCCCAATTCTTAGGGGTAAGTTTTGAAGCCCTTCCCCTTAACCCTCGGTTGTAAGGGCCAAGGGGAAGGGTAGGAGTACAAAAATAGAATTGTGATTGGGCCTTATTGTATTCTGACCTACAGTAATATCCGAGATCAAACTATGCGTTTAGTTTTAATTTACTTTTAGGCTATATGAAGATACAAACACCTTTTTTACGAGAGAAGTGTCTTGTGAACAAGTGTCTTCAGTCCTCTCGATCTGCTCGTTTCAGACTGTTGATTTATTTTATTTTTTTCTGAGATTGGCGGGATTATGCATTCACAACGGTATGAACCATTATAGGGACGGTCAAATGTATTGCATGCATTCTATTATATAAACTACTAATATTATTAATTAAGATACAGATCAGAGAAAACTAATTCTCACTATTAAAGAGCTCACCGTCCATGCATCTCATTTTGACATCCTTCAGGGGAGATCAAGTGTTAATTAAGGGAGTCTATCCAACCCAAACCCCCCTGTAATTCACACCCTGCATTTAAGGTGTTTAAGCAAATTTTGCTGTTTTATTTTACTTTGGACTGTACTTGTTTTGCATGTTGTCGTTTATGTGGTGATTTGATTCACTGATTTGTACATATTTTTGTACAATGTATATGTATGTATGCATACTACTTCCCCATCTGTTGTGTTGTTTGTTGTTGTGTTTTTTGGATGTTCCAGTATGTCATTTATGTTTGGTTTTTGTCTTCTTTTGCTATTATTATGTGTTTGTGATTAATTGTGGGACCCCCTTGAAAATGAGATCAGTGGTTTAACCTATAATGAATAAATGAAATAATCACATTCCACAAAATGGCAATTACAAAATAGGTACAATATCGCAATTATGATCGACAAAGAGTACATCTACTATACAGTATGTGCCCACACACATATTCATTCAGTGTATCCGGCATCGTAGAAGGTTAGATGAGAAGACTGACCTTCTTTTCTACTGAACAGAAATTCCATCCTGCTCAATTTGACAGGTGTAACAAACTCTCACACCGAGAAAGAAAAATAAAGTGCACTTCACACAAAGATAGACTGAACCAAAGCAATTCAAAGATTAAATCCCTTATATACCACCATGTGCATTGACGATTTTGAAGAATGTAAGAAAAACAGCAGCTATTGACTTTCACGGTTCATATTTTTTTATACTATGGATGTCAATGACTACTAGTTCAAAATAGCTTCTTTTGTGTTGAATAAAAAAAGCTATTCATACAGATTTGGAACCATCTAAGGAAAAATTGACAAATATTTTGGAGTGAAACATCCTTTTAATGTTATCTGTATATATGGTATAAATGTTTAATATATAAATATATATATATATATATGCAAATGGTTTCATTGCTTGATTAGATATTCTGAGACATAGATTTGTTTGCCATTTGTAGTTTATACCATTAAACTTGCATAAACATCGGATTCTTCTCAAGTGGTTTGTTCGGTTTCATCTGTCATTTCATTCAAGCAAATCGCATTGGCGAATGGCTGTCAGTGAGGCAGCCTGATGTTCACAACTCTCACAAGAAGACAGAATGAAATGTGTCTTCTCTAGTTTATCTAAATACACTCTTCTTTGCTTAAATGGGTCAGAAGCTTTTGTTGAAACATCTGCCGAAAGCAGACTGTAACATTAGGCAGGGTTACACACTGTCATGCTCCTGTCATGACAGCTTCCAAAATCCATTTCCACTCTCCACTGTTCTGCCAGTGTAAGCCTGTGTTGAAGGGAACACTGGTTTATTGAGTATTGTAGGGTATACTGCATACTATCTTTTGAGATTTTTTTGTTGGTCAACAAATGCAGAGAATTTGTAGGACAAACTTGAAGACAACAAACTATTTCACATTCTTAATGCAGAACTCCTGAACTTACATAATCGTATTGGAATGACTGGGTTTTGGACATGAAATGGGGCAGAGAAAGGGTAAATTACTTTTTTTTTTAATAACTAAATATTGTTGTGAATTTGAGGAAGAGACAAAACCAGGAGGATTTTCATGTATTTTCAAAGCAGAATCCTTCAATAAGAACTCACCATCGTTGTGGCGTTCATGGAAAAATCTCTGTACTATTGCAGCCATCACTCAGTTAAATACACAATTTAGTGGGCAGTGCTTATACTAAAACTGCCATTAAAGGTTTAGTACACAAATCTTGTGGGTTTTGCCTGAAAGTATCACCCGGCCATTTGTTAGACAAAAGACACAGCTGTGAGCATTTCTTTGGAGACGTGATACTGTATTTTCCACATAGGCAGTCAGACCTGATGTGCCTAGGACTTCTAATTTGAAATACATTGGATAAATAATACTGTCCCTTGCACACAGGCCATCAAACCTGCTCCCTCAGAATGCATCTTACAACGTAAAAACATAACTTTTAGATTTAAAGAAATTCATAATCTTTTAATATATAAAATATAAAAAAGGAATAAAATATAAAAAAGGTAATTAACATACAGTTGAAGTCAGAGTTATTAGCCCCCCTGTTTATTTTTACCCCAATTTACCCTAAACATGATTTAATAACTGATTTATTTTATCTTTGCCATGATGACAGTAAATAAAATTTCACTAGATATTTTTCAAGACACTTCTATACAGCTTAAAGTGACATTTAAAGGCTTAACTAGGTTAGTTAGGTTAACTAGGCAGGTTAGGGTAGTTAGGCAAGTTATTGTATGACGATGGTTTGTTCTGTAGACTATCTGGAAAAAAATAGCTTAAAGGGGCTAATAACATTGACCTTAAAATGAATTTTAAAAAATTAAAAACTGCTTTTATTCTAGACAAAATAAAACAAATAAGACAAAAATAAATAGAAAAAATATAATCAGACATACTGTGAAATTTTCCTTGCTCTGTTAAACATAATTTGGGAAAAATTCAAAGGGGAGATAATAATTCTGATATACATATACACAAGACAAAGATTTGATGAATATGCATATGCCAAAAGCAGTTCTCGAAATGTCACTATGCTTTAACCTTATAAAGTGCGAGTCGTCCAGTTAACAACTAGAAAATAGATATAATTAGTTCATGGTAATTGGTTGGTAAAAAAAATTAATTGCTCATAATGGAAACTGAATTTCAATCAAGTCAACTTGAAGTTTAACATGCCATATTCAACACTGTGTTTCAGATATAAAGTATGCACTGGCAAATATTGGCCATACTGATATTTTATGCACACAACATCTGCATACTACGCACGGCTTACCTTCAACATACTTCCTGTCAATAAACATAATTGGCATGGCATTCTGAATATACTTAGTCTAAATTTGGTTGCAGGAAGTGACTATGGAGTCTTGATGGTTTTGTATTAATATGAAGCGTGCATACTGCACACTTGTGGGAAACAGCCCAACAGGTAACTGTAGTCAATTTGGTAGGTAAACTATTAGCAGGCTCTTGTAGGTATTAGTCCGGTGGGTCCAAGTCTGTCTGTCAGCTGCAGTGCAATTCTGTAATTAAGTGCCTGGATCTACAGAGCATGTAATCTCCTGCTTCGCACCAGTGATGCGTTGCACTCTGGGAGTTGTAGTCAGTGACAGGATTGATGGCTGCCATATGTAGTCCATTTATCACTGGGTTTGTTTGAATTCCCTTTAAAATGAGACAGGAACAGCCAAGGGTACGGACAAACACACACAGCCTACAAAGCCTGCATTAAAGTGCACAGAAAGTGCAATTGTGTGAGATGTTTACTGATACATCAAACACTACAACACAAAATCAATACATCAAACATATTATTTTAGATTATTTTACTATGATTTCATTCATTTCACTCCTATTTTTACTAATTATATCTCACTCCATCTATCACATAAACTAAGACAGATATTTTCAGACAAACAGACACAGATAAATAGAACGATGGATGGATAGAAGGATGGATGGATGGATGGATGGATGGATGGATGGATGGATGGATGGATGGA
>CAIGQQ010038154.1:14247883-14260920 GCA_903798035.1 Danio albolineatus
TGAATGAATGAATGAATGAATGAATGAATGAATGAATGAATGAATGACGATATATAGATAGAATGATAGACAGAGCAATGGAACCAGATAGAACAATAGAATGATTGATAGAACGATAAAACAAACAACCAAACAATAGACAGACAGACAGGCAGACAGGTAGATAGAAACAGACAGGAACAATAGACAGAACAAACACACAAAGATAGACTGAACGACAACCTGACAGACAGAACAATAGTTAGAAAGGCAGACAGAAAAAGAAACTGAATGACAGGTAGATAGGCAGACAGACAGAACAACAAAGACTGACAGACAGAATGACAGAATAACTGATAGATGACAGAAATAAAACACTAAAAGGTAGGATGACAACTCACAGACAGAATGGACAGAACGGAGAATCCCAGACAGTAAAAAAGCAGCAGAAAGATGGAATAATAGACAGTCAGACAGAACAATAGACAGACAAACTGAATAGCAAACGAACACGATGATAGACTGGTAAAATAAAGTAGAATGAAAGACAAACAGACAATGACAGAAAAAAGGAAACAAAGACTAAATGACGGACAATGATAGAAAGAACAACAACAAAAATAAAATGTCTAAGAGAACAACTGAAATATATTAGAAAAACTGACAGGCTCAAATAATGTTAGACAGAATGGCGGACACACAGATAAAGAGAACACGTTATGACAACAAATGCTCACACAACGGAAAAAGGGAGAAAAGCAGAACAACAAAGAATGATAATAGCATGCAGAAAAAGTGATAGAACGGCAGACAGGCAAAACAACAGACAGACAGATACATAGATGACATGCAGACAAAGAAAACAAGGTGACACGAGATGAATGAATGAATGAATGAATGAATGGAACAACTGACAGAAAAAAACTGAATGACCATCACACTCGCACAATAAAAAGAACAAGAACATGTTGGATGTTGACACTGATAGCATTATGGGGAATGCACTGACATATAGCGTTTTGGGCATTCTGAGTTCAAGCCCTGGCTCACAAACCTTTGCCAACCCAATCTACTCTCTCTCTCTCTCTCCAACTGTGCTTACTGTTTAAAATATTGTACTTTTCTAATAAAGACACAAAACTAACACAAATTACAAACAGACAGCCATAATGAAAAAACAAAAGACAGATGGAATGACAAACAGACAGAATGATAAACAGAGCAACAGACAGGTAGAAAAACTGACAGACAGACAGAATGTTGGACAAGATGACGGACAGAGTGAATTACAAACAGACAGACAGAATGTTGGACAAGATGGCGGACAGTGAATTACAAACAGACAGACAGAATGTTGGACAAGATGGCGGACAGAGTGAATTACAAACAGACAGACAGTATGTTGGACAAGATGGCGGACAGTGCATTACAAACAGACAGACAGAATGTTGGACAAGGTGGCAGACAGAGAATTACAAACAGACAGACAGAATGATAGACAAAGCAACAGGCAGATGGAACGACAAACAGACAGATCGATAAAATGACAGACAGCATGTTGGACAGGATGGCACACAGAAACGAGAGACAGTAAAAATGAAGTAAAAAAAAAAAACAAGTAGAACAAAAGCTGACAAACAAACAGTTACTAAACAGACAGACAGACCGACAGACATATAGACAGACATACAGACAGACAGATAGACAGGCAGACAGACAGATATTAGCAATGCAAATGTAATAACTCCACTGCGGTTTTAGGAGGTGCAGTGTGTAAAGAACTTAGTAAAGTTTGTAAAGAAGTTGACGCTGCTCATAGGTGGCCTTGTGTGTTTCTAATTTGAGTGTGGGTGTGTGTTTTTCGGGGATTCTGCTGGTGTTTATCTGTGCAGTTGCTGTACGTGGGGGTTCTGTAACGATTTGCCCACACACTGAGAAAGAATTGCCTTGTTATAGCCGACTGACCACTAACCACAAACATACACACACACACAACACAGGAGACTCTCTTTCGCTCGGACACAAACAAACTCTCAAATCACAAACTCAATTGTTCTTACTCTTATATTGCAGAGAAATGGCCACAGACATGTATCTGCTTTTACCCTTTGCCTGTCTTCCTCTCTCTTCTGTCTCTCTCTCTCATGCACACCCAGAGCAAAAGGCTGTGAACAACACCCAGACCGTTCTCTAAAGCCGCTGCATACGAAACCTCTCCGATAAGGGAGGGTGTCTTCTTTCAAAACAGCTTTTAGCACTCATTTCTTGGAAGTGCCTCTCTTGCTTTCCTTCTCCCTCTCTCTCGCTCGCTCATTTGCGGTTGTGTTGTGTGTATCAAGAGCTCCTCCTGCTGGCTTGTTTTTCATCTTGCTTCCTTGTTAACCGGATTCAAATGACTTATGAATTGGTCTTCAATTATTAATCAACTAATTTCCATGATGTTTACATGGAGTTTATTAAGGGAAGCTGCCCTAACACTGCCTTGTCAGAATCCATCACTTCCCATTTAACAGTCTATCATTAGTTCATCCGCGCAGTTGACTGACATAAATGATATTTGCTCAGGATTTGCAGTCTGATTAGTTGCCCATTTAAGTGCGATCTTAAAACACACAGCATTGTGTTACTGGCTTCAATTCTGGTCCTCATCCTCCTCCGAAAAACCTCCAGTGGTTTTTGACTCCAGAATTTCCAAGTGTGCAGATATGAAAGGGACTCTGATAACAGCACGTTATTCATGTTTCTGAATAGATGTATTATGGCAGCGAGAGAGAAAGGGACTGTTGGTGCGTCTGTGTAGTCGGCCGCCTCTTTCCTCTCTAGACTGTTAATCCTATTTGGTGTGTGCAGTGAAAATGGCTGTCAATAGTTTAAGCTGATAAGCGAGAGAGGCAAAGGGTTTAACCACAGACCTCCAAACAGAGTCTGGTCTCCACAGAGCAGGGATAGAGTACTTTCATTCCTCCCTTCTCCCTCTCTCTCCGAATCATTCCAGCATTGCAAAGAAGCTCAGAAAATCTGGTTTTTGTAAGTCATTTTATTCACTTCTCCCTTAACACTCATACACTGACTCCCTAAGATGAACGTATCGCTTTTGATAAGGTCAAACTGCATGCCGAACAGTTCTTAAAAACAGAAACAGTGCGTACATACTCCATCTCAAGAGTTAATCCCGGAGGTTAAAGAGATCTGGGTCAGGAGAAAGCCCTGGACTGTTAAATAACCAACGCTGACAGAATATGAAATGAATAACGCTGCAATAAAGCACTCCGGTTGCAAGAGTTCACCTTTCTGATGATGGACAGCGTGGCATTAGCATTTCATGTAGCGCTTGATGTAACTTATATGTTAAAGGCTTTGAGAAGCCACATGTGGAGGGTCTGGGTTACGGTGTGTAAGCTAATGCTACTTTGCTCTGCTGTCAGGATAGATGATATCTGTTCGAGGCACGTTTCAATCCTCTGGATGTTCTGCGGAGTACAGAACACAATTGTGCAGTGGCTTGAGTTGGAAAGCATTGATCTTGAATCTGACCCCTGCTGGAGGACATGGGTTGAATTTCCATTTGAGAAAATGGGAAGACTAAGACGTTGAGATATGGGGGTACTTTATACTGTTAGGCACTTTGATAGGTTGAGAGAATGGCGGGGAAGGCTATTTTTGATTTCTTTTACTTGGAAAAGGTTAACAGCACATGAATCACTCCACATATATATTAATGTACACTTGCTGTGAGGTCAGTAAAAAAAATTTTTACAGAAACGTCATGTTAAATTGATCAGAAGTGACAAAAATATTTCAAAAGACGTCAGTATTATTCGTCAAAGAATAATGAAATAATGTAGAGTGGTTTACACAAAAATTTTAATACAGGGAGTCCTTCATTATTCGAGGGAGCTACGCTCTAAAAATATCCTGCAATAGGCGAAATCCGAAGTAGTCAGCTTTAATTTTACAATTATTATAGATGTTTTAAGGCTGTAAAACCCCTCACTACACACTTTATACACACTTTATACACTTCTGCGGTGGCCGAGAGAGCTTAATGCGCTGCAATTTAAGAAAGCACATGCAATAACAAAAAACACCAGCAAATTAAGAAACGATCTTCATCAATTTGACAGCACACCTGTTGCAAATTCTCACAACACAGACAACGGAAGAAATGCGCAGCAAATTAATCAAAACACAAACAACAAAAGAAACACGCAGCAAATTGGTCAAAACACAAACAACAAAAGAAACGCACAGCAAATTGGTCAAAACACAAACAACAAAAGAAATGTGCAGCAAATTGGTCAAAACACTTGCAAACAGCCACATAACACAACGGAAATGTTTAAAGAGGACCCAAAAACATGACGGACCCAGCTGAGAAAACGTTTCTTTCGTTGTCTGTGTTGTGAGAATTTGCAACAGGTGTGCTGTCAAATTGATGAAGATCGTTTCTTAATTTGCTGGAGTTTTTTGTTATTGCATGTGCTTTCTTAAATTGCAGCGCGTTAAGCTCTCTCGGCCACTGTACTTTTCTCTGATAGGCATTAACAGTTTCACACTAGTTTCAAACCTTTGTAGAAAAATAAGTTCAGTATTATCTTCATTTACTTATTCCGTAATGGCGCCCTACAGCTGCGTAACTTCTACCTTCCTTTAGCATGTCCAGGAATTCAACTTTTTGTGTGATGGTTAGCATCTTCCACTGCTTTTGAGTGCTACCACAGATGCTTTTGACGGTGCAGAACATTTCGTTGACATTGTGGGGAGAAAACTTGCAAACATACAGTGCAGCACTTCAGAGTCACACTGCGATTGAAGATTTATGTAAATTTGGCAAGCTGAACGCATTCTGTACTGTAGACACGGCACAGATTGATTGACATGGGTCTACTGCCAGTCAGGAAGCAGAACACAATGCACTAATCAGGACGCAGAACACAACGTGCTGTAGAAAAAAAGCACGTCAAATTGAACGAAGAAAAATCTGTGAAACTGAGAGGCAGTGAAAAGCATCGCATTGTAGCGAGGGACCACAGTATAGCACTATTTTAGCATTAACAATGATAAATGTGTTCTGAGCAGCAAATCGGCATTTAAAACCAATTTCTGAGGGGATCGTCTCAATCTGAATGCTAATATAAAAGCTGTGATTTGCCTAAAACTAAATTAAAATGGAAATCTGTTATTTTTAAAAAGGTAGTATTTCGCAATATTACGTTTTGCATTTTTAATCAAATACACGCAGCCTTTTTCAGCATACAAGACTTCAATAAAAACTTTCAAATATCTTACTGACTGCAAGATTTAAACTTAAATAATTCAAATAATTCCTCTCCAGACTGAGTGAACTTAAATAATTCAAAGCAAAATGGAAAAAAAACACTGTTTACTTTTATGAATGAAGACTCAAGAGTCAAAAAAATCCCTCCATATAATCAGCAAACCTCCCAAAAGTAATCAAATAGCACTGATCTGAGATAAACTTATGTTTCAAAGTTGAAATGAGACAGGATGAGATATTACATATTTTTTTTGTTTACCTCAAATATGCAAAAGCTATAGCGCAAAACAAACATGATCCAATAATAATCGTTTTTTACAGTAGCATGATCTGCTGCATCATATTTTAGGTTATTCTTCACATGAAGTCATATAGGTTTTGTCCTATTTGTTGCGTAACACTCTTGCTTATCAAGCACAATAACTGAAAGAAAAAGAAGGCATCTTGCTAAATATCCCTATGGGTAAAAAAAACAAAACATTATATGTAATTCGAGAGGCATGAGCACAGCTTGTATTTGTGTGAACCGTTTCTTGAAAGATAAAAACACAAGTCAGTTTCTCTCTCCAGCAGTAGCACAGGCATTTTCAAGAGGGCATAAGCAGCAAAGCTGAGGGGGTCGGGATTCGAGGGCGATTTTTTTTTCTTTGTGAAGTTGGCGTGATTGAAGTGTGGAAGCTCTAATACAGAGCAGGAGTACCAGAGAATGCAGCATAAACACATACAGCCAAGACAACAGACCAGAATAGTGCATGTATACAAACAAAAATACTACAGCCATCTATACATGTCACCCTGTACCATAAAATCAGTCTTTTGCTGCATGGGTACATTTTTGGCAATAGCAAAAAATATATTATATGAGTCAAAGAATTGTGGATTTTATGCCCATAATCATTACAATATTCCGCAAAGATCAAGTTCTGTTGAGCATTTCTTACAGTTATTACACTGATAACAATTTCCTTTAGAATTTACAGTAATTTACAGAAAATAAATTACAGCAAAATACCGTATTTTCATTTACCGCACCATTTATCTTGATCTATATACTGTACATTAGGGGTGTGAACCAACACTGGTTTCACGGTTTGGTTCGGTTACGATTATCATGACATCGATTCGGTTCAATTCGATATCTCGGTGCATCACAGTGCATTGACGATGCTTTCCATACATAATTAGATTTTTTCTTCACAACACAAGAAAAAATTTAATAAATATATAAATATATTAATATGTACATATTATTTGTAATACAATTTTGTATTGTAATGCAGGCAGTCAGATATATGAACTGCACCTTTAATATAACCTGCTCAAAGAAAACACTCTTTTTGAATGTTTTAGACAAAACTCCAATACATGCACAGAAGAGAACATGAGCACTTATAGCAAATATACTAATGTAAATACTATACCGCTTGCTTTTTGAACGTTGTCAAGTGAGCTTTTACACTCCTATCATTGGTCATTGTTTTCACACGCTCAACAGAAAGTGCTGCGATTGGTTTTAAAAATGAAAGCACTGTTCACCGATAAGCGACACGTAAAGAACAGCCGCGGTTGCAGTCTATGTGCGTATAATATGCGGTTATCACATGTAATCCCTAATAGACGCAATGTAGAAAACTCGCTTCACAGGCACGCTTGTGTCTGGATCCACAAGTACCGCTTTAACAGCCAAGAGGAAAGGAAAAGTTAACTAACGAACATGCCAGCGGGTCAAATGTCCAAAGTGTGAGTGTGTGAGAGAGAGGCAGAGATGCCGTTTTACAGCGTTTCTCCCTTGTAGTGAAAAAGCGGCTCGTGCTGTACCTTCCTAAGTGTCAGTGAAAGACTGTCCAGCAAACTCACCAGCAGTGAACTGTGCACAATTATCTGCTTTTTAAGTAGTAGGAGCGTTTTATTAACTCATCCTCGCCTCCTTCGCCATAGTGTTGACATAGCGCATATTACATAAATGACACCAGCACTAAATAATCGGTTATGATCTATTACTGAACCGATATCGAATTGTCCGCATCTGCATCGCAGTGCACCGAAGACACAATTAATTTTGACATCGATAATAGGGCCAGACGGAATCTGCGGACATTTTTTGCCATTTCTGCGCAAAATTTTGTTCAAAATCTGCGGATTTATACGGAATGATTTTGGGAGTATCATAACTAAAATTTTAATATATGAAATAAAAAGTAACACCTTTTTAACTATTATTTAATGCTTACAGTGTGAATCCAATTAGATCAACTTTATTTAGTAAACAAAGCAAGTATCTCGTATAAAATCTCTACTAAAAGACAGAAAATATTACTTTACAAACAGCTTTGTAAATAAATCATATAAATATTTTCATATTAGTCAATATTATTACTGAAATTAATTTAAAAACGGAATAAATATAAATTTACACACATTTACACAAGTAAATAAACAGAATCAACGATGGGCTAAAAATCTGCGGAAATCTGCGGATTTCTGCGCGTGCAGATTCCGTGTGGGCCTACCGATAATACACATTTACAGTATTGTATATATTTACTGTAAAATATATAGTAATTTTTTCAATACAACTTTAAAATACGGTAACATACTGTATAACTCTCCTACAGTAAAATACCGTTCATATATAAATACACACATTACATATTAGTCAAACATTGTGTGATTTACAAAAAATGTTAACAGTGTATATATAAACTCAATTTTTGATTAGTAATATGCTGTGCCAAGAACTTTAAGTGCATTTTTCCCACCATTTACATTTTTTTTACCTTTCAGATTACGCTACACCCTCTAAATATTTAATATTCTAACAAAACATACATCAATGCAACTTTCAGGTGATGTATACATCTCAATTTTTAAAATTGACACTTGGTTTTGTGGTTTAAGGTCACAATTAACAGTGAACAACTTTTCCACAGTGCATATTTACAGACGTCACTTGCCCTTTCGGCTGTTAGAAAGGATGTTAGCACAAAAACAGCTGAAAATATTATAACACATGACAAAGAGGGGCTAAAAACAAAAGAGTAAGCAAGTCAGCTACAGAGAATGGGATATTATGTTATCATTAGGCTCAAATGCGGTCTCATAGGGCCTTAGTTAACGACTCGGTGTCTGCACTCGGAGTGCGTGTGATCATTTGAGACAACACCTCTTCATTTCTATATTCCCCGTACACTACCTCATTACTGTATCTCAGCCATCAGACCAACACTTAATTACCGCTCCCTGCGCTGTGCAAAGCGCTCTTTCAGTGCGAAAGCATCCTCAGAGCAATAATACTCGCTCTTCTCTTCTGGAGTTTCTCAGCACAGAGTGATCATGTGTGTCTGCTAAAGCACCTTGACAGGAAAATGCATCATCTACAGTCCGAGTTTCCCATCAGTCCCTGCCATGTGCATTCTTGCGGTTTCAAGCGCACAGAGGAACGGAGAGAAAGGGAAGGCGAGGGACAAATCTGTTTCTCTGGTCTCCGTCCAGGTGACTGTGGTGCTCTGAGACCGTGTGAGCGGGATGATCCGCGCTTGGGCTAAACTGTCCTTGGGAACGACGCCACGTTCCCCATCAGCCAGTGCCGACAGAGCTGGCAACGCTCCACGTGTATGCCGCTCTGGAGAGTCAGCTTCCAGAGGAAAACGGGAGAGACGGGATGAAGAAACAAGAAAGAAAGCATGAAATGAGATCAAGTCTTCATGTTTGTCAGAGCAGTCGGGATGTTGAGGCTAATTAAGAGATGGATAACAGAGATTAGAAAGAGCGAGGGAAAGAAAAACGCCATCGCAAATGGATTCAGGATGGATTAGGTCCCAACACACTATTGGATGCGTTTTTGCTTTCACACTCAAACAAAGCACAGGCTCACAAGGCAGGTTTTATCTTCTGCATACAGTATCTGTGACCCATGTTGCATGGCTATTCTTTTGGCCAGAAATATATTGTGGGTAAAATGTATTGATTTATTTATTATGGCAAAAATCTTTCCACTATTACGTATAGATCATATTTTATTGAGATGTACTACTTTAAATATCTAAAAACTCAATTTGTGATCAGTAATATGCATTGTCAAGAACTTAATCTGGACAACTTTCAATCGATGTATACTTCAAATCTTTATAAAATTGACACTTGATTGGTTTTGTGGTCTATGGTCACATATGCATTGCATTATATCACACCTTGGACAATATTATCATTCATTCATTTTCCTTCAGCTTAGTCCCTTATTTATCAGGGGTCGCCGCTGCAACCTGGTACTAGGAAACACCCATACACTCTCGCATTCACACACACTCATAGACTATGGCCAATTTTGTTAACCCAATTCACCTATAGCGCATGTCTTTAGACAGTGGGGGAAACCAGAGCACCCGAAGGAAACCCACGTGAACATAGGGGAGAACATGCAAACTTTACACAGAAATGCCAACTGGCCCAGTCAGGACTCAAACCAGCAACTTTCTTTCTGTGAGGCGACAGTGCTAACCACTGAACCACCGTGGCACCCAGAAAATATTCTGACTTTGTGTAATTTGTTATTTAGCAGACAGTTTTATTCATAGCCATTTACAATAGGGAAACTGCATTAATAGTTAAGTAATTGTCTTGCTCAAGGGCAACTGCAATGTAATAGAATGCAGACACATTCATCCCTCAAAACCTTGGGGTTGAAAATGCTGGAAGCCTGAAGGTGCTGATTTCAATTGTGATCCTGCAAAGCATTAACAAAATGAAAGAGCTTTCCACCTTAGAGCAATAATAAACAAAACACGTTATTTTCTTCATTAAATTCCATCAAACTTAGCAATTCCTGATTTTAATGTAATTTCATACACTGTAAATAGAAACTCTTAACTCTCAGTAAACTATAAACATATTAGTGATGCACATAACTGTCAACACTGGGATGTAAAAATACGGGATACGCCTCTGTATCCAGTTTTGTTTGATAACAGAGGTGTCCCTTTAAGAATCCACAGATCTATATTATGAAAGCATTCGATTACTTTCTTAACGATTTATGCTCATTTAAGACAAAACTATTTGTGTTTAAAACAAAACATGCCAGGTTGGACATGTTTACATATTAATAAACGTATTTGTCTGTTTACAAACACACCCAAATCACAAAGTCTTCACTTTCGCTCCTCTTCAAATCGCGTGTACAGAAGCTGATCAGTGAATAGTATTTATATGAAGCGCGTTCGACAGTCAGCACTGTTAAGGTTGATTTGCATGTCTGATGCAGAGGTTGCATAGGAAGGGTGACAATTGATGAGTAGCTTTAATGGAGAGGGAGTGAATGTGGCTGTTTTAATATTAATTTCAATGTGCTTTCAAGCCTAATAAAGCGAAAGCATAATTCTCTAGAACAGCTCTTGCAATTATATCACATTCGAGATCACATTTTGATGCAACAGGAGAAATATGGGGGGGTGTCACGGTAGAGCAGTGAGTAGCACGATCGTCTCACAGCAAGAAGGTCGCTGGTTCGAGCCTCGGCTGGGTCAGCTGGCATTTCTGTGTAGAGTTTGTATGTTCTCCCCGTGTTCGCGTGGGTTTCCTCCGGTTGCTCCGGTTTCCCCCCACAGTCCAAAGACTTGTGCTAATAGGTGAATTGGGTAAGCTAAATTGTCGGCAGTGTATGTGTGTGAATAAGTGTATGGATGTTTCCCGGTAATGGGTTGCAGCTGGAAGAGGATCCACTGCTTAAAGCATATGTTGGATGAATTAGCGGTTAATTCCGCTGTGGCTACCCCAGATTGATAAAGGAACTAAGCCAAAAAGAAAATGAATGAATGAATGAGAAATACAGGAAAATACTTCAATGGGATGATAGTGGGATAGAATGGTAAAATACAGGAGAAACCTGGCAAAAACAGGAGGGTTGACAGGTATGGTGATGCACGACATATCAATAGTAGCAGATGAATTTTTATTTGCAAGTATATTCTTGTGTGCAGAAAAAAATGAATTATTTCTGTCAGTTGATCTGTATCACTTGTATGCTGCTGTGCTAAAATAAAAAATTCACATTTGCTTTTATCAGTCTAGCTATTACTGTCTTAAATTATGTTCGCTGTTTGTTAATAAACCACTTATTTACAATGAGCTGAAACAACACAACTGTTGAGGGGTTTTTGGGTGCAGCTTAATTGTTTTATGTTCAATCTAATGTAAACCAATAAGTTTATACTAATAAGTTAACTTATTGTAACCCAGCATTTTTCTAGTGTTGGCTGAAATTTCCATATCAGTGTACAGTATACCCAAGATCCCAATGGACTTTACCCCACTGTAAATTATACAGTTAATCAGTTTTTACTTGCAAAAACCAAGAATTTGCAGTAACAATTACGTAAAAAAGGTGTTGTTACTATATTTACAAATTTTCACTGTAAATATTTTAAATATTTTCACGATTTATTTTATGTTTGAAGCTTTCTTTTCTGTTAAACATATTAAAATGTTTTACAGTTTACTCATGATATCTTCAAAATTATTTACAACGATGTTGATTCATTGATTAATTCATTTTCTTTCAGCTTAGTCTCTATTTAAGAGGTCGCCACAGCGGAATAAACTGCCAATTATTCAAGCATATGTTGTGCGCAGCGGGTGCCCTTCCAGCTGCAACCCAGTACTGTGAGACACCCATACACACTCATTCACACACACTAGTACACTACAGTCAATTTAGTTTATTCAATTCACCTGTACCACGTCTTTGGACTGTTGGGGAAAGGGGGCATCCGAAGGAAACCCAAACCAACACGGGGAGAACATGCAAACTCCAAATAGAAATGAAAACTTGCCCAGTCAGGACTCAAACCAGTGACCTTCTTGCTGTGAGGTGACAGTGCTAACAACAGAGCCACCGTGCCACCCTCGGCTATATTGACATTTAATTCATTTGATATTGTTCATACAGGTTTATTGGTAAATCCAGAGAGATTTATTGATACTTAAAGGTTTACTTTGGACCCTGGTCATGTATTTTAGATTTTGTTCCTCATCCTACTCCTCTTCCAAAAGTGCTCTCCAATTTTTTACAAGCTGGTACTTCCCTCTGTCAGCTCTATGTATATCCATAAATTTACATCAGCTACAGACTGTGATCGCCTTGTTCCGTTTCAAAGGAGCGTGGAAAATGCCATGTTTGACAGACACTACAGGGACAGGCAGTGTATGAACTCACTAAGGCCCAGCATCACAATTGCTGTTGCTCGGAATAAGCGTTATGGATTTGGAAAAACTCTTAAACAGTTTAAATTGAACGAACATTGTTAAACAAATCAAATAAACTGTGACCATGGACCACAACGTGTCAAGACACAAAGGCATAAGTGTCAATGTAGTGAAATTGAGATTTATACATCACCTGAAAGCTGATTGAATAAGGTTTCCATTTATGTATAGGAGAAATATTTGACCAAGGTACAGCTATTTGAAAATCTGGAATTTGAGGGTTAAAAAAATTGTCTAAAATGTTGCCTAAATGAAGCCCTATCAATGCACATTACTACTTTTAAAAAATCAAGAGCGTTGACAGTATATTTACAGCAGAAAACATGCAAATTTATGGAATATATCTCTACTTAATATTGTAATTATTTTTGTTATAAAATAAAATAAAATAAAAATATTTTTTGTTATTGAAAAAAAAAATGCCCCTGCAATATAAGACATAAGGTTTTGTGGTCCAGGGTCAAAATTGGCTTACAAAACAAAACAAAACAAAACAAAACAAAACAAAACAAAACAAAAC
>CAIGQQ010038154.1:14260930-14281806 GCA_903798035.1 Danio albolineatus
AACAAAACAAAACAAAACAAAACAAAACAAAACAAAACAAAACAAAAATATTAAATTAAA
Source organism: Danio albolineatus (assembly GCA_903798035.1). Classification (NCBI taxonomy): domain Eukaryota; kingdom Metazoa; phylum Chordata; class Actinopteri; order Cypriniformes; family Danionidae; genus Danio; species Danio albolineatus. The sequence continues at coordinate 14,260,991 of CAIGQQ010038154.1, forward strand.
TTAAATTAAATTAAATTAAATTAAATAATTAAAATTAAATTAAGCAACAAAAAATAAAGATAAAATAAAAATAACATTTTCATTAAATTAAATTAAAATATTAAATTAAATTAAATTAAAAATGTATTTGGGCTAAATGATGCTATAAGAATGCATCCAACAATGTATCATGAAAACATTTAACAAATTTGCATTGAAAGAGCAACCCACAACCATACAGAACACCCAAATAGTAGCAAGCGCACTAAAATCCACCCAAAAGACCTTAGCAGTTTTTCACAATGTCTTATTAATTATGCTGACATGGTTTGCACAGACAAGCAACACTCACAATTACTTAAGAAAATGTAGAAGTCTAGTTTTTCTAGCACCCTCTGTCGTGTTAATTATGATCATGTTGATCTCTGCAACATTTCTCCATTCACACCCAGCAGACACCACACACAGTAGACAGAATAAACATGTTACAGAGAATACCACAGGAATGAGTCTTAAACCTGAACTCAAGTTAACATTTCCAGCTTCCATGTTAGTCAGTATGTTTTTACAGTCTATTTGGTTTTAATGCATTTTTGTAATTAACACAAGCTCAGGTATTACATAAAAAATAAGTATCACTGATTTATTTTATGTTATCTTAATTGTGTATCTTGAGAAAGGTAATCGCAGTATTTAACACACCATAGCGGTCATAGTGACCGTTCTCACAACTTTATATTTTCGTGTCATATTTACATTCAAAGATCCAGTAAGATTATAAAATTAAGCTTTTTTACTGTCTGTTGTCATCTTAAAGATACAATCTTTCTGGTAATATTGGCCATATAAGCCCCTTTTACACATACAGACATGTATGCGTGAACAGGCCCTTTTTTAAAATACTGGTAAATTAGTTCTGACAATTTTCCAGAAAGAGAAGTTGTAACATTACTAGTAATTTGCCGAAATGCTGCACTGTGTGAACACAAGGAACATTGCCGTTCACGATTATAACGCGCGGACGTGACATCTACTCCAGCCAATCAGAACATTCAGACGCATTCACATCTGAGCTGATTATGAAAATAAAACTTTTTCAGACACATTTAGCTCCTAGATGTTAGTCAGATAACGTTTCTATGTTCCTTCATAATGCTAACTGTGGAAAAAATATTGATTAAATACTTATGATAAACCACTGTTTGTTTACCTTCAAGCTCTGCTTCGGTTGCTTGACACGTGTGCACGTGAAGGAGCCGGTGAGCACCAGCCCAAACACATTATGTACATCTCGACATGCGAAAGTACTTATCCATCCACAGAATTTGTAATGTAGTCAAATGTGTAAACATTTAGCTGCGGTGCACAAATGCTAAAAGCTTTAAATAAAGGTGAAACCATCAACAAAAGTCTGACCCCTTCTATATTTACAAATACAAGCACAGCCATTAAGAGGTCATTTCTGGTTAATAATGTCAGAATCAGAATTTACCGGTATTGTGGAATGGATGTGTGAATGGTCTTTTCGGAAGAAAATGACGGAACATCCTTGCCTGTACGAACAGCACTTTTTTTAGTTTACCGGTAAAATCGTTCCGATAATTTTCCGGATATTTACCGGTATTACTGTGTGAAAGGGGCTATAGTCTATTACCTAGAATGTCTGCAAAGTTCCACACCTCACTTTCATAGGCAGAAGGCTTTTTCGCAGCACTAAATATGCTGTTTGAAGGACATATCTGAAGTAAAAATGTGTTTTTGCAATCAGACGGTTGTTAGCCGGAAGGATATGCATGGATATTCAATTTAACAGGGAAAAGTAGGCACTGAAATGCATGCGGTCATTTTGACCTTCATGGTAATTAGAAATACTCATAGCTCTTTTGTGTTTTGTAATTTAAAAAAAAAATATGTTAGACACACATTTAGGAAATGTCAAGGCATTGTAAATGTGGATTTTGTTTTAAAGTTAAAATATATTTAAAGTTATTAAATTCCAAAAATTAAAAACGGTCAAAAAATGACTGCTTCAATAGTTGTAGTGTTAAATAAGTCCAATTTTGATATTGTGTAACTATTTTACCTCAAATATAGGTTTCGAATAAAAACGAAAAGTGTCGTCAGAAGCTTACTCGTGGTGATGTTGTTGGTTTCACAGCCTTTGACTTTTTTTAATAATAAACTTCAAAACACATTCATGTTGCTTCAATTTGTGAAAAACATCCTTGATGAGCACAAACTTTGAATGTTTGTAGAGCTTATGTGGTAAATAAAAAGTCAATCCTACTGGATTTTAGTCAAGGAAACCAGGCATACAAAACAAGTCATTACAGCCACTGCCAATTTATGCATTTAAAGGTTCAATCGACCAATGAAATAACAGTCATTAGCAAAAAACAAGATAGAATTTGGTGAACACTGACGGATATTTCAAAGTGCTTTCTCTCAGTTCAATATATAAATGTTATTTTTCCCAGTGTTCATGATTTCCCAGTAAACACTATTTATAGGGATTCAAAGTAAAAAAATTTAATAATAAATAAAGGGAGACAATTATGTTTTGAAGTGCAGTGTGAAAACAAATCTGCAAAAAGAAAAGGAAAATAATCAGAAGGAACAAAGCGAGCAGACTTAAAAGATATTTTGTCACGGTTATTCCTGTGATACTAATGATATGTTTAAATATCAAGCGTTATATTCTTTTCCAGATGGATAAAAATTGAGCATGACTGAAAACACACAGCTCAATCTGTCAAACCGACAGATACATTTATTCGTACAGTCTGAAACCATGATTTGTTTCACTCATTTTGATTGGAAGTTCTAATTAAAACCTGGAAAAAGGAAACATAAATATACATAAGCAAGAGATTGTTGGAAGCTATTTTGTGGTTTCTGCTTTTTATGAATTTTGAAAGCATCAAGATATTGGCATAACTCACAGGTATGTTATTTAAGCCTAATTTAGCTTCATTTGATTTCTGTTATTTAGAAAACGTGGATGTAACACTGAATTTTTAGTAACTGTAGAGTTTGGAATATTCTGGATTAACAGCAGAAACAAATATGACCGTCTTTCATAAAATCTATAAAGACATTTAAACTAGGGCATTATAAAAATGGCTGAATGCAACGAGGTGCTGTGGTGAAGAGGGTAATAGCGGGAAAACCAAATAAAGGTAATTAACCATCTGCATCAATAACAATAATATCTCACCTAGAGACCAATTACAAAGGAAAGCTACAGCTACTACAGACAAAACAACAATAATGACAAGCGCTCATGCGAGAGCGGGTGGTGACTCTGTTTGTGTGTTTTTCCCAACCGAGTTTAAAAACTATGCCATTTAAGTGACAGAGAAAAGCTAAAAAATAAATCAATCGAAGGGGAAGGAGTCGCCGAAAGTTCGAGCCACAGATTCCCAATGATCTGATTGTGGAAGTACAAACACATACAGAACACAGAAAAGGAAGGCATTGTGAAATTTGTTTATTATTATTATTTATGTTTTAATGCCATATCAGCAGCATTGGCTATATTCATGGCCAAACCTACAATAAATATAAAATATGTAATATACAATCATCAGTTTCGTAAACAAACATTAACTGTACAAAAAAAAATCCAAATAACTACAACACTGAAGATTCACATTATGTTTGATTAATCATAAATTAAAAAATTTTTTAACTTCCTCCAGAAGACACCTTTTCCTGAATAAAACTGTTCTGTAGTATCATTTTAAAATACACATTCTATTAAAATGTTTCATCGTCAAAATATTCTTACACAAGTCAAACAGTTTTTTTTTCGTCCCCTTTCAGTAAATTCATTCATTCATTTTCTTGTCAGCTCAGTCCCTTTATTAATCTGGGGTCGCCACAGCGGAATGAACCACCAACTTATCCAGCATATGTTTTACGCAGCGGATGCCCTTCCAGCTGCAACCATCTCTGTGAACCCTTTTAGTAAATATGAATGATAAATATAAGTGTGTTAGTCTTGAGTTTATGATTCTAGATCTCGTATAGGTGCAACCTGACCATGTCTATTTTCAAAATGGCACCAAATAAAGTAGCATTTCCAAGCCAAAGAGAACAAAATCATCATCACTTCCTGATTAACTGGCACCAAATATCAAGAGTAAAAATTGAATTTTCTGCAGTAGGAGAAGCTGCGTAAAACTTTTCCTTATTTAATAAATGACTTGCACCTCAGAAGACGGTGCCACACACAATGATCACATGGTGGCGTTTGAAGGTGTATGAAGTTCAGGAGGTGATTAATTATATAATAACACTAATACTGAAATGATTAAGACGATTCAGAATGACCAGAACAACAATTTAGATGTTTTACAATGTGCTCAGTTTGCTGGTTTATCCATTCAACCACATTTTTATCATCACATGATCTCTTATAACAAAAATAACATGACTTTTTAATGCGCATTCTGGTATTTGTTCGTTAAAAGTGGTTCTACTGTAGTTTATGCACATTTTTTTCTTATCGAATTAAAGGTTTATCCTACTCAGTTATGCGCATACGTTTTATGTGGATTTTCAAAAAAGATCCACATCTTGGTTTTTTATATTAACCTGTTTTTTTATGTGCATATCAAAAATGTGGATAAAAATAGGTAGATTTAAACATAGCTATTTTTGCATCAGTTAAGCATCAGCAAACACATGATTCACAATTAACTCAACTTATAGTAATTGGCATTTAATATAGGCATTTTAACCATTATTTACAATATGATAAGCCATATATTATTTCTTTTAATCATTGTGTAAACTGACTGAACAACAATCTGGTATTTATGTTTAATTACTGCTGGTTTGCAATTATATATGGCTAAAATAGTGTAGTAAACACAGTTTCTGTTTAACGGGAAAAAAAAGTTTTTAATATTTTTCAATTACTAAACATAATAGTTTGTTCTGTAGACAATCAAAAAAATATTGCTAAAAGGGGCTAATCACATTGCCCTTAAAACAGTTTTAAAAATTATATTCTTGTCAGCATAATAGCCTAGTGGATAGCAAGCCGACATATGGTGCAGTAGCACGTCAGGGTGTCCCAAGTTCATATCCCAACTCGAGGACATTTCCCAGCCCTACACCCCTCTCTCTCTCTCCCTCTTTGCTTCCTGTCTCACTACTGTCCTATCTTATAAAGGCAAAAAAAAATGTATGTGGAGAGGTAAGCATGTTTGAACACCCAATGAGGGGGGAGAGCATGCTCAGAGCCCGGCGGCTAATCAGCAGGCACTAGAATAAACAGGTGTTATTTGTTATTTCTGATTGGCCTGCTGATTAGCCACCGGGCTCTGAGCATGCTCTCCCCCCTCATTAGGTCTTCGATCATGCTTATCTCTCCACACTGTATTATAGCCAAAATAAAATCAAGACTTTCACCAGTAGAAAAAATATATATAGGAAATACTGTGAAAAATTATTTGCTCTGATAAACATCATTTAGAAAATATTTGAAAAAGAAAAAAGAAAAAAAAATCACAGGGGGGCGAATAATTTAAAAAAAAGATTTTGATCTTGATTTTGACTTCAATTGTACAATACTACTGTTATTCATCTGAAGTTTGCCAAATTCCAAAACATTCCATGTTGTACAGCTAATTCCATTTTCATAAGTGGATTTTATAATTCCGTCAACATTCTCCACATAGGACCCAATAAAAGCTTCGGTTTGGCTCAAAAGCAGACGGTTGGGTTTACTCTTTGTGTTTATTTGCAAGCGTCCACCTAACACCACCAACCTACATCAACCACCAAAACCCCAAGCACCTCCATCTTCCACCGCAGAGAATAAAAGCACACATGCAAAAGGCAGGTTTCTGACACACACTTCTAGAAACAAACGGCCATGAGCAAAATCCCCTGAGAGCCAAGCAAAAAAAAAAAATCCTTCCACTCCGTCTCTTCCTCACACACATTTTTAGACTGCCAAAAGCCTCGCTGAGATGTTGGCACAGATGCAGCGTCACAAAACACTTCCATAAATGAATTCTGTCAAGACACACAGACACATGCTCGCCAAACGGCCCAGGCATTTGCTAATTTGTTGGCAGAGCGATGCTTCTTCAAGTAGACTCTCAGGAGAAGTTCTTGTTTGCTAACAGCACAACAACAAAGCGCTGACAGATATGACTCTGGCCTGCTGGTACGAAACCCGTTTTTAGTGTCTCGTGCATTTGTTTTTTTTTTACTAAGGCGACTGATCCTTGATGCGTATTGTATCACATGCCTGTAGCTGGCAAATGATCAGTCTTGTTTAATTCACACCTGTGATGCTCGAACACACAAACTCTCTAATCATAAAAAACACTGTGTGAAGGGGCTGAGTTTTCACTGAAGAGGATGTTTGTTTTTTAAAAGAAGGCCTTTCAAACTTTTTAATGACTCTGGCTTTTCCTGTATAAAGATGCATATAAAGTCAGTGAGAAATAAAAATATCTTTAACTGAAATGGGATATTAAGATTTTAAATAGGCAGATTTGGATTAAAGGATGTCTTAAAGGGCACCTATTATACCTCTTTTCCAAGTCTTTTGTGTCTCCAAAATGTGTCTGTAAAGTTACCGCTCAAAACACCCATCAGATTATTTATTCTGCCTTTCAGAATATTGAAATCTACTGCTCTAAACACAATGTAGCTGTTTTTGTTGCCTGTGCCTTTAATGCTAGTTCTCCCCGCCCACCGTTCCCACGTGCCTGTCAGAGTGTGCCTCAGTCTCCGCATCATCTGAGTTAGATAAACAGCACAGTGACAGACATGAAGGAGGCAGATCCAACATAAGGTTTGTAAGAAATACTACAGTAAGAACTTTCCCAATGATTATTTGATGTATTTGTTGTGGAGTGAATTCAAGCCTTTCTGCAATGATGAGTCACAGACAGTGTCGTTACAAAGTTCACGCACACACACAGACACACAAATAGGACATATTGCTGCAAATAGGACATACATGTAACCATGTTGCATATTTAAACACAGGTGGAGCTGAGGTGGAGGAGGGTCTCCAAAAATGCGCTGCAGATGGCTAGTGCAAACAACACTGAGGCATTTAAAATGTTGAAGAGCGAGCTCATTGGCTGTTGACGTGACAGCAACCAATCTCCTGCAACAAATCACCAGGTGAACAAAGAGATCAGTTTCAAGTTTATATTTTCCAGCTCTTGTCTTAATTTCTAATTAATACATATTAAACATATATTAATATTAAACATAATATTAATATAATATATTTTTAAGTTTAGTTAATCTAATATTTATAGATTTTATTTTTGTTCATTTTTTTAAGTTGACAAAATTCATCTTTATTCATTTGTTTACATTCAAAAAACTGCTCCTATAGACAGTAATGAGTGGAAATGCAGACACTATGTAAATCTGTAAATTGTAAATGTAAGTTGTGCCTATATCTGACAAAATGCTAAAATATGATATTAAAAGTTAATACCTCAAGCAATTCTAAACAGATACGTCTACAGCCAAAGATTTGAGTTGTGCCATCCTCATTCGTTTCATAGCCCTATACTCTCTTTCAGTACAGTGTGACAACAACTGTCTACTTTGTTTTCATTTTGTATTTCTCTTAAGGAAGTTTTGAAGAGACATCTGAAACAAACTTTGACAGTCATGAAAGAGCAACCTCTAAGCAATAAAAATTCAGAGCTGTCGCATGGTGAAACGCTGCCAACCTCAGAAATGACCAGCTCAGAGCGGAGAGAAAGAGAGCAAGAAGGAGGTCTGTGTTTCTGTGCGTCTATGCGTCTATGTGTGTGCGTGTGTGCACATGCCAGCTGTCAGTCCTGGGATCAGACCCAGAGTCTGTCCTCAGCAATGCACATGCTGGTGGACCACAGAAATGACCAATCAGATGCCAGACTCATCCCCTCGGTCTGAAAATACTTTCGGTCAAAACATCAAAATGTGAAAGATTAAATGACAGGCAGGGAAAACCTTAATCTTTACTGCATAACTGCTCCACTTTCACCATATCCGTCTTATATTCCTACACAAGCATAACACACAAACTTACATACACACATTAACACTCACCGGCCACTTTTTTAGATCCACCAATATAACTGCTCGTTATTTAGGTGATTTCTAATCAGCCAATTACGACGCAGCAACTCAACGCATATAGGCATGTAGACATGGTCAAGACTATCTGCTGCAGTTCAAACTGAGCATCAGAATAGGGAAAAAAGGTAATTTAAGTGACTTTGAAGCCAGACGAAAATAGACAGGCTGGACCGAGCTGAAAGAAAGGCAACAGTAACTTAAATAACCACTCGTTACAACCGAGGTATGCAGAAGAGCATCTCTGAATGCACAACATGTCAAACTTTGAGGCGTATGGGCGACAGCAACAGAAGACCACACCAGGTGCCACTCCCATCAGCTAAGAACAGGAAACTGAGGCTACACTTTGCACAGGCTCACTAAAACTGGACAATAGAAGATTGAAATAACGTGGCCTGGTCTGAGGAGTCTCGATTTTTGCTGCAACATTCGGATGGTAGGGTCAGAATTTGGCATCAACAACATGATAGCATGGATCCATCCTGCCTTGTATCAAGGGTTCAGGCTGATGATGATGGTGTGATGGTGTTGGGGATATTTTCTTGGCACACTTTGGGCCCATTAGTACCAATTGAGCACCGTGTCAGCGCTACAGCCTACCTGAGCATTGTTGCTTACCATGTCCATCCCTTTATAACCACAATTTACCCATCTTCTGATGGCTACTTTCAGCAGGATAACGTGTCATGTCATAAACCGCCAATCATCTCAGACTGGTTTCTTGAACATGACAATAAGTTCACGGCACTCAAATGGCCTCCACAGTCAACGGATATCAAATCTAATAGAGCACCCTTGAGGTGTGGTGGAACAGGTGATTCACATCATAGATGTGCAGCCGACAAATCAGCAATAACAGATTGATGCTATCATGTCAATATGGACCAAAAAAATCTGTGGAATACTTCCAGTACTTTGTTGAATCCATGCCACAATGAATTAAGGCAGTTCTGGAGGCAAAAGGGGGTCCAACCCGGAACTAGTAAGGTGTACCTAATAAAGTGGCCGGTGGGTGTAACTATACAGTACATATACATGCTTATCTGTCAGTCCACTGCATAAATACAGTATATAGAACATGTATATTCACTAATGATCAAGATCATTTAAAGAACCCAGATTTGACTGTATTTTTAGTTTTAACAGATGTTATCTGAGAATAACACACCTTGGAATGTAGTAACTGACCAATCATAATCAAGAATTCCAGAGAGCCATGTAATAAAAATAAATTAACTAAATATGACAGCCACTTTGCTTCACTGGTATAGCTATATCAACCTGAAAACATCAAGAGCAATCAGTTAAACAATAACAATTGAAAGTTACTTCTTTGCTTTCTTAACTTAACATGCTTACTCGGTCATACAGTATTTCAACATTCATACTAAAATCATTAAACATTTTAGGACGAGAAACCCAGCATGTCCCCTCAGCTTGGTTTCAAAGAACTACTAGAATTGCTCAAAAACAAATATTCTGGATGGACTTGGCCAAACATCGAAAATGCTTTGAAATAATTATTTAGTATTGAATCAAATAATATGAATTTTGTAAGTTTTTTAACAATTTCACTCAATAACTTACATTATACTGATGTTAAGAAGCAAAAGCCAGTGAAATAATCTCATTTTACTCACAGTAAAATTTTATTGACAGTGAACAAGTTAGGAGGCGTTGTTTAACAAGCATTTGTCATGACAAAACAGTAGTGCTATTGTTTTCAATGGCCCAAAATTCAGTGCATCCCTAGTTACTACATTGCCTGATTGCCAAAACATTGCGACATGTTGTTACAGTGTTCTCTCCATGATACGCTGAGCCATCAGATACAGAAATCCAAGAATGCTAAGGGATTAAACAAGTTGGTATTATTTAAGTGAATGCTCATTTCCTTGTCTATATCTTTTAAAGGCATCTTATTGTCTTTATTGCAGCACAATATACAATGTCTACAACAATATCTTTGTGGTTTGTGCATGAATGTATAATGCAATTCTAACACATGCAGGCAATCCAAGGACAATTCTTGGCTTAAAGTCTAGTTAAATTTTCGCATGTATTTCAAATGATGCCCATGATTTTGAGAGTCCATCTGTGAAGCTTAATGGGAGTGGGTGGAGCTAAGTGCCTATTTTGGCATGCATTTCACAAGATGACTCTCTGATTGGTGGAATTTTCTCAATTTTCATTCTTTCTTTGAAGAAATTCGGCTTTTAAAGACTTTCTTTTAATTAAAAAAAAAAAACATTTACCCAGTGTGGGGGTTGCAGCTGGAGGGAAATCCGCTATGTAAAACCCATGCCAGGGTAACTGCATTCACACCAAAAGAGGCGAGAATTAACAAAGTATCAAGAAGTCATTCATTTTCAATGGGATCCAGTGGCGGTAAGCACTAAAGAGTGGCACCACGCTGGTTTGGGCATTAAGGAGAGTTGAAATCAAGTCAACATTTTAGTACTGAGCTATGATGCGGTTCAACGGCAAACAATTGGAACATCGAAGTCCATCGCTTGAGAGGAGTCCAGAGAACACAGTCCTGGGAACTTTAGTTCCAACCATAATTATTCCCCATTCCCAACGGTTTGATTATTACAGTCGCCGGATTTCCACTTATACACAGTGTTTTCTCATACTGTAAAACCCAACAGTCAACTTTATCAAATGAAATAAGAATGAAAACATACAGAAAGTACTACACATTTGAAAGAGTTTTTGAACTCAGTGTTGAAGGTATTGAGTTAATTAAATACCTCATTAAATTAAATATAGTAAGTTCACGATACTCATACAGATTAGTTTAACTCAAATGGTTTGTAGCAATCGGTTTCCTCAAACAATTTGAGTTACCTTAACTTATTGGGTTTTACAATAGTTATTTGGTTTGAGTTCTCTTCACTTATTGGGTTTTACTGTGCTCAAATTGCTTCATTTACTCAAATGGATTAAGTTCACAGTACATATTAGGATTTGTTTTTGAACTTAAATGGTTTGTTGCAATCAGTTTCCCTATATGATTTAAGTTACCTTAACTTACTGGGTTTTACAATGTACAGGGACATACATTAAAAAAGTTACTAGTGAGTTACTGATGTTCATTAATGCTCTTTATATATATATATATTTATTTTATTTTATTTATTTATTTTTTTTTAATCTAAAACAGCAGAAATCTCATGGTAACTATAACAACTTCAGGATATTTCTGAATATGGGCATATATTGGTCAAATTAGGTGGAGCAAAGCCACACCACACGCAATAAATTGATCTTGTATTGTTAAGTGAATTTGATAAAAAAGGCACAACATTTTCACCCTAGAGAGCATGTTTTTATGTGGGAATGTAACTGATTTACTGATAAGCTGCAACGACTCCTTTAAATACGAGATCAATGCAGTGAATTTTGACGCTCTCACCGCAGGAGCTGTTAAGGCACTCTTGCCGCCTTCAGTGAGAACAAACAGTAATTGGCGGTTCATTCTGCTGTGGCAACCCCAGATCATTTAGGGACTAAAGGCTGATTTATACTTCTGCATCAAGCGCAGCCTTCGTGCGGTCACATACCCCTTGCCGTGGCTGACGTCAACTCGACGTGGCTAATGCACAACACAAAAAAAAATTTACTATACGCCGCAATGACACGTAACACAAGCTCTGTGATTGGTCGGTTTGGTAGCGCTGACATGTGTGGGCAGGGGTGAGAACTGTGCAAACTCGTGGAAGCGAGTGTTTACAAGTGTCGAGTCCCATGAAGGAGTCCCAGATGGAAACTTTTGTTTTGTGTTTAGCTTATGATTAAAGTTGTTGAACGTCCACCGTACAAACCAATCTTAAGCTGAAAGAAAATGAATGAATGAATGTTTAAATGTGAATGAATAATAATGAATGTGCATGTTTAAAATTTGTTGAAATATATAAACAGATGGTTTGAAAAAAGCATAAATTCGACTGATAAACAACCTCGAATCTCATAACAGGTACTTCTTTAAAGGATTATCAGTTATTGTAAAAAAATAAAATAAAATCAGTTCCCCCATTTTCTCCTAGTATGCTGTTTGAGTGATGTCAAAATTAACTGCAATATTGCCTAAATCTCAACACAGCAGACATGCGGATGGTCACATAGGATTAATTTTAATATCATTAATGTACCTAAAAGTGCACTTAATGCTAGGAAAGTACAAATATCAAACTGGGACTGCTTGATCCCGACATCCCTATTTGAATTAGTTCTTTCTCTAATTGCTCTCTTTCACTTGAGCCATCTGTCCAAATGTTAGAAACCAGACAGACCCTGTACGTAGGAAAAGACACATGGAAGCCTAATAAACAAGAAAGCCGAAAACAAACCGATAGAGGAGCACATCAAAAAGCTGGCTAGAGAGAGGTCATGGGGGTTAGATAGGGGAGACGGAGGTAGAACAAGAGAAAATGGGGCAGAAAAAGAAAGAATGACACAGCCGACTGCTTTGAAGGTGGAAACCGAAATGACACGGGGCAGAAGAGACAGTGTAAAGTTTTAATGACAGAGAAAAGAGTGGAAGAGGCTGGGTATGAGAGAAAGAGAGAGATGAAAGATATAAGGGTCATTGAGGCACCGCAATAAGGCTTACTGAACTGAATAAATTACAGAGAAGGAGTCGTTAATGAGAGAGGAAGAGGAGGATAAAGAGATTGCACAGGTAGGACAGGAACAAGTCTGTACTCTTTGTAAGCCAGCAGTGCCCTCTGTAGGCAGAAGGAAAAACCAATCACGGAAACCAGTTGGGTGCATCTCTGTCAAAAAAGAAATAAATAAATAAGAATTAAAATGACAATAGAGCGAAAAGATCTAAGCCTTTTTTCCCTTTACAGGATGGCTGTTTTTTAATGAAAAGTTAAAAGAAAACAATCCCCGACAGATTTCACCACCCTGCAGTTTCATTTCACACTGATTCCAAAGCAACATGACTGATTTTGAAATAAAAGCTTCCGGCTTCACACAAAAGGCTTTTGGAATCAAGACTGAACAATGCAAAACTAATTACATGACGTGCAATAATAGAAAAGGGTGTTAATTTTGAACGCATAATTTTTGGGCAGCTTAAATCAGCTCGTTTAGTAGATAAAAAGAACGAGGAGGGGAGTAAAAAAAGACATCTCAGCCCGTATAGGACTTAGTTAAGCTCTAGATCACTCTACTCAGTTTGTCTTTTAAATGTCGGACAAATTAAACACCCAGTTTATCAAAACCTCTAATCCGGCCTGAGGGCCTGTCTGCGCTCATATGTGCGTCGGATCAGAATGGCGGCTGGCCTCAGGCAAAAAAAAATCCCAAAACATGAGCGGCTGAATTTGAAAATAAAAGGCTTGTCCTTCAAAAGCGCGAAAGAGAAATGAAGTGCGCATATGTGTGTGTGCTTGCACACCAGTCAATTACGGCATCCTTGAGAGAAGGACAAGGGTTTAACTAGTGACACGAGGAAGTCAAAACAGAGTTGCATTGCGCACACACAAACACATTCACAGCGGTCTTATTTAGAAGCTTGGCTGTTATTGCCAGTGGCAACAGCATCATATATTGATTTCCACCCAGAGGAAATGCGACGGCGATACGGAGAGGAGAAGAAATGCGAGAGAGAGAAACTTTTGATTGGCATGCAATAGATAAAGTGAACTGCTTATAATGCAGTGGCAGTAGACGAGAGCAACTTGACTTAACCAGCATGGACAGAGTAAAAAAAGAAAGAAAGATGGAGAGCTGCGAGTGCTCTCTGAGGGTGCGCGTCTGAGGTGGAGTAATCTGTGATCTTTAGTTTCTGCCCTCCCTGATCAACTGTTGCTAAATCCGGATGACCAGATGACCCCGATGTGCTCTTTCATCCAAGAGCGTGAGCGACAAGAAGAGAGTCATGCTGAGAGTGGGTAGGAGGGGGGACAACGATGAAAGACTACTTTTACTTGAGGACAGAGAGAAACTGCTAAGTGAGCAAAGATACTTTTTAGTAAAAAGGTAGAGGAAAAAAAATAGTAGATCGAACTGAGGGTGAACTCGGTTACTGCACAGCCCGCTTAGTTTCCAGAGATAGATGAATTCACTCCACCCTCAACTCGGAAATGATCAATATGAGTGGGGGAAAAATGATCAGAAATGTTTCAAGTCTGGGAACTGCTTCTGGCAAGATCAAAATAGGGTGTCTATAAAAACCGACAGTGGATTTTGTGTGCCTATTTAAGATGAATTTGCACACTTAAAAATACTTAATAGTTAAATTAATCTATTTATGTTGGAACAACGAAGAAATTGTGTGGAAACCAGCATTTTGTACAGTGAATAATTAAAAATATTCAGTTACTCCCCCTAAAAGGTTAATTCAAAAAATATTCTTCTCACCTGTGAATGAAAAGTTCCTACAAATCTTAAAAGAGTAGAACTGGGTGATAAAACAAACATGATCCAACATTTAATGCAATTGCTATGCATTAATGAGAAATGGAATGGCGCTGTTTGGTTGAGCCACAGGGACAGTTTATCCATTCACGCGAATCACACTTAAAAGTAAAGCACAGCATGAGTTAGTGTTGTTTACATGCAGATAGGTCTGTGATTAAATAATAGTGACAATTTGTTTGGCCATATCCCCCAGTCTTATTTAAGATCGCTAATGCTTAATATTGCAGATGTGGATCGCATGCTGGGATTTTGGTGGCTTAGTAGCATTAGAGCCATTCTGCTGGTTGATCAACAGGACACTAGAACAGCAGGATCCAAAACATTTTCTGGCAAGCAGTTGAGGTCTTTGCTGCAGGGGTTCTTGAATCAATAGTTTTTAGTTCTCACTACTCTCGTCTTGCTCTATGCCGCTTTCTTCAATTGAATATTTAAATAAATTTAGTTAAAGCGGTCAGATCTTAAAGAATCAGAATTTCCTTGATCTTTTGGAGATTAAAGTGCTCAATGTACTGTGAAAACACACTCAACAGTAACTTTCAGAGCTCAAAATATCCTCTCCAATTCAAAGAAATCATTGCATTTTAAGGCTAAAGTAAACTACATACTTTAGCACAGATTTTCTTATCTGAATGAGTCGATTCTATTTGCCCAAAGTTAGAGCCAGATTTTGGGCAATCGGCGCTGACAGATTTCACAGAAAACTGAAGTGTATGATGGGCAACAGATGATGATTCCATCTTGTCGAAGGATATCAAACATGTATGAGTTTTAGAACACACTGATTTAAATTTCCATGCATCTCCGAGCAACAAGGCACATGTTTTTGCATGTGTTTCTTGTGTTTGGAATTACATGAAAGTCTGGTAGTGTGTGATCCCCAGTCATTTGGTGTATGATGCCCAGTTTTTTTTCTCTGCAACCACTTATAAACTTGGCAAGGTAATGATGCCTAGTGTTCAATAAAGATGTTCAGATTTTAAAACTTCTTAGCTCATTCTAGCCTTGAGCAGAAAAAAAATGACCTGAAATATTTGAAAACCCACCAACATAACAAATGCAAAACATTAAAGAGATTGTTCACTCAAAATAGAAGATTTACCTCATGGCTTTAAAAATCTGTATGCATTTCTTTTGTGGGACATATTTTTTTCTGTTAGCTTTATGTCTATACAATAAGTAAAAGAAGTCCAATCTTTTTAAAACTAATTCGTGTTCTACAAAAGAAAAAAAACACGAGGTATATTATATGCATGCACATTATTTTCTAATATTAAATCTCCACAGGGTCCAACCCAGAATATTACAGTGGCAATATTCTTCTTCAAAATATCTTATTTTGTGTTTAGCAGAAAAAATAAGATCAAAGTAGCGCTACACAATATATCAGCATCGATATCGCTATGTGTGCATCCACAATAGTCACATCACAGGATCTGCAATGTTGATAGGACTGGGCGATTAATCTAAAGGTAATCGAAATCGACATTCAGAACCTATAATTGATCAAACTGTTCCAGGATGATTTTTTCAATTATTTTCCCGACCGCATGTGGAGCCAACTGACCCCCCTCTGTTAAAGGCTGAGAAGTATTTATACTTATGTGCCCACTTTGCAGCCACATCTGATCTTTGGTCAAGTAGGACGATGGATCCATTCTTGAGCCTTACTTTGCACTACATTGGCAATGATTAGAAGCTACTCCAGAGATGCACTGAGATGGCATAAATTCCATTACATTGAAACATTTGTTTACAAAAGATGCAAAAAAAAGCACTGTTTAAAATATTATTTACATGATATTCAAGAGTTGCTTTATTTAGAAGAGATGCTGCTTATTTTTTACTATTAATATGAAAAACACACACACAAAAAAATAAGTTTTCAAAAATAATTTCAGTTGTTCAACGTTGATGTTTAATAAATAGCATAAGTCATAAATAGTCATAGACAGTGGATAGTGTGTGTTTCCTTTAACTATTTTAACATCAAATAATGCACCCTTCATTCAATAAATCTCTCACTTGTCATATGTGAGCATATTTACTGTCCAAAACCTGTCTGTGAAATGTGAGGGCAAAATAAATGTAATAAATGAATAAATTAATTGTTCTTTAATCGTAATCGAGTTAAAATGTTCAATTAATGGAGATTTTGATTTTAGGCCAAATCGCCCAGCCCTAAATGTTGAGTTGGGGTTACAGTTGATTACCATCAGTGCAGAGTTTAATTATAATGGAGTAAAAGTTTATCATCTGCATGCATTTTTAATGAGACTGTTCACCTAAAAATTTAACTTTACTCACCATTTTCATTTCACCCTTCCCTTGTTTCAAACGTTTATGTTTATTTTGTATTTTGAACCCAAAAAGATGATAATTTACGAACTTATAAACGTTTGAAACAAATAAAGGTTAAGTAAATAGTGAGCAAATTTTCATTTTTGAGTGAACTATCCCTTTCAGGCCTGTGACTGTGTGAACATTTCACAGTTTAAAACATCTGACCACTAGTATTTATTCATTCATTCATTAATTTTCTTTTCAGCTTAGTCTCTTTATTAAGATTATCTATATCCGCCACAGCGGAATGAACCGCAAACTCCAGCATTTGTTTTATGCAGCGGATGCCCTTCCAGCTGCAACCCATCACTGGGAAACATCCATACACACTCAATCACACACATACACTATGGACAATTTAGCTTACTCAATTCACCTATACCACATGTCTTTGGACTTGTGGGAGAAACCAGAGCACCTAGAGGAAACCCATGCGAACACGGGGAGAACATGCAAACTCCACACAGAAATGCCAACTGACCCAGCTGTGGCTCGAACCAGCGACTTTCTTGCTGTGAGGTGACAGCACTACCTACTGTGCCACCATGTCGCCCCACTGGTAATTATATTGTTTATAGCTTCCAACATTTTTTAAAACGCGCTTTTCATACGCACAAACGGCCGATTTGACTTTAAAATAACTATATTCTCGCTTGAAAAACTCTTAAAACTTGAATTTGTGGCATAGTTTATGAGTATTTTCCTAATTTTGCGGATTTCCCGTCCACCATTAATAGCCCTCATCGATTTCATGCGCAGCACATGCGAGTTGCTATAGTAACTGTAAACGTTTGGGAGAAGCGCATTTATTTCGAACTGTGATCAAAACTGACTGTAACTACCTGTGTGTTTCAATGAAATATACCACACCCTCCAGCCAATCAGAATCAAGAATTTCAACAAACCATGGAATAATGAATATTATTTGTAGTTTTCTATGGAACAAAATCAATGCCCAAAGTATTGAATTAAAAAGCTTGTTGAATAGCACAAACTGAAAAAAATAATACACCGAATTTACAAGTGATTGCAATGACTTGAATTGCTGGGTTTGTATTTTTAGGTCCTGAAATTAAAGAAAGTTGTTTATTTGAGCTGTGAATATTTCAACTAAATATTTCAAACACGTTTTCATACTTATAAATTCAATAATTCATATTCAATTTCCAGATTTCACTTACAAAATATTCAATACTTTTTAAAAATACAATGTAAAATATTCAAAGGGCAATTTTCAGTTCATTTTATTTCAGGTCAAATATTCGCTTCCTTAAATTCAGTGGTTCAAATTCGACTGTTCAAATTCGACATAACAACTGGGAACTGCAGGAAAAGCAAAAGATTGCAGATTGAAGATCGCCAGCTGCTTTTTCCCCAGCAGGTGGAGATGGAATAATTTAGGATTTTGTGAGGAAAAAGGCTAATAAAGGCACAAAAGTAGCATTTAATATTAATTTAATATTAATTAATACTCATTTTATTACTTAATGTCCACTGATATTAATATTAAATGCTACTTTTGTGCCTTTATTAGCTTTCTTCTCGCAAAATCCTAAATTATTCCATCTCCACCTGCTGGGGAAAAAGCAGCTGGCGATCTTCAATCTGCAATCTATTGCTTTTCCTGTAGTTCCCAGTTGTTATGTCAAATTTTAACAGTCGAATCTGAACCACTGAATTTAAGGAAGCGAATATTTGACCTGAAATAAAATGAACTGAAAATTGCCCTTTGAATATTTTACATCGTATTTTTAAAAAGTATTGAATATTTTGTAAGTGAAATCTGGAAATTGAATATGAATTATTGAATTTATAAGTATGAAAACGTGTTTGAAATATTTTTAGTTGAAATATTCACAGCTCAAATAAACAACTTTCTTTAATTTCAGGACCTAAAAATACAAAACCAGCAATTCAAGTGATTAAAATGCAAGCACATGTTAATTCAGTGTATTATTTTTTTCAGTTTGTGCTATTCAACAAGCTTTTTAATTTAATACTTTTGGCATTGATTTTGTTCCATACTATTCATTAAATTTCCCATTAATTGTATTTTATTACCTCGTACCCCTACTCCAGCCCTAAACCCAACCATCACAGTAATGTAAAAATATCAATTTATTATTATACAGCGTCACAAAGATGATGCTATATTGATGTGTGTATCCGCAGCTTTATCCTATCTAGATTTAGCCTTTTCCACATGACTTTAAACATGCTTCCCTCTGTTGCCTATAGCAACATCCTGCTAACAAAAACATAACTTTCTGTTGGCAAAAACACAACTTTACTTCAGATGTGTCTATCAAAACAGCATACTCAATGCTGCGAAAAAGCCTCTTCTACTTGTGAAAGTGAAAATAAAAGTGAGATTCTCGGGTGGTATAATGTAGCCTAACTAAACTAATTTAAAGACTGTTTTACAAAAAAGATTGTATTTTAGGATGATGACTTTATCAAATATGATAACAGACATTCAAAGCTTAGTTTTAATATCTCAATAGAAGCTTTAAATGGAAATATGATGTCACAATATGAAGAACGGTCAGAATTACTGCTATGTTAATTCTAGTAGTTATAGAATTCCAGTGTTAACTCAAAAACCTAAGAGTGGAATGCTTGATGCTTCATGGACTCAACTGGTGCAGCTTAAATAATGTATTGGAGGAGGCGGCAGGGTTTTTTAGGCTGTTGCTGAATGACAAAAGAACTTTATAAAAGTTCATACACTAGACAATTGAGTACACAGTGAGTAAATACACAGTGTATGGTACATCATTTGGGACACAGCTAAAGTTAAAAAAAATCTCCTCACCAAATTCTGACAGTTTTCCTGTCATCCGTGTCCACAAAAAAAGATTAAGGATGAAACAGCACAGGAATGGAGGGAGTCTGACTGAGAAGAGAGAATGAACATGCCGCCAAAAAGGTCATGTCCCAGCAACCATCCCGCCTCAGGCGTTACTCATTAGCCTAGCACCAAGCTAAGTCCAGTGACAGTGATGACCTGAGGGGGGATCAAATCAGAGAGCAGATTCACCACATCTCTGAATTTCACCATGATCTTCTACTGAAATCCAACTGAGAGCTTTAAGTTAACCATGAATAATGACAACCTTGAGTTTAAAATGAGTCAACGTGATCCAGGTCAATTAAGTGGAAACCTTTCAAAAACACGACAGTTTTCTCAACCTTCAACATGCCACATAAATTGCATTCCTCTGAGACGAATAAAGGAATTCAAAAAGAAACAGCTTTCGGAAAAGGGAAAGAGTCAATCTTGACTAATCAAGAGATCTTAAGATGACTGAATTAAGTTTTATAATATCCCCTTTTCTGGCACCAATTAAATTCTTTTTAATTTGGCTCTGCCTTTTGGCTTTTTGGAACAGCGTGAGCATGTTCTGCTCTCAGTGGGCGCCATTCACTGACAAATGTGCTGAAGTGCTCTTATGTGCGCAGAGAAGATTCACACAAAAAACAGGTGCACACCAAGAAGCTCTGTAACACCTGGAGTCATCCGTCAGCCTCCTCATTCATCTCACAGTCCCAGAACTATCCTGAGCTGTGACATGAAATCCAGAAGACAGAAGAAGTCTATTTCATGCTTTTCAAATCCCTCCAAAAACAAATGGGGCACCGCTGAAACATTTACTATACCACTGTGAATCAACTGTGATTTATGTCCCTCGCATAAAAAGATATTAAGTATGAATAAATAGCTACTTTTGAAAGGCTGTCAGAAGAGACTACCTTTTTTTTTTTCTTCTTTTGAAGAGTGTAGTTTTAACATCTTCCAGCAGGGACACTGCTAACCAGACAATCGTGCTCACCTTTTGCTCGTATCTGTATTTACGTTGATACATCTACATTAGTATGCAGAACTGCATGCCAGATGCATAATGCATGCCCAGACCATATATATATATATATATATATATATATAT
>CAIGQQ010038154.1:14291879-14335825 GCA_903798035.1 Danio albolineatus
ATAGATAGATAGATAGATAGATAGATAGATAGATAGATAGATAGATAAAAATTAGACACATTTTTAGCTGATAAATTATAAAATTGTTTCCATTTTGTTACAAGTAGTGCTGAAATCTCCCTTTTCCCCCAATTTTCATCTAAAATATAAACTACTTTATGATTACTGCGTTAACAAATGACGTCAACTTTTGATCAACTTTTAAGTGCTAGAGTATGTTGTGTCTAGTATAACTGTAATTCAGAATATTGTGTATTTGGGCATCATGGTGACTCAGTGGTTTTTACTGTCGCCTCACAGCAAGATGGTCACTGCTTCGAGTCCCAGCTCCAGTTTTCTCCACAGTCCAAAGACATGCGTTATAGTTGAATTGGGTAAACAAAATTGGCCATAGTGTATGAGTGTATGTGAATGCAAGTGTGTTTTGGTGTTTCCCAGTTCTGGGTTGCAGCTGGAAGTGCATCCGCTTTGTAAAACATATGCTGAAATAGTTGGCGGTTCATTCTTCTGTGACGAGGTCACCACAGTGGAATGAACCACCAACTATTCCAATTTAGTTTATTCAATTCACCTGTCACGCATGTCTTCGGTCTGTAGGGTAATCCGGAGCACCCGGAGGAAAACCCACCCCAACACAGGGAGAACAGGCAAACTCCTCACAGAAATGCCAACTGGCCCAACCAGGACTCGAACCAGCGACCTTCTTGCTGTAAGGTGACAGCGCTAACCACTGAGCCACCACTAGTAACTTCAATACTATAAAAAAAATCAGCTTGCTGTATTGGAAATATTCTGACATAGTACTGTTATTTTCACATAGTGTTTTTGCTTACTATGAATGCAGATATGACCTTTAAGCAATCGGATAGCTATCAAATCAATCAAAATGCATGAAGTAGTCAAGCGTAAACAGACCTTTTTATGTACACTGGTGCATAAATCTCAATATATCTTATCTTCTATAACAGTGGTTCTCAAACTGTGGTACGCGTACCACTAGTGGTACGCGGGACTTCTTCCAGTGGTACGTGGAAGAATCTCTGAAAAATAAAAGAATAAAATGAACACACTTTTTAAACCCTTTGACGCTTCCGATAACACCGTGATCAGAGAGCATTGGCTGTTCCCTGAAGCGTACGAGTACACCGGAGTGCTTAGAATGTTTACTTTAGTGCATCGCGTCATCAAACGTTAAAAAAAAACAGTCTGCTTGGCGCGGAGGAAGAAAAAGAGGCGCGCGCGCTGGCGGAGATTTGTGCGGAGGGGATACACAGCGCTAGTGAAGCCCTTCAGCAGACCAGTCCCGTTGTGTTGGGATTTCAGTTACTAACTCGGGAATACTGCACGTATGAATTGGTCAAGCACTGTATGTGTATGTGAGGGATAATCAACGGCTTGCCGTGCGTTAATGCAGGACGCGCAGGAAGACAGAGAGATAGAGAGCATGTCAGTGCTGTTTATACATGCTAATGTTATTATACGATTTCATCAGTCCGATCATGGGTGGACAATTAAGACATTCTCAGTCAGAAGAGTATTTTTCTAATTTTGCGGATCTCCCGTCCGCCAGTAACAGTCCTTATCGGTTTCACATGCGAGTTGCTATGGTAACTATAAACATTTGGGAGAAGCGCATTCATTTTGAGCTGTGATCAAAACTGACTGGAACTACCTGAGCGTTGCACACCCTCCAGCCAATCAGAATCAAGAATATCAACAGACTATGGAATTTATGCATTTAATCACTCGCTTTTCTGACACACACAGACCTGCTGTAAATGACGAGCAGTTAGCAGATCTAATTTCTAATTTAAATATGTAATTCCGAAGCGTATCAAAATACAAGTCAACGTTTAGATATCAAAGTTATGTTATATGTACATGCAATATATATCTCAAAAGGTATAAAAATGTATGTATATACGTATATGACATATAACCTATATTCATCAGGTCCAAGCAACATTTGCAGGTTTTGATGAATAGGCTACTCTACATTAATACTTTACAAGTACAGCAGTTTTCTTTTTATTATTTAAGAACAGTGCCATTTTTAAATCACTTTTAAAAGCACATTTTAATTTAAATGGTAAAGTTATTTTTTTACTCTGCAAGCACAGTTAATGTTCAAACTATTTATAATGTGTAAAGTGGCTGACAATAATACATATTCTTAATAAAAGGAATTGATTTGTCTTTTTTTAACTGTGCTGTGCTGTCGCTGCTTAATTAGGCCTACTACACTACTGTATTTCAATACCGGTCATTATGGTGGTACTTGGAGAGGCAATTTTTTTCTGAGGTGGTACTTGGTGAAAAAAGTTTGAGAACCACTGTTCTATAATTTTCCCTGACTGCATCGGCTGTCCCTCTCAGCTGAACAGTTTCTTTTATGCCACAGATAAGCAGGTTAACTAGGAGTCAAACTGCAGGAGATCTGATTAACCTCATGAATGAATCAGAAAGAGATAAGAGCCAGTATCGTCATTTGTTACAACACACTCAATCAGTAAAATGAAGGTTCATCCTTAAAGTACGTTAACCCTTAAGTTGAATCGTTTTTTGGTCTGTCATACTGTTGCTGTGCTTCCCCTCATTCTGTTTGTTGATGAAGCTATTTTTGATCTGTGACTTTTAAGCATGACCTTAAAACATCAAGTCGAGTGACACTGAGGTATATTAGCACAATATTATACTGGAGCATTCAATACCTCTTTATATTCCCTTCCAAAATACTGTGGTGGTACTGCTGGGTACTTTAATATGTGCCATTATAATACACAAGCACCTGTATAGCGTAATATTTACACATTTACATTATTCATTCATTTTCTTTTTGGCTCGGTCCCTTTATTAATCAGGGGTTGCCACTGCGGAATGAACCGCCAACTTATCCAGCATATTTTTTATGCAGCGGATGCCCTTCCGGCTGCAAACCATCACTGGGAAACACCCATACACTCTCATTCACACACATACACTATGAACAATTTAGTTTATTCAATTCACCTGTACTGCACCTGTCACCTGTCTTTGGACTTGTGGGGGAAACCGGAGCACCTATAGGAAACCCATGCAAACATTGGGAAAACATGCAAACTCCACACAGAAATGCCAACTGACCCAGCCGAGGCTCGAACCAGCGACCTTCTTGTTGTGAGGCAACATCGATACCCACTGCGCCACCACGCCATTATTTACATTTTTATTCCATTATTTACAGTCATATTATTGCAAGGAATTTTTAAAAAATGTTCAATAAATTGTATAATATTAGTTGATCTAGCTGAACAATAACATGATTTTATAAATTGAATAGCTAATGTAATTTATTTAATTAGGTAAATATAATATGTCTTTTTTTGTATTAATGAACTTTATTGTTTCACGCCAGGAAGTTTAATCAAAGGCTATTTTCATGCACATTTTGTCAGTAATGATGGTTTTGTTAACCCCAAGCATATTACTACACAATAGTTTAAGACAAGCTGTGCAAAACAGCGTTCGAAATCGATTTAATAGCACCATATTGACATCTATATAATAATTAATGTTATAAAGACAGACGTTTGCGTAACTTACCAAAATAACATGGTTTTACTCCAAACTCACTTCATAACTACATTCGATTGATTTTAATAAATCCTTATCTGAGATGGACATTTATTAGTTAAGTCTTCTGTTTATAATACAACACTATGTGGATTTCCTGGGTTTCTTCTTCGTAGAGCATTTGCAGTTTTGAAGCGACAGGGCCCTCTGGCCTTTGGAGAAGATTTACTACTGATCACACAACCGTTCTTCCCTGACAAGATGTGCACGCGCAATGCTCAATTGCATTTGCAATTCTATTTTGATTAATCACCAAGCCCTAGTTTCTGATTAGTTTAGTAATGCACATTTCAGGTAAAACTATTAAGAAATATTTTCATGCCAACTAGCTGTAATAAAATATTTAAGGTCACAATTTAAAAAAAAAATATGTTTTCTGTGATGGCATATGTGAATTTTTACAGCTTAAAGTCTCATGTGTACTGGGAAATTTATCATGCAATTATCAACAACATTTAATGCCTCGTGACTAAACAAAGGGCGCTAATGTGATTGTGCACACTTAAAGCTTCTTTATAATTATGCACCAAGTGGTCGCCATGACCCAAGGCGCATGCCTTGCGTATAGTCGAGCATTTATACTTCTGCTTTTTGTGTTGCTCTGCAGTAACACTTCCAAAACGCTAGCTGGCAGCAGGTTTTTATATTCCTCTGTGTCGAGTTTCTTCACGGGTGTTTTGCTACCTTAATGTACAAGTAGCTAAAACTCGCTCATTCAGAGGCGGGAACCAGTGGACGTGCAACAACTTTCAACATAAGGTAAACAAAACAAAAGTTTCCATAAAGAGCTCCTTCATGAGACTCAACACTTTTGAGTCAACACTCAACACTCCAATGGGCTCGCTGCTCTCCCACGGCTCTCAGCCCCCCCAAACTCATGAATGCTACCAAGCAGACCAATCACAGAGCTTGAGCTATGCATCGTTGCAACGTTTATAGACTGATTTATACTTCTCCGTCAAGCGTACGTGTGTGTGCTCTGGCTCAGCCTTCGTATGATTGCACAGCCCTTGTTGACGTGCTCCTCTCAAAAAATGTAACTACACGTCACAGAGCTTGCGCAATGTGTCAATGTGACAGTTAAAGGCCCGTGCACACAGAGATGCTTTTTGCTCGTGTTTTCGGTCAATGTTTAACACCCCTTGACTAAATAAAGGGCGTCAATGTAATTGTGCACATTAACGCGCAAAACGGCAGGCGTAAAAGCGTCATTTTTAAAGTAACGCCTCATGCTCGGTTTTTTTTTTTGTTTTGACGCGCAGCTTCAAAACCTTCTCCACCAATCTAATTGGCACTTTTGTTCACGTGTACGGAGCTGCTGAAGTTACAGTAAACACCCCTTGGAGGCGCTCAAGCGTAAAACTGTCAATGCAAGCGCACATTGAAGAAGATGCCCAGAGGCGATATGAACGTATAGCTGCTTATTGCACTGGTGAACAATAATAATTTCTTCATCGCTAGAGCTGCTACTTGAACCATCCATGCTTTGCCGTTCGCCAACAACAAGTGTGTCAACTTTCTCTTTTCTTCTTTTGTGTAACAAGCGGGTGTCAGAAGCTTGTCACCCTGTGCGCCATCTAACGTCAAAGAGTGATTTTGCAAACTCTTCTGCTCGACGGCAGAGAAAATCGCTTGGGCTTGAATGCGGAAAAACGTCTCGAAATGAAACGCAAAGCCTCCATGTGTGTACGAGCCTTAAGACTGGTTTATACTTCTGCGTCAGGCGATCGCCGTGACCCACGGTGCCCATGCACAGAGCAGTGCGTTTATAAATCTGTATGCTGTTTGTGTTGCTTTGTAATAACACTTAAGAAACGCTTGTTAAAGTAGCTAAAACTCAGAGGCAGGAACCGGCGGACGTGCAACAACTTTAATCATAAGGTAAACACAAAACAAATGTTTCCATCTGGAGCTCCTTCACGGGACTTGACACTTGTAAACACCTGCTCCATCAGGCTCGTGGTTCTCAGCAATGCCTACACTCATCACAGCTACCAGGCAGACCAATTACAGAGCGTGCATGCATCGTTGTGACGTGTAGTTACATTTTTTGAGAGGTGCGCTTCAGCATCGGCGAGGGCTATGCGACTGCGCAAAGGCTGCACTAAACCATTCGCATTCGCTCAACACAGAAGTATAAATCAGTCTTTACATACAAAACTCTAGACATAAAAGCGTAATTTAATTCAATTTTTTAAAGCCTCTGTGTTGGTATGTTGGTTTGACGCTCCACTTTGAAAAACTGGATGTTCAATGAAATTGGCATTTTGTTCACATACCTTAAGCTGCTGAAGTTACAGTAAAACATGTTGTACAGCGCCACCTTGTGTACTGGAGTATTTCTGTTTTTCATAAAGCGGTATTAAATGTCAGGCAGTGGTTTGTTTGAAAACATTTAAAAAACAATGCAGATAATTAATAAAGCGAGTGAAAATATCCTTAAAATAGTTGTTTATTGGAAAATGCGGCAAGATTCTTTATGAATAGAAAGTTCAAACCAGTAGCCTTTCTAATTTTTAGCGAGGGGATTATTACGAGGGATTCAGTTGATTTCGTGTTTTGAAGTCTTTCTTGGTTACAACCTTACTTAGTAATATCAAATGTATGCAAAAAGGAAGGTGACTGTTGAGTTACTATGAATGTACAAGACACATGTTGTAACACTTCCTGCATGCCAAATCACACCATTTTAGTGACATCCACGATTAGATGAATTTCACCATATGCTATTCATCACACTTCTGCATAACTGGTGATGTGGTTTGTTTGCCAATGTGTTTTGTCAATGCTTTGATGCAGAACATGGATAATATGACGTGCATAAAATCACGTGGCGACATGGTTGCATTATGTATCCTAGAACAAACCTCTTGACCTGCGTGTGTGCGCGTGTGTGCGTGTGAGTATGTGCGTCCATATGGTCTCCTGACGTCTGAAGTCTGTAATCTCATTCTGTCAGAAGCAGTTTAACACACCCAGCCAGTGGTGCAGTTCTGCTCTGCGCATCGCTCACAATACCTCACAGCACACACACAAACACACTTCTCTGTATAGGACAGACTCCAAATCCAGCACTGAAATCATGGAGGTTGTTGGTAAGATAAATTAATCTAATGAAATGTCTTTTTTATTATTATTATTATTGTAATTATTGTGCTATTTAAACCAATTTGTATTGTAGCTTAAATTCGATTTTGAGGTCATGAGTACAGAACTTTGATATTGAGTATTATTATAGATATATTAAAATATATGGTTCATATATGGTGTACTTTTCGGCATGTATTATGTCTATACTATGGTGCAGGGATTGTATCAGTTAATAATACTATAGTACTTTATTCTGTAAATTATTTACTGTCTGAACTTTACATTGAACTCAGTCTTATCTAGTTTTTGCATGATAATGAGATAAGGATTGCAGCATTTTTATGTTTTTTACACATAGACTGGTCTTTTAGTAAAATTTGTATGTATGTATGCATGCATGTTGTTGTTATTTTGTTTGTTCATTGCTTTATATGCCAATAGTGATAAAATCAATTACTGTCTTTAACCTGAAGTCTCAAAAAGCATCAAAGATATCTAAAAATCTGTTTTTAGATTTAGGTTCTTTAACTTTCCCTTGTTTATTTTTAATAACAGAAGGCGCTATATGATTCATTTACAGAGATACTGGGATTAAATTTTAATTCTGACCCATCTTCAGTTGTCTGACCAATGTTGTAATTGAAAATGTCTTGTATGCAAATCAGATGCATATGACCTCTTTGTGTATAGCAGAAATATTTGCGCATCTCAGACTCAAGAAGCATTCGAGAAGATAACTTAAATTCATATATATATATTTTCTAATAATAATTTTATGACAAGGCAACAGTAGTTAGTGCTGTCGCCTCACAGCAAGAAGGTTGCTGGTTCGAGCTTTGACTGCATTTCTGTGTGGAGTTCTCCCCGTGTTCGCTTGGGTTTCCTCCGGGTGCTCCGGTTTCTCCCACAAGTCCAAAGACATGCGGTATAGGTGAATTGGGTAGGCTAAATTGTCCGTAGTGTATGTGTGTGAATGGGAATGTGTGGATGTTTCCCAGTGATAGGTTGCGGCTGGAAGGGCATCCGCTGCATAAAACAAATGCTGGATAAGTTGGCGGTTCATTCCACTGTGGTGACCCCGGATTAATAAAGGGACTAAGCCGACAAGAAAATGAATGAATGAATGAATGAATTTTTAAGACATGATTGATTCAGTTGCCGAGTTGCTAGAATCTCAGTGTGGTAACATTGCATAGTGAATTAAACGTTTTGGTAGCTTCAGAAGCTGTTACATGGATCCCTTCTTCTAAATGTACCAAATTTTATTAACAAAATATTGAGAGCAGGTTAATGTGCCTCAACATGACCATTTTTTTGGCACTCAGACAAGTTTGTTTAAAGTAATTGGTTTGGTAAAAGGAAACAAGCTGCATTTCTAGTTTGAACTTTACTTATTCTTCAGACACTCCCATTAAAATACAGTAAGTGTCAGTTGTGCACAACGTGACTCGCATTTGTTTTTTTGATGACAGAAAATCTAAATTTACTCCTGGAGCCACATTGAAATTCCTACATCAATGGAAATGTAACCTATTGCGCCTAAAAATGAAGATACTAAAAGAATGGTTTCTTACTCAGACCAATACACACACCAGCCCGTCTGGCACCAACAACCATGTCACGTTCAAAGTCACTTAAATCACTTTTCTTCCCCATTCTGATGCACTATTTGAACTACACCATTTCGTCTTGACCATGGCTGTTTCTCAATTCCAAGAACGCTGAAAACGGACTCGTGTTCTTGTGGAGACTGTTCTTGCCAGATCACATCGGGAGAACGAACTCGGAAGACCGCGTGGACAGAGAACACGTCCTGTGAGAAATGAGATGCTGCGTTCATTCTGATGGTCACATGACCCTCACGCATCTTTAACCAAAAATTATTTAAACATTACAGCATTCATACAAAGATTTATTGTTTTCCCCCATTTCACAATATATACTCTGCATAAAGACTTTACAAATACAGGCTGCACAACACAAATAACACAGATTTTAATGCAAATTTTAACAAATGAACACCCTTAATGTGTTTATGCCTTTATTAAGATTTTCATGTTAATGTTTACTTTCACCGTCTCATTGAGGGGAAACTCCTGAGGTAAATAAGTACATCTCTGAACTTTGATAATAAATCTATACAAAATGCTGCGCTTTCCACCTCCAGTCACTACGTTTTCTGGGACTTCTAGAGCGAGTTCGGTGCTCAAGTCTGCATCGGTGCGTCCTCGATATCAAGAACTCAACCGGGAACTTTCATGCATCCTCTGTTCTTGCGGTCTTGAGTATAGGAACTGAACTTCGGCGGATGATGATGACGTTACACAAGAACACAAGCACGCAAGACGGCTGAATAACGCATATTGAGAAACAGCCCATGTCTACATGCCTAAATGCATTGAGTTGCTGCCATGTGATTGGCTGGTTAGAAATTTCCGTTAACAAGCAGTTGGACAGGTGTACCTAATAAAGTCCTATATATTTAAGCATAAACAAACACAGATGAATGAAAGTTACAAATTGCTGAGAGATTGCATTGGTCATTTAGTGTAAAAAGTTGAAATGCCAAATTTGCATATTAAAAAATGCCACTACTAAATAGTAATTCAATAATATATCAGGTTGAAGTTTATTATTGGTGGAGCATAAAACCTATAAGCATCACACAAGACAATCAAAAAGAGTAACAACACACACATTGTATCTATTGCATACTATACCATCTAGCAGAAGGAAGCATTTTAAACCCATTAAACATAATGAGTACAGTCTGCAGGATTAGTTTTTGGTTTCTGTAAAACCAACCACTCAAAACAGTTCAGTAGGCTAGTCTGCTTAATGTCGACAATCTGACTGCCTTGGTTGACAATACTATTCAATAAATTTCTGTTTCATCTCTACATTGCCAACCAAACAACACATAGAAAAACTAAGTACAGACTCAACATATGATTTACAACAGTGTTTCTTAACTGGTGGGTCGTGACTCAAAAGTGGGTCGCAGGAATATTTTCAGTGGGTCGCAGAGTGTGTGGTCAAAAAAACAACAAAAGTTGAATTTTTAACTTGTTTTGCTTATACCAGACTTTTATTTTGAAATGGGCGCATGACAATCGATCCCTTTAGAATCGACGTGGAAAGCGCCACGTTGCCGAGCAACATAGAGAGTCAGCTGGTGGAGCTTTCATGCGATAAGACGCTGAAAAAGAAATTCAGTGAAGTGCGATCAAACCCATCCCATTCAGAACTACGTATTTGTATGAAAGTGGCTTCTCTTCCTTGGTGCAGCTTGACTCCAAGCAAAGGAACAGGTTGGACATAGAGCACGATCTTCGGGTAGCACTGTCTACCATCACTCCTGACTTTGAAACTCTTATCACATCAGTAAAGCACATCCTCAGTTATCTCATTATCTTCCCAAATTACTGTTAAGTGAAACATGTTTATAATTGCTGTCATATTAGATGTAAAAATGGTTATGGATGTTTTAATCATTTTACAATTTGCTGGTTTGTTCTGTTCAACGGGATCAGTGTTAATGTTTTATTAACAGTTCAGTTTTGTTTATGGTAACAACCTTTCCTTACCCTAACCACTGTTTACAGTGTTTGTCATTTTTACTTTGTAATATTTCTATAATTTGATACATTTTGTTAAATGTCAGCAATAAAATATTGTTTATTTGTAAGTCTTGCTGATTTTCTCATGATTTTTCTTTCACTACTTGTGTACGTTAACAAATAAATACAAATTAATCATAATTCTAAAATTATATTACAGTTCCTAAAAATTTGGGTTGGCTTGATGACCATGTAAAAATGTGGGTCCCATGGCCAAACCAGTTGAGAACCACTGATTTAAAATACATGATCATAAGAGTCCTGTTAATATTAAAAGAAGACAGTGTAGACAGTTCAGAGGCTACTGGGTTACCAACTAACCAAGCATTAAACAAGCATGATTAAGTTGATTAAGGCCAAGATGGATTACCAGAAACCTAGAGACCAACAAATAGCTTCAGTGCAGCCAAGCAGGACATTCCTCTGAACTGAAGACTTCACCTGTGAACTAGTATGTTACTGAGATCAATGCAGCTATTACATGCCTGAACTGTTCTCAGCTCTGTGTGTTTAACAACTGCTGCTGCTTTCATTGTAAATGGATTAACTGTGTGTTCGCTTGTCCTATTTGAAGAAGACACAGGGCAGAAGGAAGTAAGGTGAAAATAGATGCCAGAGTCTGATTTAGTTCAGCACAACTGTTCAGTGGAAACGCGTGTTCACACTGACAGCTATTTGCAGTGACAGCATGAGCAGATGTCTTCTCTTTTTTAGCAAGACACTATAGACAAAAAACATTTTTTTCATGTGCTCGTCAGTTGTGGGATTTGGGGGTCTTTTCTTAGTGGGTTTAATTTCAGTCTAAATGAAAGAAAACATCCTAAATACACTATTTATTTATTTATTTATTTATTACATCTTTTAATTTGTGTTTGGACATAAATATTTTTAAGGAGCCATGAATTACCTCATTTGTTTTATATTGTACTGTTCTCATAGCTCCACTTAAATTGTTATCAAGATTCATTCATTCATTCATTTTCCTTCGGCTTAGTCCCTTTATTCATCAGTGGTCACCACAGCGGAATGAACCGCTAACTTATCCAGCATATGTTTTACACAGCGGATGCCCTTGTAGCTGCAACCCAGTACTGGGAAACACCCATACATACTCATTCACACACACACACACACACACACTTCTGCCAGTTTAGTTGATTCAATTCACCTACAGCAGCCGGAGGAAACCCACAACAACATGGGGAGAACTCCACACAGAAATGCCAACTGACCTAGCTGGGACTCGAACCAGCGACCTTCTTGCTGTAAGGCAACAGTGCTAACCACTTAGCCACCGTGCCGCCCATTATCAATATTGTTACAGTCAAAAAATAATAATAATTTTGAACTATTTTCTGGGCTGTTTTTGACGCCCTCATCAGAATGCTTTGATTGATTGGGCATAGTAGATTGCAGACTCAGAAGTAACTGCCCACTGCTCTGATTGGCAGATAGCTTTTGCTTATTAACAAGGCTAAACAATGAAGTAGAAATAGGCATCCGTAGAGGCGGGGCTTATCTATACTATTACATCATAGATTAAGACATTCCGTGACTTGTCATTTTGACAGACTGCCTTCACTATAAACTTATTTTAGAGGAACCACAAAGTTTTGATTTTGAAAACTGACAGCATGCTTTTATAGTATCATGAGCTCTTAAATGTCAAAAGATTAGAGGAATCTTGATTTCTCCGGTAATGGCCTTTTTCTCAAAATTATTTTTTCAATTTTTTCCCAAATGATGTTTTAACAGAGGAAGGAGTTTTTCACAGTATTTCCTATAATATTTTTTTCATCTTTAATTTTTTAAAAACTATTTTAAGTTTATCTACAGTCTCATCTACAGAACAAACCACTGTTATAAAATTACTTGCCAAATTACCATAACTTGCCTAATTACCCTAGTTAAGCCTTTAAATTAAACTTTAAACTGAAAACTAGAACTATATCTATCTGAATACTTGAAAATATCTAGTAAAATATTATGTACTGCCTTTGAGGCATAGATAAAAGAAATCAGTTATTAAAACTATTATGTTTAGAAATGTGTTGGAAAAAATCTTCTTTCTGTTAAACAGAAATTAGGAAAAAAATATACAGGGGCTAATAATTCTGACTTCAACTGTATATATTGAAGGTTTTTACTGAGAAACATGTTCATATATAATTTGGCCGTTTTATTCTTCAAAAATGTGCAAATAAATTATGTTGTTTGTCTGTCGCATTATTTTCTGAATTAAGGGTGATAAGTAGGGCCAGACAGAATCAGAAAACATTATTTGCTATTTCTGTGGAGAAATTTGTAAATAATCTTTACAATTTATGCGGAAAACGATTTATGCTGAAAGATTTTGGGGGTATCATAACGAAAAAAATTTATATATGAAATAAAAAATAATAACTTATATTTTTATATGTATATTTTTACATTTTATATGTAACATTTATTTAATGTTTACAGTGCAAATCCTAGATCCACTTATTTGGTAAACAAAGCAAGTCTCTCATATATATTATGAAAGACAGAAAATATTACTTTACAAACTGTAATGTAAATAAATCAAATTAACACTTTCATATTAGTCAATATTGTAACTGAAATTAATTTAAAAACTGAATAAATATAAATTTAAAATATAAAATTAAACACACATTTACACAAGTGAATACATAGACCTAATGATGGACTAAAAATCTGCGGATTTCTGCGAGTACAGATTCTATGTGGGCTTAGTGATAAGTAAATTACCCTCTATTAAATTCTTTGACCCTAATGTGTTTCAAAAATTAAAGAATTGAGTAGGTAAGGTGATTGTTTTTTTTTTATATAATTTTTTTCCTATTGACCTGGAAAATTATTGATGGGTAATTCTTATCTCTCTCTGTCAGCGTGTTCCATGGGCAGCGGCAGCAGCAGCAGCAGTCTCTACAGTGCCCTGGCCAAAAGCATCAGCAGATCTCCTCTCCCTTACGCCTGTGGCTCTACTTACAGTCCCGGAGACAATCTGAATCTGGATCAGGACCCGGCCGACCCGCTGGAGCTGCTGCAGGAATGTAGAGAGGCTCTGCGAGAGCGGCCAGCTCATCTGAAGAGAGCTTTCGTTCAGACGGGGCATGGAGACGCCAGGAAGACCATCAGAGTCATGCAGTGGAATGTACTCGCACAAGGTATATCTTCATCTTCATACACACTCCCATTGATATGTTTTAAGATATATTGATATATTTTTAAACACCAATTATTGCTGGGGTGGAAAAGCAGATTTTTCAGGTCTTCAGCATGATGTGGTCCACGTTTTAATATTCTGATTTGATGGACACATTTCTTATTATTGTCAATGATAAAAAACATAATTATAACATATATGTAAAGCTATATATAGGGTGTGTGTGTCTCTTTGCATGGCAGTATTCACGAAAAATAAAATATAAGGAAATTATCGGTTTAATTGTAGTTGGGAAGTCATAATTTTGAATTCTTAGCAAATATCCTTTTAAAACTTGCTAATTTATTTGTATTTGTAGCTACAATATGTTCAAATACATCCCTAACTGATTCACAGTTGGTTGGGAATTACAAGAATCAGAAATTATACCATTGAAAAACAATCATCATTGGATATTACTGTCGGTCATTTTAACATTTTTATATTAAAAGACGTCTACTATTATAAAATACTGAAGGGATACATCACTGTTTCCCAATCATGTTCCCAAAAGCACAGCACCAGTATACATTTCCAACCTCTTCCTAATCAAACACACCTGAATCAACTCATCAGAACATAAGGAGACTCCAAAACCAGAAGTTAATGCGTCAGATAAGGGAGACATCCAAAATATGTACTGGTGTGCCTCCAGGAACAGAATTCGGTCACACTTTATTTTGATGGTCCGTTTGTTGAATTTAAGCTACATTACATTATAAGTAGACTGTTACGTTGGGGTTAGAGTTGGGGGTAGGGTTAATGTAAGTTGACATGTACTTTTTAAGTTTCTTATAGTCAGTTAAATGTCTGTTGAATGTCAGTATCAACAGATATTAAGTAGTCAGTCTACTGATACTCAAATGGACCAACGAAATAAAGTGTTACCGAGAATTCTGTTAATTACTCACCCTTCACTAGTCACAAAACAGTTTGACTTTCTTACGTCTGTTGAACACAAAAGAGGAAATTTCGAAGAAAGATGTAAACATCAACTTTCATAGTATTTGTTTTTCCTATAATGCTGTGTTCACACCAGATGCGGCATACACAAATAAATCGCTATTTTGCCATAAATCTTGCTAACATTTTGAGTTTACTCGCTTCATTGTGCATTAAATTAGCTTCATTCACATGTGAAATTAATTTCATAATAGACAAGGATTTGGGTCATGGGCAGGGTTTCTGTCTGCCTGGTGAATCTAGCTTCGTTGCTAAATGGGTAACATGGATTTTATTGAGATAGCTGTGCTTTATGTGCCTTAGGAAGGCTGATAAACAGCGTAGAATCGTTCGGCACAGAGTCCACTAGATCCTTTCAGAGGTGCAAATAAGCTCTGTGAGTTCATCAACTTCTCTAGAAACTTTACCTGGATGATGGAAGCTTTCAGCAGTGCTTCTGACTGAGCCGAGCCCAGATTGACGAGCTGTTGTCTGGTGTCGACAGGAGGATTTTTCCCTCGGTACACCAACAACTGGCACTACATCATAATCGCATCTACTAGAGCAAGCTTCTGATTGGTTAACGCGGCGTGAATCTCCACTAAAATTGAGATTTACCAACTCGAGCGAATCAAACGTGCAAATGCTCAATCGCACCTCGTCATTCACGTGAAT
Source organism: Danio albolineatus (assembly GCA_903798035.1). Taxonomy (NCBI): domain Eukaryota; kingdom Metazoa; phylum Chordata; class Actinopteri; order Cypriniformes; family Danionidae; genus Danio; species Danio albolineatus. The sequence continues at coordinate 14,307,027 of CAIGQQ010038154.1, forward strand.
AGTGTCATTTGTGCCACATAATTCGCTTGCCGCAGGATGTCTATTCACATCTTTGCATTGACTTAACATGTAAATCACTCGCACTTTGTGCTACATCCATGTGAACGCAACCTTAATAGAAGTCAGTGATTACCACTTTCCGGCTTTCTTCAGAATTTCATCGTTTTGGTTCAGCAGAAAAATGAAACTCATAAAAGTTTGGAAGCATTTGAGTAAATAATGCATGTACATTTCCATTTCTAGGTTACCTATCCCTGTCAAAGTCCCTTTAAGGCAAGTCATTTCACTCTGCGGCCATCTTTAAAACACCTCTTAGGCAATATGTTGGTGCATTGTGTCTGAATGGGGAAACAAATTCTTCAAAACTGTTTGCCAAGATTACGATTACATTACATCTTTTGGAGTCACCAGTAAACTTAAACGACAGTCGTCTCATAAGTTTCATAAGTTCATAAGCTTCACAAAATCTGCATTTTTTCAGGTTGTCTGAGGTAATGCGCATACGCACTCGAAAGGAACGAAATTACAGCACAAACCTCATTTATGGCCGTGTTACATATTATCATTCTCTGGATAATGATCGTCAGATCGCACTGCTCTTCTAAAGTAATCCACTACTTGGTCTTGATGGCGAATCTCCTTCACAAATGACAGCGACTCTTTGTTTACCAGTCTGTGGGCCTTTGAGTAGTTGCTGCTGTCATGTGACCTAGTTCATTTAAAAGTAGATTTCAAGCTTAATGTGTGTATATTTCTTATATCTGTGAAGCACGTATTAGCTGAGATTCCAGTGCGTTTGTTGACCACAAAAAACTGTGGTAAAAGCACACGTCTGGAGGTCCAAACCTCCCCGGAGAGACATCAGTCTGTAGGGATCGCTGATTGGCTCCTGTACTACTAGGTGGGGCTTCGTTCGCCATATTGACCGTTACACCTTTCCCCATTTAAAACTATACGAGTAACATGTCTTGAGTATTCTATAGTCTTTGTCCCTGTTAAATATTTTCCTGGTCTCCACCCTACCTAAAAACCTTTTTGACATCCTCATAACAAGCATAAGTGCTTTAACAGTTAATAATAGCAGTTACCACAACGACAACAAAAATTCTGTACTAAGTTCTAAAAGTTTGGGATTTCTTCATTTTGGATGATTTATGGCCATATTATTTTAACCCATCTTCCCTCTGTCCCACTGCAGCATTGGGTGAAGGCATGGACAATTTCGTACAGTGTCCCATGGACGCTCTGAACTGGCCTGAGAGGAAGTACATGATCCTGGAGGAGATCCTGACCTACAAACCAGACATCCTCTGCCTTCAGGAGGTCGATCACTACTTTGACATGTTTCAGCCTGTTCTGTCGACTCTGGGCTACCAGAGCAGCTTTTGCCCCAAACCCTGGTCTCCATGTCTGGATGTAGAAAACAACAACGGCCCCGACGGCTGCGCTCTGTTTTTCAACCACAAACGCTTCCAGTCAGTAAACACAACTCACCTGCGACTGTCCGCCATGATGCTGAAAACCAATCAGGTGGCAATCGTCGCTGCTTTGCGATGTCGATCGACAGGTCAGGTCTTCTGTGTCGGAGTCACACATCTGAAAGCCAGGAGCGGTTGGGAAGTCTTACGAAGCGCGCAGGGTTCGGATCTGCTTCGAAACCTGCGAAACATTGCACAGAAGATCGAAACAGAGGAAAACGCAGAGTCAGCCATTCCTCTGATAGTATGCGGCGATTTTAACGCCGAGCCCTCAGAAGACGTCTATAGGAATTTCGCCACATCTAGTCTGGGATTGGACAGTGCGTATAAGCTTTTGAGTACAGATGGGAAAACTGAGCCACCGTACACAACGTGGAAGATCCGACCCAGTGGCGAGAGTTGCCACACACTGGATTACGTTTGGTATTCGCACAGAGCGTTTGACGTCAATGCTGTTCTAGACTTTCCTACAGCCGAACAAATTGGACCTAATAGGCTGCCATCTTATAACTACCCTTCAGATCACCTTTCGCTTGTCTGTGACTTCAGCTTTAAAGATCCAATTAATTAGTCATCTTCAGACATGCTAGTTATCTTGCAAGGCGATGCAGCTGCATGGAAATTCGTAACTTTTCAAAAATAATAATTTAATAGCAAAATTCCTACAGTCTCATTCGTACGTTTTAGTATGATTTGGATATGCCCTCAGTGATGGTTATGGTTAGTGGTGGGCTTTCTTTTGAAAAATCATACATTTTAGTATGACATTGTGCAATTTTGTATGAGATTGCCACTTTTTACTGGAAATTGTTATGTTTTGCCTTGAAATCAGGCTCTGGAAGACATTTCGGACACAAAAAAAAATACATCAGTTTTGGTGGATTACTTATTTTGACACCCTGGCGAGTGTTTAGGGGGGAATTTTGGGGCCTTCATGCTTGTAAAAAGATCTTATTTGCGCAAATTAAACATTTTATAATCCTGCTAAATGTTCATTAATAAAATGCTCATGTTAGTTCGCAGTACATTCATATTAACAAATACAACTTTTGATTTAAAAATATTAATATATTAATAAATGCTGCAATTCATTGTTAGTTCCTGTTACCAACCAATGCAAACAAATGGAGCAAGTGTTACAGAAAATTCTTTCGTCATTTACTCACCATTTAATTTACGGAGACAATACAGCATAATGAAATGTCTCCATAAAACGACGTAGTGTCAGAAAAGTAGTTTGGACAGTTCACCAAAATAATTGAATTGGACTATTTTTGCACAGGTATATGGCTTCAGAATTATTGAAATATAGTAGTTGAAATGTGTAAAATGGCATCTGTTTTGATGTATGGGCAAAAGCAGCATGGATATTAAGTGAAATGTCTTGCGTAAATTAATAAATAAAGACAGCTCTATATAAGATGGTAAGTAAATGATGACATTGTGTGATATGTTCTGTAAGCTTGCTCAAGCACATATTACCACTGTATTTCTAATGTCTATCAACAAAATATGTTTGGTCTTTTCTTTTTTGTAACATGATGACAACTTTCAGATGATCAAAAATAGTTTCAGAAGGTGTCAAATTCCGCCTAAACGAGCTCATCCATAAATGAGAGAAGTCTTGTTTCACAATCGTTTCCTTTGTGCAGCTGGTTTCACCAGTACGAGTCTGATCAAAAGCAGACATTTAAACTATTATTATCCGTCAGCTGACCTCCTCATTTTACAATCACATTCATACTGTATTACAATCCTGTATAGCTATTCAACAAAGTCAACTGAAAACGCTGTTAGTGCAGCTTTTAACAGCACTACTCGTGTTGTTTATTTCAAGTAAAGTTTTACAATGTTCGCCCAAGATGTCTCGACAGGTTTCGAAGCAGAGTTCCTGTGTGGAAAGTTTCTCATCAGATCACGCAACAAATAGCTGTGTAGTGTTCACGTCTCCCCCTAGTGGATGAATGTGTAACTGTATAGAACCAAAAAACAAACTGTACTCGCTTCACTCTTGACGTACAAAAACAATGATTTAATATTTGTACGTTTCTTTTGGAATCTCCTGATGTGCTCCTAATTATGTTAGTAAATAAAATGTTCTGAATTTTACCTCATTTCCGTGAATTTCTTGCTCAGACGATCATTTCTCTTCAGAAGACGTCAGTGTACTATCACTAAGCCAAGGGTAATCGTTTTGATTTGGCTGTACAAGTGTTTATTGTTGTTGTTTTACTCCCAAAAACCGCTGATAGCAGTTGAGTTGGAATTTTCTGAATTGGTAAGCTATATGGTTTTACAAAAATAACGAAATGTTTTACTTTAGAAGGTCACCAGCCTTACATGGTCTGAGAGGGCGCCAAAAATAGCTAAGCTAACTCAATTTCAATTCAGTCATCATTTACTCGCCCATTTGTTTCAAATTGAGCTTCTTATTTCTGTTGGACACAAAAGATATTTTGAAGAATGTTGGAAATCATCCAAAATTAGTTCTTTCCCAAGTATGGAAGTCAATGGTTTACAATACTCTATAAAATATCTTCTTATGTGTTCAACAGAGTAAGAAAAAACTCAGGTCTGAGAACACTTGAGGGTGAGTAAATTGTAAATTCCAGAAAGAAAGGGGATAGTTCCAGTTATGCCAGATACATTTCTGGGGCAAAACTATTCTAAAGAAGTTCTTAATGATCATCTTTATTTTTTGGCTGATATATTGATAATCAGTCCACCACTAGGACTGTATGGTTTTAGTACTCTAATTTGTACTGTATACATGTTTATGCCCCCTTGTCATTTTCTTGTCTTTCAGATCGGTTATCATCACTCTGTCTCAGATTTGTCAATCTGGCCCAGCCTGACATTTTAATTTTAGTTTCATTATCAGTGGAAAGTTTCAAGCAAGTCATGATCCCAAATGTCATCCTATTAACACAAATTATCAGGGTGTCAGTGGGGTCTTAAATTCACTGAAATAGTATGTTGTAAGTCTTAAAATCATTTTACAAAGGTCTTAATTTTCCTATGCGCCACATAAAGCTACCCAATTGGGCCAATCACTATCATTCCATCTCAATAGAAGTTTTACCAAAGGTTTATTTAATAGCTCTATTTACCAACTCCATTTATAAACACTTTTTTTTTTAATCAAAAACAAATGTTATAGTTTTAACTGGGCCATCCTTAACGTTTGGCTTTGTGCAAGTATGAAATTTCATTCACAATGTCTGTAAAATGTCTTAAATTTGACTTGATGAAACCTGTAGAAAACCTTTTTATATACTTCTTGACTATATAGTAGAGAATACACTAAGAAGACAGTATGTGATTTTGGCCAAACACAGAGTTTGACAGTCTAGTAATAGTCAAGCTGCATTTTTGAATGCATTTCTTGTGTACACAAAAATAAGCAGTTAAAATAAATAAGCCAAAATCCATATCAGTTCGCCAAAACACTGCTAACTTTAAACAAACAGAGCCGGGTCCCTCCATTTTTGGGGTCCGCCAACAAACTTCCATAGTGGTCTGCAATATTTGCATTGCGTATCTCTATTTGTAAGTGTTTCTACATGTGTGCGTGTCATAAAACTGAAAGCGTTTTCCTCAGTTTGTTAGTGTTATTGTTTTAGCATGCATTTTCCTAACTTTGGTTCATTTGACAGGGTTCTTACTTTCCAGGTTTCACTTTTCCAAGACTTTCAAATAAATTTTTATGACCTGTTTCATGTATATGTATACATGTTAAATAATAAGAAAAATGCATCATGAAAGTTATTACAGCATATCATAAAGCATGCAACAATCTATTTAGTTTAATCTTTATATCTATGTAAAATGTATTTAGATAAATGTTCACACAGCACTAATAATGTGACAGCATGGGTTTGACCATGAACAGAAAACAAGTAGACAACTAACCTATATTTAACTATATAAACATTTGTTCAACTAATTTCCATGACTTTTCCAAAACTTTGTGGGTTTTTCAGTTTTTGCAAAACTTTTTCAGGCCTGGAAAATTTAATCATGTCAAAATTCCATTACTTTTCCAGGTTTTTCATGACCGTATGAACCCTGATTTGATCTCTCTCAGCCACCGAATACGTCCAAAAGAAAAACTGCATATTTGAAAGTGGTTTTAATAAATTATGTAGATAAAATGAGCCATTATTCGTAACGGTCCAATTTACAGAAATAGTTTGAAAAAAAAAATGTTATGTGTATTTCAATGCATTTGAAGCTCAATTTCAGCTGGAGATCAAGAAAAGGTGACCTAAAACCATGCAACAAAGCTAAGACACAGATAAATCAAACACGACGCCACTCAAAGTCAGGAATATTTTTGTATTTGAGTAAAATCTACTTGAGTACACTTTGAAACAAGAGTACAGCAAAATAGAATGTACTTCAAATGTTGAATATACAAACTAGATTATTCTGAACACAAACATCTTACTCTCCCCTGTGTAAGGACTAATAGAAAGCAAAAGAAAACAGAAGCGAAAGAAATGTATTTGCAGTGAGGATGCATGCTGCTGATTGACCTTTTTTCCTCCTCCTCGCTCATGTGTTTGACGTATGGGTACTGCTCCAGGATTTGGAACCAGATTTGATTACAAACAAATACTATGGCCTTTTTTTAATCCGGGAGATTGAGATGATGAGAATGCAAAAAAATGCTTTGCAGTTTGCTTGCCAATAATACTGTGCTTGGTACAATGTTTGAGGAGAAAAGAAAAGAAAACATGAGCTTAAACACAAAAGCTTAATAAGCTTGACTTAAAAAGAAACAAAAACAAAACTGTTCTAAGGCTGCTTTGTTTATAAATTCAGTAAACTGTATAGTTCATATATACAAAAGTCCATTTCTTCCCTTAATAGAAGTGGAGGGAGAATTGACACGTTCCTGTGAAACACAGGCAGAAGCGTGCGCTCACAGTGATCGTCAAAACAAACTGCTGGTTTCACCTGGCAATTTTAATATTCAAGAGAGAGGAAAAAACTCTTTATACAAGATTATAAAAAGTTGAATTTGTCCTCCCTCCGAAGTTCACATATTTGACTACTTCACTCTTTAGTGTTCTGCTTAAATGGTATTAGTGTCATTTAAAAAAAAACTGTAGTGTACTTTACATTGGTCCCTTTAACGACTCATAATTGAAATGATGGACATCCAGATTAAATCCACATGATGTGAGATTTGTGGTGCCGAATAAAGGCATGTTTTTTTTATGACGTCTTTATGTAAAATGAAACCACGCTTAAACTCCGACACTGTACAAGTCAACAAATCTCCAGTTTGCACTCCCAGAACGTGATTGAAGAGTATCTGGGAAATAGAAGTTCGTTTAATATTGTTCGTGACCGACCAATCACATCGCTCTTCAGCTCTCGGCTTCAGACTGTGGTTTTGAAGCTTCCTCTGGCGCTTTGAGCGTTGGATTGTCCAGCTCGGTGCTGTCAGCTTTGGACTCTGTTGTGTTTTCTTTTGGAGAGAGTTGGCTCTGTTGAATCTGGATCTGCAGCGGGACGGACACCGGACTCTGTACAGTAGATGCCGTCTGAACGGAGATGGGGATGCGAGTTTGCGTTTGGATTGAAAGGGGCACTTGAGTCTTTGCCTGCGCTGGACTCTGCTGGGCTGGAACAGCCAGTCTGACCACCTGCGTGCCCGGCGCCACAGACATGGGTGTTAGGGCTCGGACGGTGAGCGGAGCACCCATTAGATTGATGCCTGTAGGGGTGCCGGGTTTGGCCTGTAGCTGGCACTGCGTGAGCTGGGTTGCGGGGATGGTGATGATCTTGGCGAGCTGGACCGTGATCTTGTCTCCGTTCTCTGCAGTGGCGGGCACCATCGTTGGCATGGTCTGGATCAGGACTTTAGGGGCGTTGGTGCCTGAGCCCGTGTTGGTGGGCGCTGTGGTGAGAATCGAGGGGTTTGCGGACTGAACGGCCACCGTGGAGATCTTCTGTCCCAAAGAGTTAGTCATGACGACCGGCACTTGCATTGCAACCCGCACAGTCCTGCACACAAAATTATGTTTTAAATCAAAGAATCAAACTGTGTTCGACAAGTGCTCATAGTTTGCCCCTTTTATCATAATGTGTATTGCTGTTCCTCTTTTCTCCCTCTGCACTTCTTAGACACTAGTACTTTTAGCGCATCCCCAAGGGCATCTGACGTCAGAGTAGGGTTCTTTTGGCTAGTGTAAAAAGTTTTCTGACATCAGTGCTCTGTTCTTCCTACGTGGATTACTCAATTAGCTGGATTTGTTTATTGGCGATTTGACATGATCTGGGATTGTTTTGTTCTTTAAAACTCATCTGAGAGTTGTCATCATAGCAACAGTTCTGGTAGCTCAAAGCTGCTCAGGAGCAGGTTTGTTTCATATAAACAGGATTAGATTGGGTCTTTTCAAGCAAAGGTAATACTGAAAGTATGTACCGAATGCTGACATTTTCTTACAGTAGTAACCTATAGATCAGAAACACTGGGGAAAACACAAAAATAGTAAAAAATATCAATTTATATCTAAATAGAAGTCACGAAGGTGTTCTCTCCTCAAGAAGTTCAAAGAGAACATTTAATATGGACTTTTAGATACAAATGTGTACTATTTTAGGGTACCGACCCAGCTTTAGTACGATTTGTGTATGATAATGGACATAGCCAATATTCTTTTTAAGGAATAATCATTTACTATTAAGATTTAATATTGACAGCTAATATGACGGTGATTTGATGCTACACAAACACCTTTGCAGACACCTTTACCAATATCACAATGCTTTTTAGATGCAAAATAATTAACCGCCGTTTATTTAGGAACTTGAATAGGCCTACTATAAAAAATAAAAAAAACTTTAAAAGTAAATACATTTCTTAATACTCTTGACACATGAAGTTTAAAGCCTGCAGCCCACAACAATGTGTAAAGTCATTGCGTATTTAACAGTTTACTACACATTTTATGTAACTTTGCTGACACGGATAATTTAATATTAATCAGATGACGTCATTAAGCTGCTATCGAGAATCGACAGATCTGTCATTCACAACACACGCAGCAATCTCCCATTAGTTTATCCAGACATTTTAATCTGATTTGCAAACTTGTATAAAAAACTTTAAAGACCGATCAGTTATCAAGGTTAAAAGATGCAGGATATGCACAATCATCTTAGATCATTTAAGCGAGACACAATCTAGCAGTCTTCTTAATAAACAGAATACTTTTAGACTCTAAGTGTTTTTATATAACATCATTAAAACACCAATTCAGATATTATTGTAGATAATAACTATTTTATTCTCCCGCATTGAGGAAAAAGGTCAATACTACAAACTGAAGTGCACTCAATGTCACCTATGGGAGAAATGACTAAGAATAATAAACGGCAGAAAACAGTCGAACTACTTGCTCTACAAACAAGTGTTTGCATGACTATACAGACACAGTAGGATAATATAATAAGAAAATATCAGTTTGGAACATCAAGCAGCAAAACAAGCTGTTTTTAACGTCTAAAAATAATTGGAAGTGTATGAGACCGGAAGTCTTAGCCAAAATTATTCAATGGCTGCGCCCACACATATGCAGAGAATAAAGTGAATACATTGCAGGGTTCAACACTAAGGATTTTTTGTACTGGCCCGACTGGACCAGTGGTTCAGATTTTTACTGACCCCACAAAAAAAAAAAAAAAAAAAAAAAAAAAAAAAAAGAGAAAAAAAAAAGAGAAAAAAAAAGGCTAATTGCTATTTCTTAGCCACATATTTTAAAAAAATGTGTCAAAAATAATTTTAAAAAATGTTAAGAAAAATGTGCAGGTATTTTGTTGCAAAACAAAACCTGGCTCACTTAAAAATGACAGCAAAACATAACAAAACAGACATTTTCTTTTAGCCTCATAATTTAATGTTGCCGTCATGTTGTCGTCTGATGCTGATTCTGAAACTGATTCTGATGTTGTCGTCTCTTCGCTGTGTTGGTTTTTACCAGGTTACGGAAAAAAAATAACGTGCTTACAACATCCAATCAGATAAGAGGAACCGAAAAAGCAATATGGTATTTACGACTTCACAGAGAAGGTAGCAATCAAATACTTGAAAGCACAAACTATTTCTTGATTTTAAGACTATATCGCAGGCAAATTAAAATTTAGTGACAAGGCAGCACTGGCCTGATGGGGCCAGTAATGATTCTGTCTACTGTCCCGAGCATCTCTCACACTGTCCCCGGTTCATCAGGCAGTCCTTATTGTTGAGCCCTGCATTGCATGACTTTAGACACAGTGAACATCACACTGAAGACAAAAATGCAGCATCCCCTACATGGCGAATTCACTTACATAATTGTTACTGAGGAAGAGTAAAAACAGCCAAAAGGCACACATTATGTAAATGTGCAACACAGTGATGTAGCTGGGTCACAGAAATGCCGGCAAAACTACAAATGAGGCATTTCAGGCTTCAGATGCTTTCTGTTAGAGAACTTAACTCCCTTTGAGGTGGACTTTATGCTTTGTCTGTACAATATTACACAATAAATTAAATATACGATATGAATGATGTGAGATATACAGAAACAAAAATCTGGTTACCTGGGTGCGTTGGCATTGGGAATAATGGTGGCATGGGACGGATCTGCTGTGGACACCATTACTGTGCGCTGAACAGGAGTTGCAGTGAGTGCAGCTTTAGGTTTCGGGGAGCCAGGATGAAGCACAGTCCTGCCGGCCGCTCTCAAGATGGTCGGGTTTTTGGAAATGTCAGTCAATAGAGTGTCAGATGATGGAGGAACGCGCTCGTAGGTCTTCTCTCCGATTATATCATCGGCTGGGTCGCACTTGTCGTCGTCAATGACAACAATGTCTTTAGGCATTTCCTTAAACTGATACACCAACCTCTGACCCTCGACTTTAGCCAAGATACCTCTCTGATAGTAATACCTGAAAGAAAAATTAAACAATTATAATAAAAACTGACTTGACATACAATCCCAGTTAGTCAATGTGGTATTCCAACAACATAAAACTCTCGACACACACACAAGCTTCTCACCTGAGCGCTCTACCCATGGTTTCATAGTTCATGTCTGGTTTGTTTTTGTGTTTGCCCCAGAGTTTTGAGACCGCTTTGGAGTCCACCAGCTTAAAGATGCCCTTCTCTCTCTGTGTCCACTTTATGTATCTTGGACAGGTGTTCTTATCCTGCAGCAGGTCCAACAGGAACTCCCACAGGTATGTACTTCCTGTGAGAAAACAAGCAATATTTGTTAGTGAAGAGAGTTTGCAGAGGATTTTCTAGGTAGGCCCGTGGTCATCATGAGAGATGCTTGAGACTCTAGACTAGGCATGAGGGCAGTATAAGATTCTGATGGTATGATAACCTTGGATGAAAATATCACAGTATCATGATATTGAGATTAATGCTCTAAAATGTTTAGGTCCATAGCATGCTTGGATGTAGGTGCGTAAGTGATTTGTTTAGCGAAATGTTTGCTGAATCATTGGCTGACCAGTAGCTTTTAATATGGATGGTCCTTTGTTATTGCAGATATGGTTGTCATTAAAAGATTTTTTTTGACAACATGTAGAAAATAAATAAATAAAATATTACATATACCACATGAACAGTTTAACAGAAAATTGTAGCAGTTTTAAAACCTTGACTTTTCCAAACTGCAGTAAACCTCGAAACCCTTTATAGTCCTGTGCCTACCGTAGACAGGATTTTCAGTGGCCTGATCGGTCCAGTGCTAGCTCATCATTAAGTTTATCATTTGCATGTGGCCATTTGCAAATACGCATGCAATCAGCATAACTGACAAAAATAACTGTTCATGCAAGCCAAAGGAAAAGTGAAAACATACTGATTGTGCGAATGGGTGGATTACGCACAATGAAACAGAGGCTGTCATCACAAAGGTTTGTGGCTTGTGTTTAGCTAGTTTGCTGCTAGTCAGTCTGTGAGGTAGAAATGGAAATGTGCAAAAAATACATGCTGCTTAACGCAGTTTTTTTTTACTAATATGGTTTAACTATCCATACAATAATATTCTTTCAATAAGACTCATTTATCTGTAGTCAAGTGGTGCTCTGGGACCTTTGACCCAAGCAGACGATTTAGTTAAATGACAAATAGTTGTCATTTAAATTTAAATTAAAAAAATGTATACAACTATATTTGGCTTGTTTTGACCATTTAAAATATTTAATAATGTTTAAAATTGTAAATTTTTTAGGTGGGGCAGAGAAAACAGGCAAGAAAAAAAAACGTACAATAGGCCAAGCAGGCCAGTAGAAAAAAAATGTCTTGAGCCCTGGGATGTAGATTGAAGGTAACGTGGATGTTCAAGTTTGTGCACAGAGCATTTACTTCGCTTCATAAAACCTCAATGTATCGTCAAGAGAAGCTGGTGCTAATTTAGTTGTGCCTTTACTTTCTTCTTAAAGTGCCTCAGACACAAAAAAAAAATGCTCAACGTAACAAACAAAAAAATAAATCGTCATCTACATGTCCTGGGGGTATATTATAAGTAAATCAGATTTTTATGTTTAACTATTATTTTAACAACTTCTGACAAACCAGCAATAATTTAATGTTCAAATTTATAATAAGCAATTGAATGCATACACAGTTCTCAGCATATATCAGTCCACCCCATTTTGAAAATGAATATTTGTATCCATTTCTTAGTGAATATGGGTTATATATATATATATATATATATATATATATATATATATATATAGGTGCATTTGAACAAAACAGATTTACTAAACAGATTTAAATAATATTATAGTAACAAAATCTTTAGAAATGGAAAGACAATACATTTAAATTCACGCAAAATATTGCAAAAAAAGACAAACTACACCATTAAAGTTTTATTTTATTTTTTTTTTTCTCTTGATTTTCGCTATTTTTGACAATTTTATTTTATATTTTTCACTAACATATAAATTTGGGTGACTAATTTTTGAACCATTATTGTAAGTTATTTTGGTAGATTAGCTCCAGATTTGGCTTCAGTACTGTCTAAACTAATGTATAGACACAAATATAATATTGTAAATCTCACTATAGAAAATATTAATGTAAATGAGAGATTTGTGGGGGGTACTCATATGCTGAGCACTGTATAACAGTTTGTGTGACATACCTTTCCCTTCTCTAGACTTCTTCTTGATACCCATATCTGGAGATCCATTTGAAATGTGATGGGGTTTGGGCTTCCTCCCAGCTAAAAATAACCAAACAAACAGTTTAGAAACTTCAAGAACAGAATAATTCACGTAAATCTAAAAAAAAAACATCTATACACTGCCTATGACAATGTTCAAGTATTCTCACATTTTCTTCTCTTGGTGGGTTCAGTGTCCAGCATATCGGGCTCCTCAATGACTGTAACCACCTCCATGGGCTCCATGTCCTCAGTGCTGACCTCCACCACCGTCTCGGTCAGCACATCAGGTCGCATGGCAGCATGCAGGAACTCTGAAGTGTTGACACATGGAGGCACAAACACCTCTACATAAGAGAAAAACAACAACAACTCAGAAATGTATTCCTCGTTGTTTTGCTGGCTAGTGCTTTGTTTTGAAATGCAAAGGTTAAAACTGAATAGAGATGAGCAAGCAGTGTTTACCTGGGCTTCTGTCTCCACGCAAACTGGAGGGAGAGTCCATGTGAAGAAGGGCTTCAGCAGCCTCGATGGTTTTATCAGAGCATTGCACACTAGAGCCATGAACTGATGCTTCCACTGCAATGAGCAAAAACATAATTTGCATTAATTCAAAGCTTATATTCTTTTCTGAACAGTTTATAAGCTTTTAAATTTATACCCAGTCTGCATTTATTTGCTCAAAAATACAGTATAAATGGAAATAGTGAAATATCACAAATTTAAAATACTCTTTTTCCATTTGAATATATTTTTTAAATTGTAATTTATTTTTGTTGTGGCAAAGCTGATTTTTATCACATTTTTTAATTCACTGTAATATGCTGCTGAATTCACCTTTAATAAATGTTTATTTACAAAAACAGCAACAATTTATAAAAAATGACTCCATAATAGAATGAACATTTTAAAACTTTATTTTGCTTCTTAATTTCTGATTTAAAAAATAAAATGTACAATAAGTTCTAAATCTTATGTAAAAAGTCAAACAACGTTTTTGCAGTTTTATCATTTTTTTGTTCTCTCAGTTGATCATTGTAATGCATTCTTGAAGAGTTGATTAAAGTATATAATAAAAATCCAGTCAAAGTGTTTTTAAACGTATTATTTGAGCACTGAAATGTCAACAGAGGGCGCTATTGTGTTTCAAAATCATATTAAAACAAAAATCACACATAAAACCTGACAATATGAGCATGTTTGCTATGAAAACTGGTCAAGCAAAGTAAAAAAAAAAAAAACACTATTACAGAAAATAAACTGCAAATAACTATGTATTACCGTAAAGTTGTATGATAAGTTTTTTGGGAATGGAAACTAAATTAAATGTTTGACAGTTCACAATGACTTTAATCTTCTTAATTAAAAAACACCAGACAGTTAACACTGACAGCAACTCGAAATAAAAAAAAGTGACTGGAATTGCTTAAAATACCAAAAACAAAAATCCTATAAAGCAAATGTGCCATTTATGAACTATAAATGTTGATATGCTGCCGTTGAGGCTAAACAGATCCAGGGGTGTAATACCTGCACAATCAGCCAACTCAAAGCCCAATTAGAGTGCTTAAAGTCAGTTTGGATACAAGCATCTGTGAACTGATAAGTCACTTCCTTCGCCGCTCTTATTCAGAAACAGGTGCAGAGAGGCTGATCTCAGACGAGCAGTTCATGCATATATAGGACAGAACCTCTCGCCCCTTTCTCTCTGACGTGAACATGCAGAGCAACTCGCACCTGTGCCGGTCTATCCAAGCCGTCACTGAACTCCCATTATAACCTGACCCTGCCCATGTTTGGCTATGTGTGTCTGTTGCTGCACACCGGGTCTATCTTTAGGCAGCCCCAGTCATAAACACATAAGCACGGTGTCCTCTAGAACGGGTGACCCGGCGTGCATTTACTTCCTGTATTCGGACAGATCTGCCCTTGGAGACAGGACACAAATCAAAGTGTAGTATCAACAGAAAAATAATACCATGTTGTATGGCAAATATAAGAGCTTTCAGACTATTTCAATATTTATATAAAAAAAAAACTTTAAGTCAGAAAATTTAATGTGATTTTATGTTTCAGATGTTTTAGCTTCTTGTTCCTACAAGTTTTACAAAAAATAAAGGAAAGTACACAAAATGAATGAAGCAATATATAAGCTTTAGATACTGTTAGATGTTTTAAAGAACTTGGGGTCGAATAATTTTAGGATTAACTACTTTTAAGAGGTCAAAACTTATGAAACTCAAAGTAAATCTGAACTTATAAAAACTAAACATGAAATAAGGAAATATGGAGTCAAAGCACCAATATTTTCAATATTCATAGCAAACGTTGACAAGCAAGTGGAAATATAAACTGTTTCCTGACTATGAACAAACTTGAAATTATTACAGCTGTTCACGCATAACATGGAACTAACCACGTCCTTTATGTTCATACATAGTTATTGGTAGTAACACCTTAGCAAATCGTAAACAAACACAAGAGACTGTGAACAGCGGTCCTATTTTCTGTCACTAAAATAGCGGTCCACAAGAAAGTAGTGCAGTCCCTCTTCACTTCCGTGTTTACAGTCGTCAGAGCTTTCCCTCCAGTTCTTTCTGAAGACGCTCTGCGAGCTTCCTGCCACTCAATCCCCGCCCCGGCTGTGATTGGCCGCTTCTTTGATCAACGCCCCGAGAACCATGCAAAACTATTGGTCAGGTGTAGGATTTCGAACGCGCCGCGAATACTATTGGACGACGAGTGCTGTCAGTCAAAATGTAGACAGCCCAGTGGAATAACAATGCTTCCGCCATCAAAATTAGCTCTAAAATCCAAACAACCACATTAATAAAACTTAAAATATCCACTCGGCACTTTTACAGCAACACACTTCACGCCATAAAACACAAACTTGTGCTTAAAGGAATAATTACGCGTTATGTTCATCTAACGGAGCTTAACATTCGGCGTTAAAATGTGCGACCACGTTTAGATAACGGGACATCTGCGACATGAAGCGAACAGCTATTTCAGAACTCAAACTCACACTTTATTACATACATCTTAACACTATACGGAAATTAAAATGCAGTTGTAATGAATGCGGTCAGCGTGTTATTTTTTCCCCCACAAAAATGTCACATTTGCTTTGAAGATGGGCCATTAAATTAACCAATCGTCAAACGTAAAGCTCACAGACGCTATTTTATAAAGTAAACAATGCACCTCGCAACTTTACTGCAATTTACATTTGAGCAAATTATAATTTCAGAGTTAAAAATAAAACTCATGCCCTTCCGACTCCAGACAGCGTGGCAAAGACGTAGGAAAGACAACATCTCTCCCACTTCCTGGTTTCAGAGCAGCGCACCACCTCCAGAGAAACCCGTTATTTGAACACACACTCCACATTAAAAACGCACTCAGCGCCGTGCAAACTCAACAGTGTGCACGCTAATCACGCACAACACAACATGCACGTCCTCGCGCTACTTTATAGACCTCCAAGAAAGCAAATAAGAAAATTAGTCAACGCCATGCAGGTTGCCAACCAAGGTGATCACTTCCTGAAATGCCCTCCATTACTTCACAGCACAACTTCACGGTTCTCAGCGCTGCGGCGCGCGCACCGCTCTGCCGCGGCCAAAGCAAACCCACGCTGGCGAGGCTGAACGCGCGTTTTGGCGTTTTTTACCTGCTCGGATAAGTAGATCGAGCTGGTTAGCGGGTCCCTCATGCAGCGATGTCGCCATGTTTCGTCCAGAGGTGCAGAATCACATTGACTCGCATTGAAAGCGTTTAGAGACGCACAACTCGCAGATCACTCCGCCTCCACAGGAAATCTCCACAAACTCAACCGCGCTCTCACAGATCCTTCCGCGCCAAACACAGGAAATCCTCCGCGCGCTCTGCCTTTACGTTCGAATTACGTCAACAACGGAGAGAAAGGATTCATACATAACAAAGTGGTCATTCACAGCAAAACTGCGTTTTAATTAGTACAAAACCATATTCCGTGCTTAGAATGAATACAAACGCCCAGCTCTACACGACGCGAGTACAATGATTCAAAATACTTCCGAATAGACACGGATGCGACATAAGCAGGCGTTTCTTATAGTTCTTATAATCTTCACTTCATTCTAAAGGGACATTCCTTGTCAAATGTTTCAAATGCTCAAATTAAAATAAAAACTTCAAAAATACACAAAGCATGGACACGAATAATGTCACATGACATAAGCCATTATAACCTATAAGATTCAACAGTATGAGTATGATAATACTGTCAAATGAGCACTGAAGCTAAATATTTTTTTCTATATTGTTTTGGTGTCATATTTCATTCTTATCTGAAGGGAAATCTTCATATTGAGTTTTAAAATTGTAATAAAATTATCTGAAAACTAAATGAATCACTGATTATTTCTGAAGACACAAATATGAAATATAGCTTTAGAAAAATGATTTATTATTAATGTTGTATTAATATTACATTTGTCTATATATATTTTGCACAGCATTTTCTTTTATTCATACATAAAATGCCATGCTCCTAATGACGTCAAGTGGCATTACAAGTCACTAATATTGACATCATAAAATTGATAATACAATAAGTTGTTTTGGAGATATTAAGAAATGGACATTTTTCCAATACTTCTGGACAGTACTTCAAAGAATGTCCACAAGAGGGAAGTAGAGACCAATCAGACAACAAGGCCATGGCAGCAAATCTCTCTAGCAAACACAATTTTATCCATCATTCACGCTGCCTCTTGTTGCTTCAAACCAGTCTCACATTCCCTTTGGATCACGAAAGATTTTTTAAAAAGACAACCCGGTCACATTTCACGTTCATTGCTTTTTGTTTTTTCTATATTTAACCATATTAAGTAAATTGTGAGTAAAATTGTTAAGTCTTAACTTTCTGCTTTAATCCTTTGTGATTCCTTAACAAAAGCTACAAAAAGGCTTGAAAACAACCTAAAGGTTAACCAATTATAACATAATGAATAATTAAAAAAAAGAAAGAAAAAAAACCTCTGGGAGACCACTGAAATATTCTATAACATGACAACTTGCTTAACAATAGGTTATAAAAATACATGTGCAGCCCTTTGAGTGCTTGTGCTGAAATATAAACTAGTAACTGATATATGAAAGCTGCAGTTGAAGTCAGAATTATTAAACCCAGCCCCCTGTTTATTTTTTCCCCAATTTCTGTTTAATGGAGAGACAATTTTTTCAACATTTCTAAACAATTTAATAACTCATTTTAATAACCCATTAATTTTATCTTTGCCATGATGACAGTAAATAATATTTGACTAGATATTTTTCAAGACACTTCTATACAGCTTAAAGTGACATTTAAAGGCTTAACTAGGTTAATTAGTTTAACTAGGCAGGTTAGGGTAATCAGGCAAGTTATTGTATAATGATGGTTTGTTCTGTAGACCATCGAAAAAAATATATTGCTTAAAGCGGCTAATAATTTTGACCTTAAAATATTTTTTTGAATTAAAAGCTGCTTTTATTCTAAACAAAATAAAACAAATAAGACTTTCTCCAGAAGGAAAAAATATTATCAGACATACTGTGAAAATTACCTTGCTCTGTTAAACATCATTTGGGAAATATTTAAAAAAGAAAAAAACTTCAATGGGGGTTTAATAATTCTGATTTCAATTGTATATGCACATGTGGTTCCTCTCTGAAGCTATGACAACGTAATAAACTGAAAGAGTCTGCATGCACCAAAATAACCAGAGTACATGACCACAATCACAAGTGAGACATGAGAGCCACGCTTCAATCTAGTCAATTTCTCTATGATGTAATGTGCATTAATTTACACTCATAAAATAATGTGAATAAACGGTCATGTTTGTGAAATAGCTTTACAAAATCCCACTGTCAACAACTGCTGCAAAATATCACCACTGCAATCACTGCTACATGGAGATGTACTTAATAAAACCAATTAAGTAAAAGTAGTAGCTGTAGTAAAGTGTCTGTAATTATTTTGTTCTGCCATTATACAAATATGTTCAATCCATGCGTTTTAAATAGCTAGAGGTTGACTCATGATGAATGGTAAGCAGAGACACAACGGGCCTTTCATACTGAAAGGAGTTTTAACAAGTGCATTCTATCAAAAAACAAGAGTTCCTTTATACAGTCATATGACCAGTAAGAAAAGAACAAATACAAAACATCCATGTAAAACATCTCCCATTTAGTGGGACTATAAACCATAATAATTGCATATTTAATTCGTGTACCATTTAGTATCATGTAGTTTTCTGTAAAATTATATTACTGATATTTATGTATGTCTTATTTTTCAAATGATTTAAACCAAAAACTTAAAGGCATAGTTCACTCAAATATGAAAATTATATAATTTACTCACTCTTCACTGGTTCAAAAACCTATAAGAGTTTTTTTGTTTGGTTAAACTCAAAAGAAGGTATTTTGAAAAATGTCTTGCTGCTGTTACCCATTGACTTCAATAATTTTTTTTTTCCTACTATGGAAGTCGATGGGTCCTAGCAACCAAATTTCTTCAAAATACTGTCTTTCAGAAGTAAAAAGAATCACAAAGATAAATAAAGTAATTTTCTTTTGGGGGTGAACTATACCTTTACGGTTATAAACTTATACCTATACGTTTATACCTTTAATTTATAATCAATACTTTTTACAAATTTCAGACCCTATAGGCGACCAAAACTAAAGCATATGGAAAGCTCTGTGACACTAAAAAACACTGGATCATAAGCTGCTCAAATGGAAATGGACGTAGTGGCACACTTTATTTTGAAGCATGCAGAGCCTGTTTCATGAAATTGTCTTCGCGGTTTAAAGGGATAGTTCACACAAAACGGAAAATTCTGTTATCATTTATGGCCCGTTTGCAATTACATAAAAACTACACGCAGCATACATTTAGTCCTTATTTGGGTTTAAAAACAACACGCAACATATAGCCCACAGTCAGTGCAAACCTCTCATCTGTATCTGTAATCTTCACCAGCACATGTACCCTCTCGTTAAAAAGTAATTCCGTCATTCAGAGTTCATTATAGTTCAAAAGGTGATGATAATAGTTAAACATGGCAGTTTGTTCATGGTTTCGGTTGCTGAAAGAATCATTTGCTTCTTTGTTTTTTTCGGCTTTTTTTTTTTTTTCGCTTCACTCTCGAGTTTGTCCATTTCTGACAGGGTCGGATGTTAGAATTACTTCAATAATCACGTGCACGTTATTATTATCAGCTCAAGAAGTTTAAATTCATTATTTCAAATATAGACGAGTATGCGAGCATTTGCGAGTTCTCTGGAGAAAGTGAAACCGCTCGCACTTTTAGATTGCCTCGTAAAACAAAAACAGGACACGGCAGATTTTGTTCTTCTTGGCTTTGTGGCTGTTCCTCAAGACAACGACAAGGTTGGTTTGAGCTCGGGTCAACCATGGCTTGTTATTATATGTATATAGTATTATTGTGTATTTTAAAATGGCGGTTCCTTTGTTTTCATTCTCAGGCTTGTGTATGTGCTAGTGATGTTTCGCTGTAAACCAATAGCGTTCAGCTACGTGTGTAGCTCTGCCTTTTGGTACCCTTTTGTTGTGCTAGGTACCTTTTGCAAAGGGTACCCAACAAGTGGTCTTCTGTCAAGCACAAAAGAAGATCTTTTGAAGAAAGAGTAAAACCTGTACCCACTGACTTCCATTTGTTTTTTTTTTCTACTATGGAAGTCAGTGGTTAGAGGTTTCCTGCTTTCTTCCAAATATCTTCTTTCATGTTCAACAAAAGAAGGAAACTTGAGGATGTATAAATAGTGAGTAGATGTTCATTTTTACGTGAACCATCGGTTTAATAACATCACTAGGCCATTTTGATATTGGCTTTATTGTGATTACTTTTGCAGACCTATGATGTTGTTTGTATAAAGTGAACAATGTGTACTGTTTGTGTGTTCATGAAGCGCTAGAATGACTTTACTGCACTGAAAAAAAAGATTCATTGGATTTACTAAATTCCTTTAAGGTAAGTGGTTGCAAACAATTTATATGGGCTGAATTTAAACAAACAAAATGAAGTTGAACATTATTAAATTTAATTTGAGAGTTTCAAATTAGCCCATATAAATTGTTTGCAACCACTTACTTTAAAAAGAAATGTTAGTAAATTTAATGAATCATTTTTTTCAGTGTGGCCAGAACAGTGCTGAAGGTTTTGCCAGTGTTCTCACCTGTCTCCAGCACCTCCGTCTCCACCTCCTGCTCCTCAGCTACTCCCTGCATCAGGTAGGTCTCATCATCGTACACCAGCACCTGAGCAGCAAAGCCCTGCTCCATCCGCGCGCTGGGCACCGGCTCCACAATCACAGCTGGATACTCCACCTCGCCCTCCACCTCTCCCTCCATTTCACCCTCCACCTCATACACGCCACCCTCCTCCTAGATGCAGAACAGAGGTCATCAACAAGGAGAGCAACGTAACGACAAAATATAAACACACTAAATACTTATTTTAACAAACAAACTTTATTTCATCTATGCACAATTTGACACAACAGAAACATTTAACTACTATAACCATTTATTTAAGGGCTCTTATTTAACACCTTTTACAAGATAAGTCTTTGGTATCTCCTCAATGTCTCCATAAGTTTCAGCTCAAAATACTCATCAGATTATTTATTATATGATACAGAATATGCCTATTTTGGCTCTCTATTTTGGGAGCAAATTGTTGACGTTTTTTTATAGCCTGTGCCTTTAAATGAAAATGAGCTGGTTCTCCATGCCCACCGTTCCCACATGCATGCCTCTTTCTACTGTTTCTACATTAGATAAACAGCAGTCAGTGAGACAAATCTCATTAGTTAAAATTACCAAGTAAGTTTATTTGATGTATTTGTGGTGGAGTTTATTCAAGCCTTTCTGAAATGATGAGTCCCACACAAAGTTCACAAAGTGTGTTTTAAACTTGTAAAACTCAATTTTGAGCTGCAGCTGATCACGGAGAGTTGGAACAGATCTTTTAATCTCAGTTTCTTTACAAATCCTGTTCAGTGGACATGTTTATGCATATTATGTTGACTTGTAAAACTAATACGCGCCTGTCAACCAGATCGGTATAATAATAAATGTTAACAAAAAGGTGCAAGGTTAAAAGTAACAGAGGCTGTGATATCTGCTACCTGATCTATTTTCAGTGGTCAGGCACCCACATGAAAATATACCAAAGTAATTTATTGTAAATACTGTAGTGCATTTTAATCATACCGACACCTCAAATAGAGACAGAGATGCTGCATAATCAGCTAAAATGTTGCTATAATTGGTTACGTATGGGCGACATATATTGCATCACCAAATATGATTGAGGTGATGTCCATGTGTTGTGCGATAAGTCGATATATTGATTAAAATAAATCAATTTAATTTAATAGTTTACGCACTGGCATAATATAAATTAATTCTGACATGTTCAATTAGATTAACATGACTTTCAAAATGGGGTGTGGATAACAGACTGTCAGTCAAAGAGCATAGAATCACCAAGAGGCGACACTCAATAGAACGTTCCATTGCACCCTAATTTGAACAAAACAAAAAAAAATTGTCTTTTAAGTTATTTTGTTACCCTTACTTTCATGTCATAAGTAGGGCCAAACGGAATATGCAGACATTTTTTGCCATTTCTGCAGAGTATTTTGTTAAAAATCTGCGGATTTATGTGGAATGATTTTAGGAGTATCATAACTAAAACCTTAATATATGAAATAAAAAGAAATACCTTTTTAACTTTTATATAATGTTTACAATGCGAATCCAATTAGATCCATTTTATTTGGTCAACAAAGCAAGTATCTCGTATAAAATATCTGCTAAAAGACACAAAATGTTACTTTAAAAACTGTATTGTAAATAAATCATATGAATATTTTCATATTAGTCAATATTATCACTGAAATTAATTTAAAAACTGAACAAACAGAAATGTACACACATTTACACCAGTAAATAAACAATCAATGATGGGCTAAAAATCTGCGTAATTCTGCGCGCGCAGATTTCATGTGGGCCTAGTCATAAGTTAAACAGATGTTATATTAAACTTAGTCAACATTTTGGAAATAGTTTTTGTTTTCATTGAGATATTGTTTAAAATGTTACTTTTTAGTAGTTTAGTATATATTGTATAGTATTGTATATTATTTTAACTCATATTTAACTAAATATTTGGATTCATTCTAACGTTAGTTATCCCTGCTGTTGTCCTCATGGAAATTTCATTCCAAAATGGCCGTCGTGTGACAATAGCCGCATCTAGTGGCTCTTTCCCAAAAACCAACAGCGTGTCGTCTCTTGGCGATTCTGTGCTCTTTGATTCAGTATTACTCAAAGAGTGTTCGTTTTTTGTTTTTTTTGTATCCACATTCCATAGACACAATGGCTTTTTTGCTTGACATTCAAAATATGTTTTATACACATTTCTTTGTGATTTCCAAGAGCTGATATTTGCAAACTGCTGCTTTGTCATTTCTGCTGGTCAAAACCACAACTCATATCTTCTCTAAATTTGTCTGACTTCACCTAGTGTGCTTCAGCGGTCACAGTGACCTTGCTTTCACCCTGACCCAACCTAGGCGGAGGAAACATCTTGTAAGCTGTAGATTAGTGACTAACAGATAAGTTTGTTTGCGCTTTACTGATCAACATAAACATTCAATGTTGACATAGGAAGATATGCATTGTCCTGCCTATATAAGTCAAGGATCTTGTCAAGGAACTCTCTTGATTTTCAGCAACAGCTGTCAAGTCCTTGGTCTATTATAATTCTCTAAAAGCTTATTATACTCAAATCTCAGGCTATTCAGATTCTCAGATTTGTTACTTCTTAAGGCTGATTTATACTTCTGCATCAAGCGCACATGCGGTCGCTTACCCCTCGCCATGGCTGTTGACAACACTGACTCGCACCTCTCAAAAAAATTTAACTACATGTAACTACGAACCGTGCAAGCTCTGTGATAGGCCGGTTTTGTAGCGCTGACGAGTGTGGGCGGGTGTGAGAGCCACATGAACCCGTTGAGCCAATGTTTATAAGTGTCGAATCCTGTGAAGGAGCTCGGTGCTCGTGCACGCAAGTAATAATCACACAGTATGAACTATTCAAGACGCGATCTGAGAGAATCGCAGATGAGTCGCCAACAGTGTTGTGCAAGTTACTTCAAAGCTGTAATACATTACAGATTACTTGTTACTGTTATTTAAATGTAATCCCTTACCTTACAATATTACTGTCTCAAAATTGTAATATGTTACATGACTACATATTACTTTTTTAGTTACTTTCACCAAAATAACTACAGAATTAGAACTGAACATTCTAAAATGACCAAACGTACTGCAGAGCATTTTACATCCAGTAGAAAGTTCTACGATGTAGCAGAATGACTGTGACCTATCCAGGCTACTAACAATACAGTATATAATTGGCAATGTGAAGGCTCAAGACAATGCAAGAAAGCATGGAAGCCAGAATCACAAATGATCCAAGTCTGTTTAAAGTATGGTAGAGGTAAAGTGATCATCTGGCAATATCTCTGAATAGCTTGACTACATTCATATTAGACACTACAGGCCTATATGTAAACTCCAATGCCATGACAAGATGCAGATTTTTTTTCTTATTGTTGCCATTTTTTTATTCACTTTAAATTTAAGTGGCTCACAACACAAAACTGTCCTGCACAAAGTGAGCATGATGAACATACAGTAGCTTTCTCAATATAATGCCTGTGCACCGATTTCCTGTTTGTGGACAAAACTGCTTACGAGCTCTCAAATATACGCTGCTCGCCCATAAATTTCCTCACGCTCTCTCAAATATGCACTGCTCACGCACACGTTCTTGCGTGCTCTCAGTACACTGCTCGCTCAGTGAGATTATATGCAGACTCACAATGTGTGTCTTGTGTTCCTTCTTCCTTTTGTGCTTTTTGATATGATTTATATTGGTCCACTATTATTAATAACCAAAATACTAAAATAGACTTACATATACATTTTTTATATAATAATAAACCAAAACATTTTTGGCTGTATATGTTATATGATGAGATATTTCCAGTTTCCAACAATTAATGACACAGTGAATAGATGTTGAGCGCAAAGAATACATTTTATTTAAAAAAAAAGGTGCACCATACTAATCAAATAAAAACAATAAAAAATATATATAACTAACGCAAGCAGAAATGTTACTAATAGAATATAGAAAGAAACTTGATAAGGTATTATAGCCTACTGTACTATTTACTCTTCAAATAAATAAAATGTGGTCTTCCACATTGTTGATGAGATTTTGGAGAACATTTTCCCTGTTGTCCTCTTCATTTTGAGGAAAAGCTGTTCCACAGAGCCCCTGAACACGTCTATTGGCATGTACAGTGTTTTGAACATTACTATAGTAAAGTACTTCAATGAATCTGTTGTGGTAAAACTATAGTTGCTATGATAACACAAGTGAAATATAAACAAATTACCCAGTGCTGTAGTTTTTTTCTTACAATATTAGTGTATATTATTCTACAATTCACCACACTTTACTGTAGTAAAACTCCACTTTGTATTTTATTTTATCAGTTCACTATTCCTACTACTGTATGCTGAAGCATTTATTAACAAGTTGAAAATTATACTAGCCTAAAACATAAGCAGTGTACCTAACACTCAAAAACACTAGAATTTATTTCAGAATTTACCTCAGCCTGTAGGTAAAAAGTGTAGAAATATCTCTGGATATATAGTATAAGATAATATAATATTTAGAGCAAAAGCACAAAAAGAAGAGGTAACACAAGTCACAAACTGTGAGTCTGCATCATCTAACGGAGTGAGAGCAGATCATCCGCACGTGAGCAGCCGTGTTTTGAGTGCACGCGAGGAGAAACCGGCGCGCGTTCGGTCGCTCGTATTACATGAATACGTTTGTCAGTAAAAATAACACCATATGTACTTACGTCCATCTTGCGAATCAATTTGCCGCTTTTCCGCTGTGCGTTAGGGCTTAACATTACTGCGCACCGGGCTGAGCCAATCGCCTCGGACCTCGAGCTCAGAAGCTGAAATCACTCCGCGTTCAAAGTAAACAGTTCCAATATCCAGAGGGAGATTAATGACAACACACGCCGCGCGTATATGCACTGACCACAAACAGGAAATAGAACTGCGCTATTTTTATTTGTTAATCAAGTTTGTTGTAACGCACGCGTTACTGAACATGTACCGAGTAAAATATTACTGAAAATGCATTAGTAATGCCTTACACTACTGCGTTACAGGAAAATGTAATACATTACTGTAATACATTACTTTTATAACGCGTTACTCCCAACACTGGTCGCCAATGCCCGGGAGATATTTGGCGTGCTAAATATCTGGAGCTGTTGGCGATTCAAATCATGCCGTGTGAAATGAGTTTTGACTGAAAATAACATCAGCGATCGCCTGCAGCCAATCAGAGAGCAGCATTCACTAGTGTGGGTACCTGCAGCCCAGCGCGAGGATGAGGAGAAGTTAAAAGCGCTCATTTTCAGTTTATTTGGACCCAAGAAATGGAGGGAAAATTAGTGTAAATTTGGCAGGAGCTCCCATGTCTGTCATGTGAGCAATATCACAACATAACCCGGTCAAAAAATAAAAAAGTTGAGGAGAAATTGCTAATTCCCTTCAAAACCAGGTGAGCAAATATGTACATTTTCTACCCCATTAAAGGCTTCTTTCTCATTATGTAGTTAATAACAATAGATATACTACATGTTTTTGGGTGTGAGACGTAGTTTGGACAAAGTTGTCCGCGATTCTTCCTATTTTAAAGTCATGCAGTGTGAAACTCCCTGTCGCCGATCCATCTTGCAGTGTAAACAAAGTAGCGACAAAACGTTAGCCCAGATAGTCATGCAGTGTGAACACATCTGTGACACGACTACTTTGAAAATCATGCAGTCTGAACTCAGCATAAGGCAGCGTTCAGAAAAAACAAAACACCAGCAAAGAAACACGACACAGAGAAACAAAAAAACCTACTGCCAGCTAGCGTTTCTGAAGTGTTATTGCAGAGCAACACAAACAGCATGCAGAAGAATAAACGCACGGCAATGCGCAAGGCATGCGCCGTAAGTCACGCCGATCACTCGACGCAGAAGTATAAACCAGGTTTTAGATACCTAAAGTGTTACAGCATATATGTTATTGCTAATATTATTTGATTTATTCTATACATAAAGAGGCAAAAACTCTCACAACCCAGCAATAATTAAATATCATGCAGCCTATTTTGGATTACCGGACCCGTAGATTAACGGCAGCACCCGCAGACATAACCATGCATAACAGGCTTTTATGTGTGCCCTAATATGCAATATAAAGAGAGTGACTCTATAAGGTAATGTAAACCGCACACACTTGACTGTTTAATGTGTAAAGTCATAGACGCGTAACTAGAAGCATAACTTATCCTTTAAATGTCCATGTTTAAGCGGTCATCAATAACGTCTATCGAAGGGTTATCGACAATCAATCGAGCATCAAGTTATCATTAACATCCCTAGATGCAAGACTAGCAGCAACTTATTACAAAGTGACAAATATGCAAAAGACAAATTTTGTATCTTACCGGTAAATGGTCGTCGACTGCAGTGACATACTCCACTACAGTTCCTCCACTGTCTACAAGCACCACAGAAGTCATGACTCATGCCCCACTCTCTGCTGACCTCCTGTGGCAAACTCCAGGACTGCACAACAACAGACAAGAAATAAGAACAATAATCATTTAACATGTTCAGCTTTCATGAAACAAAGCAACCTGCATGCTTGTTTTATCAGTCTGGTTCAACAGGAAACTCGCTCTTTGCTAAGAAACAGAACACCAAAACAGGAAGCCTGCCTATGAAACACTGACGCCATAGCAACAGCTAACTCGTTTTGGGCTGTAGAGCTAAAACGAAAGTCATTACAGCTGGAAGACAAACATAGAATAACGTTCTTCATAATAAACCTTCATTAAAAGAAAGAAAGGGAGAGAAACAAGAAGCATCAGTGGGACAGTCTAGTGGCTGAATTATTGAGTGACGGCTAAAGTGACAGAGCACTGCAATACAGTGACAACATATGCTCAAACCATTGAGATCCGAAGGAATGCTTTAATTAAAATCTAAATTGCCATGCCAAGCCTGTAAGTCTCTCTTTTATATGGAAAAACAAAAATGAGGTTCAACAGAATGTTCTCACCCTTTTCTCCTAATAAAACTAAAGAGGATAAATGTGCACCATAAAGACTACTTCATATGACTACAAAATATTAAAATTACAATAACTGAGCAGTTCTTTTCAGAAAGTGAAAGTTTGCATAGTGACCAATACTTAAATATCAGATTTTAAAAAGTTAAAATGCATTAAAAAAATAGGTTTGCACGTAAAATCTTTAAAAAAAAACACACACACAAAAAAAAACAATAATATCCTGTAAGATAGCAAGAAAAAAAAAAAGAAAAAAAACTTGTCTCTGAGTACAAAAATACTTAAAGGTACTGTATGTAAGTTTTTGGCTCTTCCAAAGCATAAAATACCATAATGTGTTTGCATATATTTAGGAAACATGCTAAGTGAACATCTTTGCTTACCTGTAAAAATAAATAAATAAATAAATATATAAATAAAATCAGATATTCTGCTTTGAAAATGTTTGTTATGTGCCAGAACGGCTGTCTTTCTTTTGGTTCTTTTAACCCGCCCAATGCCAGTTTAGCCATTTAAATTTCTGCATCCCGGGTTGCCTTCATAGGAAACAGCATATTTGATTCAGTCAGTCAGGAAGGCTCTCAAAGTATGCATCCACGACTGAAATGTGACCTCTGGTGGACAGTAGCAGACTCCAAAATGAGACACTTATTTAGAGTTTCACTTGGGGAGGTTATAATTAGCGAAATAACAAGAATATTATGAACATAAACATTAGCCACATGTAACCATATGTCCTAACAACACGCTAAGTGATGAGATTTGCAGTGATAAGCAATTGGGCCGGTATAAGATTCTGACGGTATGATAACCATGGATAAAAAAATATAT
>CAIGQQ010038154.1:14336225-14352959 GCA_903798035.1 Danio albolineatus
ATATTAAAAAATAAAAATGAATAAAATAAATCATGGTTTTCAAAGCCGTGGTATACCTTGAAAACTGTTTGCACTAGAAAAAACATGACAGAAATGTAAATACAGCCAGGCAGAAGCACAGAACAGTGCACTTACTGCACTCCAACAAAATAGTAAGGTTTATAATTCATAAAATAATAACCATTATTAAATTTATATGCTCGCTGATACGTGTTGGCTTGCACTGAATCTGGCAACCTGTGTTTGTTTGTTTTGAACCAGAAGCGCAATACCTAGATCAACCACTGGGTGTCAAACGTACATACTACACCTTTAAGTGTAAAACTAAAGATATTAGCCAACATCATTTCAAGGCAAGAAAAAAATATACTTCAGCTAAATTATGTGATGCTTCTACCATTCATTTCTGGTAAAATCTCTAAAACCTGCTAAAACCTGTATTGAAGTATAAGTATCTATTGACTTAAACTGTTCAAAAGAGGTTTCTCACAGAATTAAAACCAGAAAGATCTAAAAAAACAAGTTTAATGGATAAAAGGTTTAGGCAAAAAGCACATGTTGGAGGATCTTCTTGTATTAAAAACGATGTACTTATTACAAACCTTGTGTGCCATCTCTCAAATCTCACTCATGTTCATCAAATAATAGCATGTGCAGTAGAACTTATGCTGCATGGTTCATCTTTTTTGGACATTCAACTCATTATTCTACATTCTACCAAATGTTCATGAAGAACAAGTGAATAAAAGAGTTCTATGGGAAAAATATATCACACTACATTCTGTCTTCATGCCATTAAGGATGTTTGTTTTTCCTCAATTATTGCAAAGAGTAAATAGAGAATGTCACAGTGACAGACAATGAAGATTGTTGAAGTTCCTTGGTAAATTCCCAGCCTGATTGCCACAGTAACGCAGTCACAAGGTCTGCGCAGGGACGAAGAGGGGTGTGGCAAATAAACGTGACACACACACATTTCCTCACAGATGCATCTGGATCATGTTATGCTATGCGCAAATCACAAAAAAGTCAAGTTTCTCTCAACTTCCCCATCAGAGCTTTCCCCATAACTGCTGTTCTAGAACTAACATTTGTCCTTAAATATACAGAAACCGTATAAAATTTCTGCATAACCTACAATAACATGTCATTCTACACTTTGTGGCTGAATAGCTCACTAAGTGTCATGTTACCTAAAGCATACGTTTCAATTCCACACTAGCTTAGCTAGACAGCATCACAATGAAGTTCAAGCAGTAACTCATCTGTTTCCAACCTATTGTTCCTGGTGTAGCGGAGGAATTCCACAAAGTTCCTTCTCCACTTGATGTTTTCCAACTTCTCAGGAAACATTTCAACACAATCCCAGTCCACTTTAGCCATGGCTCCGAGTCCTTGAGAAATCGTCACATTCCAACAAACTGACTCCACAAACGACAGGCACTTTCCCCAGCACAGCAGCATCAGGGAAAGAGTGAGCACAGAGCGAATGAGAGAAGCGCACGTAGTCTGCACGCCAGAGCTGTTGCACACTATTGCTTTCATTTCCTGTTATGTCCACACCTGTTTCACCAAGTCTTTCTTCTTCAGTGGCTTCGTATCTTCCCCTTCTCTGTCTTTCTATCATGCTCACGTCTCCAGGGTGAGGCAGCGTTTGAAAGTTAGACTCAGCATTCTGTGAGGCAGGATCACATGGTCAGAGCTTTCCGAACAGGCGTCACATGACCAGGGCACAACGCTGCTTTTGTGTCCTCAACAGACTCTCCAGTGATGCAACGTCCCACCTTTAGAAACACACACACACACACACACAGCAGCAGCAGCGAAAGCCAAAATCAAGCCTCCACCCAACAGTCCTCCAGATGCAACAAATTATTCCACAATGAGAATCTACTGACCTCAGCCTTCAGTCAAAATATGTCAACTAACTGACAAATAGCCACTTCTGTTTTTGCTAGATTCAGTTCATCTGCAGCCTTCAGAAGTAAAGGCATATTTCACAAACAACATCATTTACTGATCCAAGGTTCTTTTCTTATGCACATAATTTTCTTTTCCATGGGAAACAAAAATGTAAAATAAATAAATAAATAAATAAATAAATAAATAAAAAAAAAACAACAACAGTGTCTTCAAGAGATAGTTTCCCTAAAAAAATCAATTAATTAATGAAAGAAAGAAAAAAATATATATATATATATATTTTTTTTAAATCAATATTCTATCATCGTTTAAATAACCAATGACTTGTTTAAAAATCGTTTTGGTTCTTTCTTTCTCTGTTGAACACAAAAAGAGACATTAAACTAGGGCTGCATGATTTGAAGAAGAAAAAAAAAATTGAATTGCAATTTATCTGATCAAACTTGCAATTTAAAATGCGATGTACTATAATGTCATAACAGAACTGCAGGCTTGATGTGGTGGTTTAAACAGCACCAAAGAAAGACCAAACATGAGCACAAAGTACACTACACTATGCTACTGTTTATTTAAAACCATTTTTTCAATAAAGTTGTCAGCTGTCATGACAAATTAAGACAATAACTATTTAAATTGAATTTAATAAATTATATCTAAAATCTTCTGTATAGATATATAAAACAATTAAAACCTTTACATTTAGATTTTGTTACATTTTTCATATTCATTTTATGACATTCACAGTGCATTGACAATGATTTCACAACTTTATTTTACTTCACAGTACAACAATTCTTGTATTAAAATGTATAATTTACGTATAAGTGTAAAGTATAAGTATATTTATTATATTTATATACTATTTGTAATAAAATTTTGTCCTTAAATACAAGCGCTCAGATAAATGAACTGTACCTTTAAATTTACCTGCTCAAAGAAAACACTATTTGAATGTTTCAAATAAAACTCAAATACATGCACAGAACCACATGAGCATTTATAGCAAGTAAAGCGTTGTGATTGGTCATTATGTTCTCGCACTCAACAGAAAGGGCTATGATTGGCTCTAACGATTTACTGCAACTCTGGAGTTATTCACCGATGAGCGACAGGGATACAGACAAACGGCCGCAGTTACAGTCTTTAATGCACGATTATCACAGTTCATCATACGCGGTGGAGAAAACTTGTGCTGCAAATTAACACTTGTGAGTGGGTCCTCAAGTATATTTCATTTCATCACCATAGCAGTGAAATAGGGTCTCGTGGGTTCTGCAATAACAGTTGTTTGCTTTTTAAGTAACGTTAGTTACTTCATTTCTTAATTACTTCGTTTTTCATTTCTCAAGCTCGCCTCCCTCGCCATAGTAATAATCGAAATAATCACAACTTTAGCGATTTAAAAAATAAATAAATAAAAAATAAATAAATTTGATTTTATTGATTTTGCGCAGATCCGAGCGTGATTGCGGGTTTCACATAAGGCTAACGAACTGCGCTAACTGGGCAAACAAGACAGGTTCAGAAACAAACATCTAGATGTGAAAGCACTCTTAATCCATCTATTTTTTCTGCTTTCAACCACTTGATTTCTTTGAGGGGAGGGTCTTTGAGTGTGTGTATGTGTGTAGTGTATTTTTCTGATATTACAAAACAGTATTACATAGACTAAACTAAAATATTAAAAGATTAGCAATTTCTCATTATCACCAATCTGTTACTCCAACTCTAAGTATGTAGTTTTACAAAAGAAGGTGGTTTCTTTTCTTTTTTATATTAATATGACTCAGTCACCAAAAGTGCAGATGGCAAACAGAGGAATATGTGCATGAGTCAGTGGGGGTCAAATATTTGGGCCAATGACAGAGCAAATGTTGACTGACCTTGTACAAAATCGGTTCACAAAGCAGACAATTTTTCCAACATTCAAATGCTGGATGCCAAATGACAGGTTCAGGGAATGGTCACAATGCAAGCTACAAATAACCAAAGCAGAGCAAAGAAAGCTTTCTGTATCTGATAAGAGATGTGCACATAACCAAACTTGTGTTAAATCAATTATTCACTTCATAGTACAGTTTTTCCCACCAAATGGATCTGATCTCCTATATAGTATATGCTTGTATAATATATAGTTACACAAGATCTAATCTATTAAAGTCTAATTTAATGTGCCACAAATATATATATCATTACTCATACATTATCTCTGGGACTTACAACCTGTGTTGAAAACAAAATGCCCACATCTAAATTTCAGCTCCAATGGCGTCCTAAATCCTCATTGATGGTTCACAACTTAAAAGAGCAAAGACTACATTGATTTTGCCATACCAATTGGAGCAGAGTCCAACGATTTGGAACTAATTTATCAACCCGATGCCAGCACAAAATGAACAGGATGTTTCACAGTGGTAAGTTTGAAAAATAAGAACCAATCTAATTATGTTGTGCTTAAGAACACAATGGCCAATCAGATGTGTTCTGATAAGTCACTGCAAAAGGCAGGTTTCTGCTCAGTACACATGCTCAGTTACATCAAAATACACACTCTCCTTAATCAACAAAGTGCAGATTCTTTTCTAAAGGAAATTCAAGTGCTGTTTACAATAGTGCATTTTCATTTTTGTAAGTTTTGTTACGGCTATGCTTGGTATTTATTCACCATAGCGGCACAGTGACTCAGTGGTTAGCACTGTAGCCTCAAAGCAAGAAGGTCGCTGGTCGAGTCCCTGCTGGATCAGTTGGCATTTCTGTGTGGAGTTTGCATGTTCTCTCTATGTTCACGAGGGTTTCCTCCGGGTTCTCTGGATTCCATCACAGTCTAAAGACATGCGGTACAGGTGAATTGAATAAAATAAATTGGACGTAGTTTTGAGACTAAAACTAGTGTCCTATTTCAGTTTAGGCTATTCAAAAACAAACATTCATCAAGCCCCTCACATATGACCATTATGTAAATTATATATGTCAAGAATGAATGCCATCAAGAATAATGCAAAATATACAAATACACCAAGATCTTGAATGGGGTATATGCACACAGAGTGTTAATATTCAGTGAGCCATGCAGCTCAAGCGCTTCCAGTGAACTGTCGTGCCATTACTAAATTGCTACGTTTAAGATCTGATTTCTTAAAAAATCTGTGATCTTCACTGCCTGATTGATAAATATTATAAAGTGGCTATCAGACAAGAAGTACTAAATTAAACTACATTGTTCCACACAGTCTTTAAAATATGACATTTTATTTTACCACAGTATTTTCAATGGAGTTTCTGTGCTCACCCATGCTCCTCCTGGCAGCACTTGCGTTTATACAGTCTTTCATCTCGTTTTATGCTTGAAAAATTGAATGAATGCTTTAGTCTATTTAACTTATTATATTTTAATTACATTTATTTTAATTACATTTACATATATTTTAATTAATAACATCGATGCTGTGAAAGGAACTTTATGAAACTGAAAATAGTCACATAAACCTTTCACCAGAAGTTTATCGGTGGCTGAAAAACACATGCTGTGCATATAGCCCAATGGCATGTTCTAAAATGCAGTAAAAAAAGACAGACTGGACGAGGAGTGTTTTCATTACAAAATGCTATTTTAAAACGAAAAGGCACTATTGTAAACATAGCCTAATTTTACAGCTTCAGGGACCATAATGGATGTTTTAGTGTCCTATAATACAAGTAGTCTCAACAACAAATGCGGCTTCTTGACACAATGACAACACCACAAAACTAGACTAGTGTTTAAATGTCAAAAAAACTCTACAATAAATAACTGAACAAAACAGAGTAAGTACAACAAGATTTTGAAGTAACTAAATGTTGCTCAGAGTACAGTTAAATCAATAATTAAGAAGTGGAATGAGGGTGGCACAGCTGTAAAACTATCTGTCCATGCCAATGATAACTCAGAGGGGGCAAAGGCTTCGTATGTAATAATTCCAGTTCCAAAGAACACTGAAACACACCCCGCTATTAATCTCAGCGCATCTGGAAAAGCAGGAAGACCAAGTTTATTAATCCAGCCTTCATTTAGAACAACACAAAATCCAAATATTTAGTCTATTTACTTTCCCAACATTTTATTCCAGTGGAAGAGTTTAACATTCAGAGCTGCTTTTACTACAAGATCCTTTGGAATCTGATATACCTGCATTTACACATGTGTTAAAGTCCAAGTTCAGTGAATCAATGAGATGTGGACTGCAGGAAAGTCACATTCAATGAAAGCGTAAAGGAAAAACTCACCCTACTCATGGGTATTCAATCGGAAACCCAACAACATCTGCAAAAGTACGTAATCCAATGCTTGAACATGCTTTTACGTCCCGCCCTTATTTCGATTAATCTCCCCAATCTTTGACCTGTCCATGCATGCTCATTCATCTCAATAAACCATCTTTCTTTGGTTTTTAGACCATTTATAATCATATTGCGATTTCGAAGCAGATATGTAGGAGACGTAATTCCTAATGGAGCAAAGAAATCCATTCAAGGCCCTGCACCTTTCAAAGACCTTATCGGTTAAAAACGAGCAACTGCTGATTAGGTGGATCAAAGTCTGCTTTTGTTGACTTCAGCACTTTCCTCCATTCTCAGCAGTCTATTCTAAATAAAGGGTTTTCAATCTTTTAAAAGCCACAGATATGATTATCCAAGCGCAGGAGTAGATCGCATTGCTAAAATGGAAAAGGAAATTTCTAAAATTTAACTAAAATATTTATTTTTCATTTTTATACACTTTTCATTTTTATTGTATATAATTCGTTTATGCTATATATGCTATACAAGTTAACATGAAATTTCTATTGAAATATTTCTAAAGCATTTATTAATCATATTAATATTTACTAATACATTTTTGAAACAATAAAACATGCTAATGAAATTTCATGGACAAGTGCTTGCAATAAAAATAGACATTTACATTTTCATCAAATTTCATTAAATTTTATCTAACAAAACATTACTTCTAAATATATTTAGTCTCTATTAAATAACATTATGTTTTAAAGAGCCCCTATTATGGGTTTTTGAAAATGAGCTTGTATGCAGTGTGTAACACAGCTCTAAGTGAAGTGAAATGTCCAGCTAAGGCTTAAATCTGAAAGTGCACAGTGTTTAAAACTATTGATTCATCTATAAAAGAGTCGACTCATTGTTCCTCAAACGAGTCGCCGTGCTAACGAGTCTTTTGCCGTTTCGGCATGACGTGAAAACGAAACATAAGCCCCGCCCGTTTATGCGCGCGCAGATTCGAAATCCCGAACCCCACTCACAAACAACAGCGGTGCGAAAAAGTTGCCAGATCGGGCGGTTTTCAACTTGATTGTGCAGGTAAAACCTTTTGGACAGGATTTGGGCTGAAAAAAGTCAGCAACATCTGGCAACACAGTGAAGAGCACTGTGCTCGGCTGGATATTGCAAGTGTGCAGAGAACCCAGAGATGAGACTTTCAAGAGTTAGTAGTTTCTGCAGAAATACTACAGCATTAAATCCAGCCATGAGCTGTTCCCCCTCCGAGGAGTGCTTACAACGGAGAATTAGGAGCACCAGGACATTTCCTTCGTCTGCTATCCAGCAAGTGTGAGTAAGTGCGATTAAAACGGTCGCCTCATTGTTTTCTCTAGCTTGTAAATGATGCATTTAACTGTGTTTTGTAACTTGTAACCGCTTGTAGTGTCTCTGGTTAACTTGTATTCTCATATCGCGTCTAAAAGCACGTTGTAAACGCGACGCGTGCCGCTGTGTTTACGGATTAAAATGCGTTTGAGCGTGTTCCTCTGCTGTGTGTCGTTGCTATGGCCACCATGAGCTCTGCTACACACGTGCGGCCGTGCTGTTTATAATGGTTCAGCTTTTGCAGCTGTGTGCACTAATACTGAATGTATGTCGCTGTTTTTACTT
Organism: Danio albolineatus; assembly: GCA_903798035.1. NCBI lineage: Eukaryota > Metazoa > Chordata > Actinopteri > Cypriniformes > Danionidae > Danio > Danio albolineatus. The sequence goes on from CAIGQQ010038154.1 coordinate 14,344,071, forward strand.
CCGGTTTAGAATTAGAGTGATATGCTGGGAGATCGGGGGTTAGTTTTCGGGGTGAGGTGTCTGAAATACGGGCGACTCCCGTTAAAAGCGAGTGTTAGCAGATTAGCTCACGCACACACTATGACTTCAATGTTGATAAGCCGTGGTGGGCATTCTCTCACGCTGAGCGCTGTCGACCAATCGCAACAGACTGAGTCATCGGTCCAATCAGCGCAGTTTAGCATCGCGCGAAGGAGGGGTTTTGGAACAAATGAATCGCTGAACGATTCATATAGGAGTCGCTGGGATAATGAGGTAAAAATAAATGCAGATTATAAGACAATGAAAGTGTTTTTTGACCATGCAATCAGATCAGCCTGCTGTTGGAGACCCCCAAAACCAATATATGACCCTTTTTAATGTATAATATGGGCTCTTTAATCTTGCTCTTAGTCTTTAATCTTAGTACTGCATTTGTATGCATGTTCATCCACTCATTTATTTTAAGTAATATATAATATATAGTATATATGATATTTTAAATCTAATAATGTTCAATTATATGGTTTGTTTGTTTGTGCTTAACGCAATGCCAGCTTCAATGGTGAGAAAACATACACTACTGCAGTTAGACAATGAAGTTTTTAGGAATTACTTTTTGCTAAAAACTCAAACTGAATATAAAACCAACCCTCACAGAATTAAAGTTGGCTGCACAATATTATAATATGCTTTATATAAAATGCTTTTGCAGTATCTTTTCCTAGTATTAAAAATGTATGCTTCTGGAGTGACCGATTCTACAGCGGGTTTAAACAATCTGGTCTCAATGGTTGGAAAGTTTATAGAAGTTTCTTTTTTAAACATTGGGGGTAATTTTATATATTTAGGTCCTTGTTTGCCAGTCCCATTCTCTCTTTGCTTTTACAAACATATGAACAAATTACTGGTTTTAAGTCCAAAGGAGTTACTGGGGACAAATTTTGAGGTCAGGCAGAGTCTGCTTTCTCATTCCCTTTTGATTACACAGAATCAACAAAACCAGAAATTAAAATCAAGATCCTCTGATTCTAAAAGTTGTCTCATTTATATAGTAATGCAATAATGTTAACATTAACTACCACTGAATAATATCTATAAAGTATGTATTAATTTTATTTCACATTACATTTAGCAGATGCTTTTGTCTAAAGTGACTTACAACTGAGGAAGCATTCAGCGATTCAACAAGAAGCAATACACACAAGACAGAGCTTGAAACTGTGACCACTTTGGTCGCGTATGTGCCCGAAATTTTATCTATGCAACCTCAAAATTTGGGAGCATTTGTGCGGGTGCATAAAATTGTTACAGTGCGACGGGTTTTACTGCAAAATGTTCACCTCATGGGCAGATTTAGGAGACATTCATGCAGAATGCATCTTTGCACCTAAAAACTTGAAACACAATGCTCAAGAACAATTTAAAACAGTCGTCATGTCAACTTTCTAGAGTAAACAAAACCTGCAATGCTTGCCCAGACTTCAAGCTCTTCTGATGTTGCACTGGTCTAAAACTGAGCATGAACGGATTGGTTAATATCAGCTGTCAATCATTCAGTCAATGCTTTCTGCCTTCAGGTGAAGGGCTACAGCAATGAAAACGTAAAGCACTGAAGATGAGAAAATGAAAAGTACACTGACAGACTTTGTTTTAGAAACTACCTAAAGTTATTAAGAAAGTGTCCGGTCCGAGTCTCTGTTAAAGTGTCAGAGATAAAACAATGTGTTTTCTACAGGTGGTTTGTCAAGCCCACTCACCCATGTGATTTTAAATGCATTGATTTCAGTATTTGCTGACACATTACTGAGGTCAAACATTATATGTCAAGGTTATTAAATGGACATATGCTAACAATCATCTTGTTTTTTAATACTATTACAAACCCCAATGCTACAACCCAGGTCTATATGCAAAGATCAGTGGCCTAGACAAACATCACCCCTTGCCAAAGGAATTGACCAAACTGTAGGAAAAAAAAGTCCATAAAGAAGTCAACACTAAAGTAATGCCTTGCTTATGAGATGGTTATCAGACATGTCTGCATTTCACAGTGACAATTACATGTCAGGAAATACAATCCTGACATTTACCATAAGAGTGCGTGTAACATCACTGTTTACACCAGTGACTACAACAAAGTCCTGATCCTGCACTACTCTCTCCAAATATGTGGGCGTCACAATATGAACACTAAAGAAAATACCAGACACCAATGTTATCTTAATCCCTTAAAAGGAAAACCTACACTTTAAGTATGCATATGCTTTTTTTAAGGAAAAAAACAGCTTTTTCTTGAGCATAAACCTTGTAAACATCGAGCAACTCTGACACAACTGCAGATGATACATTTCAAAGCTAAAACATACAGCTCACATAAGCTAAATTAATTTTTAAAGCCCTTACTTCAACAAAAAGCCACATTTTAACAAGAAAACAGAGATGTATTAACAGCGTACATGGTTTTAGTTGTCAACTCTGTTAGCATTAGCTTAGCCAGTGTGTAAAAAGACGACACATTGGTGCTGAAACACAACAAATGCAGCCACTTCTAAACATTTAAAAGGAAAAAACACTTGTCTACATGTCAGGTATACTCTTTATGTTGCAAAGCGAAACTAAAGAGCACGGCAAAGTGCCTCATTAGCTTCGTTACATAGAGCTAAGCTAATACAACCGCAGAGTCCCTGCTAACGCGTCTTCAGGGTATGGATGGCATAAAAGTAGATTTCTTACCTTAAAAAGCTGATTTTCCGACTGAAACCCACGCTCTGTGTTGGTCTGGTTTAGACAGATATAAGACACATGGAGTTTGGCGGCTGTGGTGTGTGAAAGCCCGTCAGACTGTGGCCGTTATCGGCTAAACGCTAATACACCTGATCATCACATACACACACATATATACGGGTCCCTCAAAACAGACACACTGAACTAGTTCACTGACTACTGATGATGATAATGATGGGCCTCCAGTACTAAACACTAGTGCAAGTCAAACCAGACTCTATGGTGAACAGGCACAGATGACACGGAGTTGTGTTTGCAGACTGTATCCAGGTCAGAGTCATATTCAGAAAGACACCGACCGAGAGAGAAAGAGATAGAAAGAAAAAGAAAGAGAGAGAGAGAGAGAGAGAGAGAGAGAGAGAGAGAGAGAGAGTCCACACCCTCAGAAGTTAATGACTGCCTCAATGGATGATGAAATAATAAATAATCAACGTTTTGTTGTTGTGTTCATATGATATGTAAATTTTTAATTTGCCATTTTTTTTTCTCAATATATTTTGTACTCAAAATATTGCAGTATATGTAATGTTGTGAACAGACATGCCAAAAAAGGTTTTAAATATAAAGGGACAGGTTTACAATAAAAAATAAAACCCAAAAGTCTCTAAACAAAAGTCTCTAATGATAGCTAATAATATAAATGTATATGCTTACCACTGGAATAATGAAGGCATACGTCAAAGTGTTTGATAAGGCACTGCTGTTATATATCACACAAATGAAACAAACTGTCAAAATGTAAAACCATTCTTCATTTTCTGTCAGAAATATATCAAATGAGTTTGCTAAAAATATGAACTGTAACATTTATACAATAATGTAATTTGTTGAGCTCGTGTAGCTGAGTGGTTAATTAAAAACATGTAAATATGTAGATATGTAAACAGGTTGTTTAAATTTACAGCATGAATAATAGCCATGTATAACTGTTTTCCTTAATCTGAGGGTGCTGCAGCATCCCCTGCCGGAAGCAGGGACATTTAACCTGACATACAGCATAATTTCTTAATTATTATTTGCTAAATGATTATTTTTAAACGTTTTTACATATTGATAACGTCCACACATATTGATAAAATTGTTCAAAATGTTATTTCGTTTTTACATTTTGTAATGTGGTTTGTGCCAGAAAGGGGAAAAAAATAATCTTATGTGAGTGACGTGACTAGTTCAAATTAGTCAAATGTGAAAACCCCCGCCGCTCGTCCCCCAGACGTCTATAAATCTATGATAGTATATACATAATTTACCATAAAATCTGACTTTTATTGAAAGTCTACAGTGTATGTGTATTGCATTAATTGTTTTCCGAATGGAAAACAAAATAAATATTTAGCAAAGTACAGGTTTCCAGGAAATAAGTCGAAGCTAGATCTGGTAATTTCGTAATCTCTGTTGTGGAAAATGGTTATACTTTTGGTACGGACGATAGGGTCATAAAATAACAGTATGTGGCTCCATCTGCTGTTTTAACTCGGACATAACTTCATTGGCTACAAGTGGTTTTAAAATTATTTTAAAAGTATTTTAATTCGAAGCCTATGAACAAACACGAAAACAAAACAAAAACAAAACAAAGAAACTCTGATTGTACAAGAAAAAATTAAATGAGAACAGGAAAACAGTTTTTCACAGTTAGATTTTATTCGTCAGTTAACATTATGTGACTCATCTGGTCGACGACTGTTGTCAGTAACATCCATCATTCAGTTTCTAATCTGTTCATTTGCTACATTGATGTATGTGATCAGGCTATTTCCTTTTATTTTCAATGTGAAATTTACCAAAAAAACTGAACATAACAAAACAATCGTATATATATATTGTATATATATATTTATAAACGATTTAAATTGGTTCAGAATGGTGGAATATGCGGGGCGCCACGGTGGCCTAGTGGTTAGCACGTTCGCCTCACAGCAGGTCGCTGGTTCGAGCCCCGGCTGGGTCAGTTGGCATTTCTGTGTGGAGTTTGCATGTTCTCCCCGTGGTTGCGTGGGTTTCCCCCACAAGTTGCGTGGGTTTCCCCCACAAGTCCAAAGACATGTGGTATAGGTGAATTGGGTAGGCTAAAATTGTCCGTATAGTGTATGAGTGTGAATGTGTGTGTGTGTGGATGTTTCCCAGGGATGGGTTGCGGCTGGAAGGGCATCCGCTGTGTAAAAATATGCTGGATAAGTTGGCGGTTCATTCCGCTGTGGCGACCCCAGATTAATAAAGGGACTAAGCCGACAAGAAAATGAATGAATGAATGGTGGAATATGCACTGTGCAAGTGTGTGCATAATTGAAATGACTTAAGCAGTATGGCGGAATTCGTGGTGCATTCTTGAATTTCAATAATCTGAAAGATATTCTATCACTTTTTTACATGAATCTGAAGACATGTAACATGATTTCAAACTGCATTCTATGAATTCACACAAGTCTATGAGTTTTAATGAACTGAGAAGAACAGAAACTAGTTAATTGAATACTGAATAACAAACCTATGAATTGCAACAACATCATATTAAATAAGTCAGTAAATAAACAAATAAATAAACATGCCACTTATAGGGCAGGAGCATACACTGTAAAAATCAAATGGTTAATAAGTCAACAGTTGCTTTTATGTTTATCATAAGTTAATTTAATTTATTTATGTTAAGGTTAATTATGTTAGGTTAAACTTTTTTAAAAGTTATAAAAGCATAAAGGGACTAAGCCAAATGAAAATGAATGAACTAAGTTATAAAAGCTATTTTAAAGTGGACTTATTAATAAAATAAAGGCCCACACACTTTTGGGGACCCCAGAGATACTATCAGGGGGCCTTCATCTAACACCCCCTCCCCCTTCCCCCGTTTAAAAATAAGCTAATCATTTAATTTTTACAGTGTACCCCATTTTTGTCTTTTTGCTTAAAAATAAAAACCTTTTTTACTCTGCAACTCCATAACATCAATGTGTCCACAAATCTGCATATGTTCAGCATAACACAATGTCTCATTAAATCCAGAGACTACAATGACAGTTAACCCCAAATCCATTTTTAAATTACTACATTTCATAAATATTAAAAATATATTACTTAATGAACATAAACCATTGGCTAAATGTGACAGACATATTTTGACGGATGTTATATTCTACCTGGTTTCTTTCCATCTTTACACAGCTATAAAACACCAGTAAATGTTAGTTTCACTGTATTATTTTGCATATTCTTTAGGCTTCACATGAATTCTCCGGTTCCAGAGTCAGGTTCTCGGCTTCTGTGGTACATTTACTTCAGGCTTGTGGCATGGTTATCGTAACATTTCCACTTTCATCATCTGTGAAAAAAGAAATACACGTTAGCGAATTTCTGAGTGTGTGATCTGGATCTGGCTCATAATTGTTTGGGTATACATCATTTAATTACCTTCTTTCGATGTTTCAGCTGGCTTAGTTTCATCAACTTCATCTAACACTGTCTCTGATACCTCCATCTCTGGCGGTGCTGTGAGATCTGTATGTTTTGTTTCTGTGCCAGCTAGATCATCATATAATGCTTTATATCCCTCCATTATCTCATGCACCACCTCAACAGTTTCTGTCAAGGACTCTGCAGCTCCAGAGATTGTATCATCTTCTGTCATCATCACCGAAGGGTTTGTTGACTCTACAACCTCCACAGTGTTCTCCATCTCTGTACCCTCTAATAAAGAAAGGCTTTCAACATCAGTTGTAGCCACATGAGAGTCATTTGCTTCAGAGTTGACACGGTCATCATCTGTCACCTCAACAGTTGTTTTGTCTGGGTGAAGTGCTGAAGACAGTTCATCCAGTTCTGCTGTGTTTAGATCAGATACATCTATCACAGCCTCCTCATCAGGTTCTGAGTCTTCTGCTTTAACATCAACAGTCTCCAGGCCATTGAAGATCTCTGCTGTATTGTGCTCTTCAGACAACCTCACTGCAGTCACGAGGTGTTGATCACCAACTGAAGCAGCTGCAATCTCCACTGTAGATCCAGCCAGGATTTTCACAGCACTCATTAGGTCAGACATAGCAGTAACTGCAAGAAAATTAGTATTATTTGGTCAAGTTTGAAGATATTTAGGACAACATGCTGTAAAGGACCAGGCAGAATTATTGGTTTTATTTTAGTTTTCATTGAAAAAAATGATAGTAAATTCCTGTTGGTGTAAACGTATTGGCTTGAAAATGGGCTTTTATTTTATAAATTGTTTGTAAGATATGAGTTTAATCTTAAAGTTAGTTTAAAATGCAAGTTAAGATTGTTCTTGTTCCCCATATCCAACTGAAACGGTCCTGGAATTATGAAAAAAAAGTGCCAGATTTAGTTTTAGGGGAAGGGATTGGTTCATCGGAAAGGTGTTACTAACAAAATTAATGAAGATTGACCAATGGACGAAAGCAGGGAAGGTACGGGTCACACCCTGATAGCTCTCAAGGCACCCCCATCACTGTAAAAAATCCTGGTTGCCTTACATTTTTAAGCTGAATCAAATTAACATTGTGAGTTTATTGAACTTATCTTATGTTAAACTGACATAAAACCTCTTGCATAACTTATAAAATTAAGTTAGAGCATGATTAACTTAGTTTAATAAGTTACAATGAACTAAAAACATGTTGTCACGACTAATTGTTCATATAATTTTTTCAGTGTGTGAGAAGTGAAGAAAAGTCATTTCAAGATGGGAAGGAAGGTTATGGTACTCCTTCTTTCATTTATTTTCCTTCAGTTTAGTCCCTTTACAGTATTTATCAGAGGTCACTACAGCGTAATGAACCGCCAACTCATCCACCATATGTTTTACACAGTGGATGCCCTTCCTGCAGCAATCCAGTACTGGGAAACACCACACTCTGACATGCGCACACACACACACACACACACACACACACACACACACACACACACACACACACACACACACACACACACACACACTACAGCCAATTTAGTTTATTCAATTCACCTATACCGCATGTCGTTGGACTGTAGGGGAAACCGGCGCACCAGGAGGAAACCCACACCAACATAGGGAGAACATGCAGCTCCAAACAAAAATGCAAACTGGCCCAGCTGGGACTCGAACCAGTGATGCTCTTGCTGTAAGGCGACAGTGCTAACCACTGAGCCACCGTGTCGCCCAAGATCACGGTATTTGATGAAAATTTTTTTTTTATTTAATTAAAGAAGTGCACAGATACCTCATTTATAACAAGCATCTACTTATAGCCTAAATATAAGAAAAGAAAATGTTGATTTCATGCCACTTTTAAGGCACATTCTAGCTAATTGTTAGCATGTTTGGTTAGCATGTTGCTTACATATCATTATCATTAGCACATTTTTATAATTTAATGCGCATTTCTGACATGTTCTAAAATATTTAACACTGATTTAAAACTTGCAATGATTCAACACCATACTAGCATGAATTAGTTCCTACTATTAGCACATGGCTAACAGGTTTTGAAATGTTAATAACATGAATTCACATAAAGATAAACATTACTTGAGTCGCACTGCTGCTAAAATGTATTATGCATTTTAGCTGTTGCTAGCATGTTTTCAAACATCTTAACACATGGCTAGCATGAACTAGCATGTTGCTACCATGTTTAACCCAGTGCTAGCATGATTTAATAAGTTGATGTGTTGTAGTTGCTAGGTTTTGCTAATGATATAGATATTTATTATATATCTTGTTGTCTTCACCAATCCATGGAGTTCAGTTTTGTTGCACTGCAGAATTGTGTAGTGTGTACAGATTATCTGTAATATAAGGGGGCAGGGGCGCCACGGTGGCGCGTGAGTAGCACGTTCGCCTCACAGCAAGAAGGTCGCTGGTTCGATCCCCGGTTGGGGCAGGTCCCGGTTGGGCCAGTTGGCATTTCTGTGTGGAGTTTGCATGTTCTCCCCGTGGTTGCGTGGGTTTCCTCCGGGTGCTCCGGTTTCCCCCAAAGACCATGCGGTACAGGTGAATTGGGTAAGCTAAATTGTCCATAGTGTATGTGTGTGAATGAGAATGTATGGATGTGTTTCCCAGAGATGGGTTGTGGCTGGAAGGGCATCCGCTGCGAA